>JANSVK010000017.1:0-319569 GCA_030068005.1 Cladophialophora exuberans | reverse complement strand
AAAAACGAGGCGATATACTGATATGTATAGCCTAATCGACGCATCAAGAGCACATCTCGACGTTGATCGCGTGTTAAACGCTTGCGAGTCGGTGTTGAGGGAGGGGTCGCCATTGGAATTGGTAGATACAGACACAGAATGAGGGCGCAGGGAGCAATCATGGAAAAAGAGGCTAAAACGCCCTAACCTCTATAGAGACTAGCACTTAACTAACGAAAATTACCCTGGTAGACTGTAGTAGTATGTGATATGTGACATGGGCTGTGTCACGTGAGATTGCTGTCCAGACGGATTGTTTCTAATCCGGTCCGTTTGACTATTCCTGTTTTGGCCAACCGAGGCGTCGACAGCTCGGATCACGGGATCACCGCCTCCCATCCATATCACAATTTAATCACCAACTTTCCAACCATTTTCCCTTCCCAGAGATACTGTATTGCCTCGTCCGCTCTCTCAAACGGAAACACCGAGTCTACCACATCGTCGAATTTCATCTGAGTCGCTGAAAGCATGTCGCACAGGTCGTCCATGTCGTCCTTCGAGCCGGCATTGATTCCCCTACCACTGAATGTCAGGCACGAGATTCTCACTAACCAATGCACTTGTTGTCTTACCTCACATTCAACCTCCTATCGATCACCGTCGATACGAATTCCTCAAGATCCTGCGGGTTCTGTTTTCCAAGGTATCCAACCTGACTGATGATACCGCCGCGTCGCGTACATTTCATGCTCTTGACTAACGAACTTGTCCCGCCGTTTTCGATGACGAGATCGACTCCGACTCCGCCTGTAAAGTTAAGGACTTCTTCGTGCCAGGCCTGATTCGTGGCGTAATTCACCGTCGACAGCGGCGGGTGTGGAAACTTGTCCTTCATCTGCTGGAGTTTCTTGTCGCTCGACGAGCTCAAGATGACGCGGAGACCTGAAGCTCGTGCAAGTTTAATGGCGAGGCTGCTGACTCCGCCGGTCCCTTTTTTCCGAAGTTCGTGTTAGAACCAGAGTGTTCAATCTAAGTACGGTGATGGTGAAAAAGAAGAAAGAGACTCAGACCTTGGATCAGAACCGTCTTCCCCGGCCCAACGTCCCTCAAAGCCGCCCAAGCCGTCAGTCCGGCGCAGGGAATGAGACACGCACTCGTCCAATCCAGATGCGCCGGAAGCCTACCGAGCACCTCTTCATCGAACACCAAGTAGTCCGCAAGCACGCCGTCCTCGTCGGCTGCGAGCCAAGACCTGCCAGTCGAGCGAGCGGTCAAGTACTGTGTATCAATGACCGGCGCTACACGATCCCCAACAGCGAGATTTCGAACCCCATCGCCCACGGCCAATACCTCGCACGCCGCGTCATTGCACAAGATCCCGTGGGGTGTGACCGGCCAGGGATTACCACCATTGGCGATATTGGCGTCGCGGTAGTTCAGCGACACGGCGTGGACTTTGAGCAGCACAGCCGTTGGTGCCAGAGGCAATGGCAGGGCTTCGTTCACGATTTTGACCTTTGGCCTGCCCGGGGTGTAGTCGTCTGTGCGGCGGTACGCTCGCCGGTAAGTGGGTTGCTCACCATCTGGCATGGTGTTGGGATTACTTTACTTTGCCGTTCTTCGTTAAACCGCGTTAGAAGTCGCTGCGGTTTATATAAGGTACTCCAAATAAGCGAGCGTGTTCTGTGCGCGATCGTTCAATTCATGGCTTAATGGCCATGGTTTGCTTTGGCGTTTCTTCATCTGGTAAAGGAATCCGGCCGTTAGTTCTGAGCATTTCCACCAACCTGATCGATCTGTATCAGTTGTGAGATTCTCAGCCAGTCTTACTTCCCTACGTAGCAAATATTATGGCGGACGCGTTTAGCGGCTCGAATGGATCGGCCAGCCATTAATAATACACAGAAACATCAGCCCTACTACACGTCACTTTTCACCACTCAGAACAAAGAGACGGGGTCTCCATTGCTTTCCCCATGGCATTGTCTAATATTCATTTGCTCTACAATGATGAGATGAAAACGCTGAAGGGACCGGAGCCGGCATCTCCGTGTAACCGTTTCCACATGTAGCTGAATAATACGCCGTCAACTTATTTCAGTAGGCAGTTTCCGTGGGAAGGCAGTGGGAATAGGAGTCGTTCTTAGCGGAAGATCATAGTTCTTATGGAGCTCTATTCTGATACGAACGTCCAGCAAGTGCAGATTCGACGTTTGCCTCCAATACGCCAAGTCAGGCCATCAACCTCTCGAGACATGATCATTAGCAGCTGCATGGGTCCCATAGTCCTCGCCGCAATTGCTATGTCGTCCAGAATAGTGGGCCTTGCCGCGATAGTGTGTTGGCTTTCCATATTCGACGCCCCAAGTCTTGCCAGCACAAACGTTTTGGGGTAGCAGTTCCCGGGTTGACTGATTCGTCGAAGGTGGCTCGTCCTCATGGCTATCGCTATGCCTTTGTTGAATGAGGTTTCGCATTCCAGCAGTTGGATCGAACCCGCGTATTCCATAAAAGTCATTGACTTTCTTCTGTTTGGTTTTTTTTTCTGCCTTATGTTCCTTGTGTCGTTTCTTCCTCTCTTTGCTGGCGTTTCGCTTTTGTTTTTGATCTGCCTCTTCCGTTCGTCTGAGCTTCTCAAGTTCTTTCACCGCGGGGTCTTTCACTCCTCTGGCCCGCCCGAAAGAAAACCGCCCAAAGATGCTACCAGAGCTAGATTTGCCTTCTGTGAATGTTTCGAGGGGTGCCGATTCGCAGTGGGACTGGCTTTCATCTGGTGGCGGAATCGCGGGGCGACTTTGGTCCAACGCTTGCGCTGCGCCTTCGTTCAGAGGACCGAATTCTTCCTGAGTTTCTGGAGCCGCCATAGTGGTCATACTGGGGTGTCTGCGTTAGGGGAAATCAGACGCTGGCGGTGGGGCGTTACAGAGAGGATTGAGTCAAGTCGAAAAAATCGTCGCTGGCTATTTTGGTGAATAGTCAATATGCAATGAATGAACAATGCAAGGAATGCGACAATAACAATAGGGCCAATGAGGTATCCCAAGTACTGAATGAGACGTTTGAGATCCATAGGTGAGCTAAAAGTTGTGACAAACGGATCTAGGTCACAAGCTGCGATACTAAGACGCTTGTTTCTTAGTGTTGTCACTGCTGTTGTTGGGTCGTGTCCGCCCATCCAAACCAGGCAGTTGCGATTTGTGGCCTCCATTGGACTCGTTGTTTGATCGGAAATCCAAATCCTCGATATCGGTTGAACGAATTACAGACAGTCAGAATCCTCGCTTGATGAGGCTGCAAAATGTTGGCGTTGTTAGTAGCTTGCGGTCTCCATAATCCTTCTGGCCCTTGATCGTCAGCTCTGCATCTCGTCATGAGAGTTACAAAGATCTGCCAACAGTGGTGTTATCAAGGATTGAAACGATGCTTCGGATCCTAGTCAGATTGTGTCCTCTTCTTTTTTAATGCCAGGAGTTGTCTCTTCAAGTTTGATGCGTTTAGAGTCTTGCTCTTTTTCTGGTTGCGCATGACGCTTCTAACGTCGATTATCGCTCATACCGTGAGGTCCAGCTGGATTGAATCCCGGGATAGGAGGAGTGTGTCCTGGATTTGGACCGCTTCCAGGTGCTGGGCTTGGGCCGCCTGGCGGACCTTGCTGGTTTGGTTGACCTGGAGCAGGAAAGCCGCCTGGAGCACCTGGAGGAGGAAATTGAAAATTGGGAGGAAAGCCACCTGGGGGAGGAGGGAATGGTAAGCCATTTGGCAAGGTTGTAGGGGCACCATTGGGAGGGAATGGTGGGAAAGGAAGACCGCGACCTCCAGGAGGCGGAATCGCGCCTCCAGGACCTGGTAGCGGCGGCGCACCAGGTAGTCCAAACGGCGGAGGTGGCATTCCTACAATGATCAGTGGCCAAAGTTGATTGCGCGGCGACGTGACCTACCTGCGAATCCTGGTACCGCTGATGGGAAACCTGGTGCGGCCTGCTGCAACATGGGATTTGCTTGACCTTCAGCGGCATAGGAAGAAGTGATTGAATCGATGACCGACTGCGCCTTTTCGTGGCCAATTTCTACAGATTGTTAGATCATGTTCCTTTCATAGACTATTCCTCCCACGTACGCTGATAGTACTCGACCACGTTCCTCAGATGATTTCGACCGGCATTGTGGGCTTTTCGCACCGACATGGAATCGTGAGTGAGGTACACATCGCAGTAGTCGCAGAAGAGTGCTGGGAAAGTTAGCTAGAATTCCTCAGATCGGTAGAAGAACACTTATATTTAGGCATCTTGTAGGAGGTTCAAAATCGACGCTGAGTTCAAGTTGTCTTGCGAAGGATTGTTCAGTCGAGGTGAAGCTATCAACGGCAAATTCAAAAGCACTTTAAAGTACTCCGTACTTCGTCTTTGCCTTGATTCGCAGGCGAGGGCGGTGAAAAGCGGCAGAATTTTTGCCAGTCGCGTCCTCCATATCAATTCAATCGCGTCTGGTGTACAACTTCGCCGACGAAGTGCCTCTTTTTCTCGCATCCCCAACACATATCACCTACGGCGCAATGCGATGACCAAGACCTTCCTCAATTCCATAATCTTTCCCACTTATTGATCTTGGCTTGCTGCCGGCAAATATGGCTGAGGGTGGCAGCCTACACAACGTCCCTCTAGTGCTAGACAACGGCAGTGGCACCATTCGAGCTGGCTTTGCAGGGACCGATCTACCTGCTGCGTATTTTCCTTCTTATGTGGGCCGACCCAAACATGTTCGCGCACTCGCTGGAGGCGTGGAGGGTGATATATTTATTGGACCCAAGGCGCAAGAACTACGGGGCCTCCTGAAAATCCGATACCCACTGGAACATGGGATTGTGACAGATTGGGATGATATGGAAAAGATATGGACATACGTGTACGAGCAAGAATTAAAAACACTGAGCGAAGAACACCCCGTCCTCCTCACAGAACCACCCCTGAACCCGAGACAAAATCGAGACACGGCCGCACAGATCCTCTTCGAACAATTCAACGTACCGGCCGTCTACATGTCCATCCAAGCCGTGCTCAGTCTCTACGCCAGTGGTCGAACGACAGGTATCGTGCTCGATAGCGGAGATGGCGTCACTCACGCAGTCCCGGTTTATGAGGGGTTTGCGATCCCAAGCAGCATACGACGAGTCGACGTAGCTGGAAGAGATATCACCGAACACATGCAGCTGCTTCTTAGGAAAAACGGGCACGTATTCCATACGAGTGCCGAAAAGGAAATTGTTCGGATAATGAAAGAGAAGACTGCATATATCGCCCTCGACCCGAGAAAAGAAGAGAAGGACTGGTCACAGGGGTTATGGAAGAATGAGAAGAGGGATATCGACTATGTGCTGCCCGACGGCCAGAAGATCAAGATTGGGCCCGAACGATTCCGAGCGCCTGAGATTCTCTTCGAACCAGAACTGATTGGGCTGGAATATCAAGGGATACACCAAATGGTGGTGGATGCGATTAATCGAACGGACATGGACCTGCGAAAGAATCTTTTTGGCAATGTTGTCCTCAGTGGAGGAACCACCCTCTGCAAAGGGTTCCCGGACCGGCTGCTATATGAGATGCAGAGGTTGGCGGTCAAGGACATGCGCATCAAAATATATGCGCCCCCTGAGCGAAAGTACAGCACGTGGATTGGCGGGAGCATTCTGGCTGGACTCAGCACATTCCGCAAGGTAAGGCTCTTCCCACAGCATGGGCATTCGAATGCGGCTTCTAACACGAGGACAGATGTGGGTCAGTATAGACGACTGGCATGAGAACCCCGACATTATCCACACCAAGTTCACCTGACGGGAGTTACGGCAGGACTAGCAAACCTCGCAGCTGAAGACGCGACTTCAAGCGTCGTCGGGGGTTGACTGGGTGACTGGCGGTGAACCAAGCCACGACTTTGAATTGGGTGGAACTTGGCTCCAGGGAAAAAAATCCCATCATCACAGGCACCTGATCGATGACAGCGCGAAACCTGCGATTGCGGAGGGGATGGCCCGAGAATCTGGGGAATGCACTAGCTCAGCCAGCGAGCTAAACCGTTTCTGCTGCATCAGAAGCGGGCCTTGCATTCAGGTACAGGTAACACATTCCAATTGACGGGACAAGGAACTGCGGCGAGATCCTTTCTTTCCCTCTTCGTTCCTTTTCCCGGGCCGCTCACCTCGTGTGACGCATGGCAAGGTGATGACAACCCAGGGCGCCAGGGTGGTAGCCAAGGGAGGAAGGTGTCTTGGTTGGGAAAACCCAACCATGCCAAACGTGAGGGAAGGACTGGTAGTTGGAAGGCAATGGAGAGCAATCTATTACCCCCAGGAAACCACGGTTCCCCGCTCGACGAAACAGCTGATTACCCCATAAAATTCATAGAATTGACCTAGAATGGTTGGCAGGGTCGACGTGGTTCTGGGCATGACTAAAAGGAACTGAAGGACCTGGAAGTAACTGGGTCCCTTTTTTGCGGGCGCGCTTGTTCTGGTGGCCTTCTGACGTTACGCCCTCGCCCTGTGCGCCAATTTCCCGCCTCTTCCGCCCCCCGAATCTTTTTTTTTTGGCCCAAGAAATCTTGTTATGCAAACGAATGGTACCGAACATTCTACCAAAAATTCAACCACGTCCGAAGTACCACGTATCCTTTTGCACCACCCCTTCGCCTCTCTCTCCTTACCATGACCGTGACCTGAAAATTTGCAAATCGTGACGCTATTGCCCAGCGCCCACTTTCCAGTTAACTGCAAAGCGCGACACGGCAACTGGAGTTTCCATCGTGTAATGGTGCGCCTCCAACATTGGCTGCCCATCACGCTCTTTCCTCAAGTTTTTTTGGGCTCTGCAGTGCCTCCTCCCCTTTGCATGCAACGGATGCCCTGTGTAACGGGGTTTCACAATGGGGCTCCAGAATTGCGAGTTTCCAGGACGGTGAGAATTTTTCTTTCACGGGTTGTTTCCTTGGTTTCTCGTACTATATATTCCAGTTGGCCCCAAGTTGCTGGTTTTGGTTTTTGCCTTTGATCCCGCGTGACGGACGGACAACAAGAATTAAGCATTCCCTCGTGAATACCTTTTGGGACTAAAACATCAACAGAACAAGCATTGAGTTGTCAGCGGCCGGCACGCGATCAAATTGACTCGTCGCCACCACTTACCAGCAGACACTGTGACCATCATCGTCAAGCACTTGCCCATCACCTGACTCCCCTCGTCCAAATACCAGTCTGGTTCTGGACTCTCAGCCGGTATAATATTTGTACCCCAAGGCCCATCTCCTTCTCCCAGCCTACTGCTCTCAGCCTCGCTCCAACACAACTTACATCACCCTCAAACACAAACAAACATCACATCAACACCGTCCAAAATGTCGAGCACCTCACCGAGGTCCTACTCCATCATCGAGCCTCACCCACACATTCCCCACCCATCCTCACAGAACTACTACATCTCCACCGGCCGCGGCGGCGCCGGCAATGCCGTGAAGCCCTCTCCGTCGACACCCATCACCCGGGGTGCCGATGCCCAAGGCCCGGCCTTCCGGTCCCTAGCAGCCCTCCTCCCGACCACCAGCCACACCACCACAGCGTCAACCAAATCTACCACCACCAACAGCAGCTCAAACAACTCCCGACACCTCGCCATGTCCGGGCGCGGCGGAGCGGGCAACGTGTTCCCATCCTCTGAGCGCGCCATCTTCAGCTTCGACGAGGAACTCGAGCGACAGCTGCGGTGGGACCGCGACGTCGCCCCTGTGTACCACGTCGGCAGAGGCGGGGCCGGCAACGTCGGTGGGAACAGCAGTGGCACCTCGTCGCAGCGCAGAGTGTCTGCGGCGCAGTCGTCGCTCTTTGACTCTGGCATGATGAGGCGACGTCCCAGCGGCGACAGCGGCAGTGGTGTGTCGATGGACAGCGAAACGTCGCGAGAGGGCAGCGAGAGCGGCGCAGACGTGTTCAATCGCAATGTCAAGAAGGGGTGGAAGAAGATCACGGGGTCTTACCACTGATATCAGTACCTTGATGCAACATGGCTTTACTTCTTGTTTTCTTTTCTTCTTTCTTCTTCTTCCAACATGGCGTGGCGTTCTGCATTTGGTCAACCAAAAAAGGAAGGACTTGGGATTGCATGGGAGTGAGAGGGCCAACCAGGGACGACAAGGCAATGACGACGCATACTAGTATTGGAATATCATGACGACTGGATAACAACAACGACTTGGGGCCACGGCCACCGCATTGGCAAGGTGCATCATTATTGGATTGGCCACATGGCCTTTCAGACCAGGGGAAAAACCTCTGGCAACCTCATTAGCATATCTAGCTTTTTGATGAGCCAACGGGTTGAAAAAGAGGGAACTCGAGCCTCCTTACTCAATGCCACAAATCATAATTGAAGTTTTAATATCATTGTCTCATTCCTTGAACATACCTGTGTATTATTTTTTCTCTCTCTCTCCAACGAACCGTTTTCCGGCTCATTCAACTCGTCTCTCGACGCCCTGCCGGCTGACGGTGAGATATTTGACGCCCTTGTACGGCTTGACGCCATCACCCAGACCTTTGGATTTCTTCACGTCGACCATCAGACTGTCGACCTTGATGCCGCTGGGGATCCAACCTTTGACGTTGAATGAAACTGCGATTGATCGCGGCATGAGTGCCTTGCTTGCCTGCGTTCGTTTCGTGATCCCATTCGCTGGCGGTTCTCGTCCGGGACTTTGCTGGGTCACCACATCTTCGTTGTAGTAGCCGGCCATGGAGTTCATCTTCCCCGCTGCTGCAGCTTGTTCGTCTTCGTCGAGGTCGTTTGCTGGATTGTAAGGACCACTCACGGTGCCGGTCAAAGTCGCTGTCCCATTTATCGACGCCCCATCTTTGGTTGGCACTTTCCATTCTACGACTTTGTCGAACGCGTTGAACGTGGCTTCCCCTCTTGACGCCTTCAGCTCAGTGACGCTACGTACTTCCGGCGGTAGAGGAATCGTGGCCATCACGGCTTCGAGTGTCGGAGCACCAGAACTACCGCTATTCGCACCGCCAAAGGATAGAGAGGCTATGGGACCTGAGCCGGTTCGAGACGTGGTCGGTTTGGAAGCAACAGGAACTCCGGGGAAATTGTTATTCAAGGTCAACTTGGCCTCAAAGTCGCACCCAGAACTACCCAGTCCACCTTTCAAATCTACTGTGGCAGGCAGGAATATTTTGTCACTTTTGCTTGGAGGCTGATCGGTGTCGAGGGACGTTGGCATGAGATCTGTCTCGTAGCCAGCAAGCATGAATCGACCATCAGGAGGAACGAATGAAAGCTCTCCTGGGTGTTCTTTCCATCTTACTAGTCGTACGCATGGATGAAAGACAGGTAGTTGCATAGTCCTCGTAATGCCTGCAGTCTTTGCGCTGCTTGTGCCTCCCGGGGCCGACAATACCAGCAGTAAGTCTGGAACTCCGGAAATTTTTGCCGTGAACGCTATAGAGCCGTGCGATCGTGCCGATATAGGACGACCTGAAGGGGCGAAGATCACCGACAGGTTCTCAATGATATCAACGTAGAGTTCGTTCGAGGTATGTCGCACGTTTGACTTTCGCCAGGGTATTGCCGGACCAAGTGAAGGTGTGACAGATGGACGTAGGCTTGATGCGAAGTTCATCGACTGCCCAAGAGCTGGCGAAGCGCTGTGCAGATCAGCATGATACTATGATCCCTGGCGAATGGAACATACCCTGGCAAACCGACTTTGTTGAATAGTTGTCCTAGCACCGAAGATACCTCGACGGACTCCCGCAGGGCGTTGGGCTCTGTATTGCTCACTATGCCTCCATCGCACATCTCGCCCAATAACTGAGCCACGATTTCATAGTTGTCTTCAATCTTGCTCGTTAAGAGTGGTGCTCCAAGAAAGTCCTCGAAGATATCGAGCACGCGGTAGAGGAAATCGAGAATTGCCAACGACTGCTCATCTTTACTGGCAACAGCGACCAGCTGGAGGGCAGAGTGGGAAACTGAATATGAAGTGGTAGGAGGAGCGAGATCTGAAAGTTGGAGGATCGACGGTCGAGGCGAAGGGCGGGTGTTCAGGCTCGCGATGAGTGCGTGGGCGGTTGGTGGGCGGCCTGAGTAGATGTGCTCGAGGACACAATTGCTATGAGAATCAGTCACACGCTTTCCACACTTACAGTGTGGTCCGAGGCTTACCTGTGGTCGTCAAAGATATAGAGCGCGTCGAGAATGACGCTCATTGTGAGGGAAGAATATTTAATACGGGGAACTAAGAAATGGTTCACGGCAACGATATTGGAGGGGACCGAGGGGCCTGTGACCTCACGCCAGGCGCGGATATCTACCTACTTAGGTAAGATAGGTATCTACATAGGTGCCTCATAAGTCACCTAATCCAGTACGTAGCGGCGCGCACAAATCTACCCAAGGAGGCAGGTTCCTTCTGTCCATTCGGGACGCTGACTACCATCTGCAGTAAATCCCCGTTAATAACATTGACACCAACGGGAATTTACTGTGGTAGAGTCTGCATATTGCCAGCGAGATACCTGAGGTTTCTATCTACTCAATGTGATAGGCTTCCCTTTGGCACTTGGTTGATTCTACATGACCCTGATTATTCGATCCTCTCTTCTCAGCATCATCATCATCAGCTTCTTATAGTAATATCCTTTCACAAATGGGATCTTCCTTGCTTCCACGCAGCTTGAAGTGCAATGAGTCGCCTGCCGAGGCCCTAATGGGGTTGGCGATGAGGACGACTACTCGTACAAGTGCCCTGCTTCAGCTATCTACCGCTGCCACCCCTCCGCCTCGTCAGGCGTGCGATAGACACTGGAGTCTGGGACTAGACAACGCAAGCTACTGCGTTGGGACAGCGCCAATCTCGATTTTGATGAAGCATTTACCTGAATGCCTTGGTTTCTCGTCAGTCCGCCAAATGTCCTTCAACTCCTCAGGCGTCCCAGGTAAGAGCGTCTTACTAGGCACCGAATAGGTATAAAATAGTACACACTACGTTCAACAACTCTCACCTAGTTCCACGCCCCAACAAGAAACACATTTCATAGCTTCATATCTAGGAATACCTCTTTTTCTCTATACAATTCAAAATGGGCATCAAGACAATGTTTCCACCTTCGGCCCAGAAGCCCCGATCACAATACGCCATCGGATCCAATCTCGCACTTCGCAAGGCTAGCGACAAGACCGGCTTTGGTCCTTTCAACGGCTCGGATATCGCTGTAAGTAGCCGTTCTCTTACTTTGTTAAGTCAAGGTCGAACAGACGTTGATTCATTGTGGACAACTAGGTGTTGAGAGACCACTTCTCTGTCTCGACATGGTTGCTGATCGGCGGAGCGATACAAGCTTTGCTATCCTTCGTCTTCCCACGCTCATACATGGCCTTCCCGGCCATCCTCCTGTTGGGATGGAGGATAACCGATGCCTTCTTGATGCACTTCGGAATCAAGAAGAACATATACGCTGAGGGTGTCATTGAGGGGAAATTCAGCGTCGGATATCCCGCTGAGGGCGAAACCGAAATTGTTCACGGCCAACCTGGTGACAATGGCCCTGGAGGTTTGTATCCCTCCTTTCTACTATGTGCTGGTACTAACATACCACAGCCGTAATGATTCTTGGAGGAAGAAGTAATTCACCTATGGGCATGTTCGGTCAAGGTGGGAGAATGCCACTGTTGCTGTGATATCAGGGAGTCACTAACAGTCACTTCATAGGCTTCGCAGAGGTCGGCGATCGCTTCCGCGATATGCTTATGGAGCTGGAAGATGAAGATAAGGCGGAGAAGTACGGCTGTACGTGTTCTGAGCAGTTACTTCGATTCCTGATTGAAACTAATCATGTTGTCAGTCTTGGGAATGTCATCTTGGATTTCTCAGGGCGAGAGAGCCACAAACAACGAGGCCGCCACCATCTCGTATTGGCGATCCATCGAAGACATCCACAACTTTGCTCTTAGCCCGGTACACCGTGACGCCTGGACCTGGTGGAACACCAACTTGTCCAAGTTTAAGCACGTCGGTATCATGCACGAGATCTTCGCCCTCCCCGAAAGAAATGGCTGGGAGGGGATCTATATCAACTACCATCCCACGGGCCTCGCGAGCACTACCAGGCCTGTCGAACCGTCGGAAAAGGGTGGCGAAAAGCTCTGGATCAACCCTATTATAGATGCTAGCCGTGGGGCTTATCGAACCAGCAAGGGAAGAATGAGCAGAGGAGATCCGGAAGGCAAAAGCAATGACAGTGTGGTCAAAGATCCATATGACTCAGTGGCGACTCTTATGCACTAAATGGAACGCCCGGTTACAGAAAACAGCCAACTTATTATCCCCTTCTTAACCAGGCTACATCAACATGTACCACAGCTCAGGCTTCTCGTTCCAAAAGTTCTTATCAGCCATCTCCCATGTTTTGAATGGCATGTTCCTATCCAAAATCACAGGCAACAAAATATACAAATCTTGACCTTCCCTTCAAGCCTTCACCAAGTTTTATCTAACTTTCCTTATGCCCGCCTATTCATCAACAGATACTGACCCGCCACTGCCGCGAAAACAGCCGCCCCTCCACCAATGCAGACCTCTCCAATGGGGGATATCGGATCCCCCGCGACCCAAGCGACGCCGACACTAGCAAAGTCGACCAGATCACACGCCAGCCCGAGCCAGACGGCAGACTTCAGCGTCGAAGCCGCGTGCTCCTGCTGCAAAGATCCCGCCACTTCGCCACCCAACACCGCGGCACCAGTCGCCGTCTTCAGCAAAGGTCTATTATCACCACTCCCAGAGGCGTTGCCAGCGGCAGCCACGGTCTTTTCATACTCCCTCGCCCTCTTCCACAGGTAAGCGCCGAGCACGAAATCCCGCACCCCGACCATGCGGCCGAAGAGCATGCTCTCGGGCCCTGCAGCAAGAGGCGTCCCCCATATGGCGCCGGCTTGTCGGGGTATCAGTAGGCATGATGCCCCGATGAGCATGCGCAGGCTCGAGAGGGCTTTGAGGCTGAACGTCATGGAGGATGGCTTTCGCTGTGGTGCCGAGAAGGGTGATGGGAAAAGGATTGGCGCCGGCGTTTGAATGGCAGATTTGTCGGACAAGGAGAATGTGGAGGTTTCGTAGGTGTGATATGAGTTCGCCGTATGTATTTTTATCCGGTATAGTCACTAAATTTCTTTCCCAAGTTCTTCCCTGATGTTTCGACCTAATTGAAAACAACGATTCTCAACCAATTTTTGAGGTGCCTAGCTATCTCATATAAATATGTTCATCAACCTCTGACGCCGCGCTCGCCATAACGTGCAGCGCGCAGCATAACGTAAGGCTTGCATTTCCGTGCCCCTGAATGCCACACAACCGAAAACCCAATCCCCAAATCCAAGACCAAAACATGTCTGCCTGAACGAGTCTACCGTCTAACCTATCAACTTACGATGACAAGAAGGAGGTGGAGGGTAACGACACGCATTCTCCCACTGCAGAAGTGTAGATGTTTGGTGCGGCTAGGCGGTTGATTCTTCATATATTGTACTTCAGGCCGGTCAAAGGAGCACGTAGAGCTCCAGCAATTTGACGGCATCTATCAGGTACTTACTACAATTCGACTTGGATGATTCGAGGCTCTCTACTTGCACAGTGGCATAGGGAACAGGAGATCCGGGAGACTGGAAGTAGAGTAAATGATGGGTTCATGCTGGTGCGTAACTCGTAAACCTGACAACGCTGACAAGCCATGCCTCCGGCCCAGGTCTAATATCTTGACCAAGTCAAACCCATGACTCGCCATGATGATATCACCCGTCGTTGCAATTCCACTAGCCGATGCCTTTTCATGATCATGGAGAAAAAACTCTGTACAATCACCGAAACCGTAATTTTCTAATATCGAACAGCGCTAGAAATTCCCGTCGTCTATGTTCCTTTACCCTCACTTTGACTTCTTCTTGCCCTTTGACCGAGCTGGTGCAGTGGAAGACGCAACACTCTGGGCCCGTGATGTTGCTGGGGATGTCGCTTTGCTGCCACCGCCAGACTTGACAGCTTTGACTTGTTTATTCTGCAGTGTATTAGCTTTTAATCAAATGGAAGGCCGGCGGAGTGGACCTACCACAATTCCATTCTTGGCTTTCTTCTTGACAGGCGCAGCTTCGCTGTCATTTTCAACATCAGAATCATCATCTCGATCACGTCCACGTCCTTTGCCCGGACCGTGACCATTTGTGAGCTTCTCTTCAGCTTCACCAAACTCTCGCGATACCGTGTTCAGCAAAGTTGTGCAGCGCCGACCAATCTCAATAGGTGTTCTGCTCAAGAAGAACCAATCGAAGCGGAATAATGGCGATTCTCGAATCTCATCACGTATTCTTTCATACAAGCCTTCTCCATCTATGCCGTGTTTGTCGAGCATGACCAGCAAAAAGCGATCTTCTTCTTCAGTGTAAACCTTCTTGTTTGTGGTGGAGACAGTGTAGTTGATCTTCAGCTGTTGCAAAGGAACTCGATACATCTCCATCTTCTTTCGAAGCATCTTACGCTGGCGTTCGGTCTTGCGTAGTCGTTCTTCACCCGCTTCGATGTTCTTGATATATTTGTCAAATTCTGCAATCTCGGTGTATCTCTTCCAAAACACCTTGGCGTATTGTTCAATCTCATCAGGCTCCTTGCTGTCGACTTCGGTAGAAATACCTTCGTAATTCGTTCGGCCGAATTTGGCGGAGCCGTTGATGAATTGTTGAAAATCTCGTCGATTCCAGTTGCCAAATCCATGTTCTTGCATTTCAGCCTTCTGCTGTTTCTCTTCTTCCGTCAAGGCCTCGGCGTTGTCAATCTCGTTTTGAGCTAGCCGCTGATCAGCTTCACGATCGCTAAGCGTGTCTTCATCATTGCTATCAGCAAGTGGAACTTTGTAGCCAATCTCTCGATGGTAATATGCAGTCTCCTTCTCCTGTAATTCCTGGAGGCCTGGGGGGAAGAATTGCCAGTCATGAACAGGCACCTGCTTCGGAGCACGTGGGACTTTTGGCTTTGTGTCTGCAGGTCGACCCCCTGTTGACAGTGCTTGCTTATAGTACTTGTCCATAGAGTAAGATTGCTCTTTTCGTTCACGTTTGCTCGGGTTGATCCAATTCAACTGTATGTCTTTTCGGCGATTTTCGAAATTTTCACCATTCCATTCGTAAGCGCTCTCAGAGGTGAATTTTTGGAGATCGTCGATTCCTAGTTTCTCATACTTCGCGTTTAACTCAGCAGTTCGAGCCTCGCCTCGCTTCAGAATCTCGTCAATGTCATCGAGAGCACCTATCGCACCTTTGCTCTCGAATATCTTCTCAGCTCCATGCTGAATCATGCTCAGGAGTTCATCCTTAGAGGCAGCTTGCTTGGCCTGCTGCTGAGCACGTCCTTGTTGGATGACAAGCTGGTCAAGACGCAATTTCTGGGCAGCTCGTTCGAGAACCTTTTCTTCAATGGCGTCTTCGGTCACAAATCGGAATACTTTGACTTGTTTTGTTTGACCGATACGATGGGCTCGATCCATGGCTTGGAGATCCGCCTGAGGATTCCAATCACTATCATACAAGACGACGATATTTGCTGTTGTCAAGTTGATGCCCAGGCCTCCTGCACGGGTGGTTAGAAGGAAAACGAATTTCTCGGAACCAGGCCGATTGTAGTCATCGATAGCTGCAATTCGATCTTCGTGAGCCGTCCCACCGTCAATGCGGCAATATGGATGGCCTCTAAAGACACAGTAATCTTCAAGGATGTCGAGAACACGGCTCATCTGTGAGAAGATCAAGACTCGGCTCCCCTCTTCCTTCATTCGGGCCAATATCTTGTCAAGGATTATCATCTTGCCAGCGTTGAAGATAAGATGCTCGTCGGTAGTATACGGCGGACCTGGTTCGGCTCCTTCAAACAGGTATGGGTGGTTACAACATTTGCGGAGTTGCATCACAATGTTCAATAGTCTCGTCTTGGACTCGCGCTTGCCACCAGCACCATTGATTGCGTCGATGTCTCTCTCCAAAAGCTTCTTGTACCACTTTGACTGCATTTCTGTCATACCGACGTAGAGATTGAGCTCCTGCTTGGGCAGTAGACTCTTCTCGACCTCACTCTTGACTCTTCGGAGCAAGAAAGGTTTCAGAACGCGATGGAGTTGCTGGACCACAGTATCCGAATCTTCGGTCTGACCGGAGAACCAAGCATCAAATGCTTCAGAGTCGCCAAAGACATCAGGGAGTAAGAAATTGAGGAGTGCCCACAACTCGTGAAGGTTGTTCTGTAGGGGAGTACCGGTAATCAGCAGTCGATTTCGCGAGCTAAACATGCGAATGATCTGCGCGAGAGAAGATTCTTCGTTCTTGATACGGTGTGCTTCGTCAACAATGATGTATTCCCAAGCAAATTTCTTCAGATGCGACTTTTCCCGCAGAATCATTTCGTAGCTTGTAATACAAACGTCAAATTTCTCGTCAATAAGTCGCTCATTGATCAAGGCATGTCGGTCATCTTTAGCTCCCTGTAAGACAAGGACGTTGACTTCGGGAGTCCATTTCTTGAACTCTCGATGCCAATTGTCCAAGGTCGACTTGGGAACGGCAATGAGATGCGGGCCTGTGATATCGCAGATGTGTCGCAGATAACCAAGGAAGGAAATGGTCTGCAGTGTCTTGCCGAGACCCATTTCATCCGCGAGAATACCACTAATACCGTTTTCGTGGAGAGAAATGAGCCAATTCAGACCTGCTACCTGATAGTCGCGCATCTCGCCACCCTGGATGTAGGCGGGCGACTCGCGGAAGACAGTCTGCGATGCAGTGCCGCGCTTCTCGTCTCTGAGCAGTTCCGCATCTTCTTCTTGTTCCGTCTTGCGCTTGGCTCCAGCCGCAGCACCACCTTTGCGGGAGACAACTTTTCTGGCCTTGGCCTCCTCCTCGGCATTTTCTCGATCGATCTGTTGGAGAACCTCTCTGATCTTGGGATTTGGACTCGCATCAATAAAGTGGCGGAATAGATCGGTCAGGCCCAACAAGTATTTGAATCTCCGCACGGTATCATCTTCCTTAGATTCATCGAGTTGACCGTGTTTCTTTCCCAGAATACTCTTGCGCAATTGTATAGCCTCTGAGCGTTTCTTCCGACCATCTGTGTGAGGCGCGTCCCCAACCACACTCGATGCGGTGGTGTTCGGGTTCGTGTCAGAGTCGGTGTAGTCCGGAGTGTCGTCTATGGGACGATTGAGGTGACCAAAGGAGGGTCTATGAGGGCGAGAAGGCGCAGGACCGTCTGTCATTGGGGTGTCGGCTACAGAGGATGACTCTGAGTCGGGCTGGTTTGACCGTGAAGGGGCCATTGTGGAGGGAAAATAGGGTAGTGTTGGCCAAGTTGGCCCAGGTATTAAATAGTCCCTGCTCAAGCGACTGAAATACTCCAGACGCGACTTGTGCAGATTGAATCCGTGCAAGATTGGGATTAGCACAAGAGAAAAAACGTGCGCGCCGTTGATGGGACGCGTCGGTGCAGGAGAGTAGTCAGGAGGATGAAGTTTGGAAGGTACAAAAGATATTGGTAGTGAGGGTGGAGGGA
Source organism: Cladophialophora exuberans (assembly GCA_030068005.1). NCBI lineage: Eukaryota > Fungi > Ascomycota > Eurotiomycetes > Chaetothyriales > Herpotrichiellaceae > Cladophialophora > Cladophialophora exuberans. The sequence goes on along the minus strand of JANSVK010000017.1, from coordinate 301,959 downwards.
GAGTGAAATGCTCATGCCCTCTCCCACTCAACGCGCTGTGCCTGCTTGTGATTGGATGCAACACGGATGTATTGTTCGGATTACCTTCCTTGGTTCAGGCACTCAGGCCAGGTCATGTGATTGTCGGATTCAGTGCGGCACTGTGGCTTCTGATTTATTCCGGCGGCAAAAGTGGCCTTCCAAGTTGGGCAACTACGCAGTCACGCACTTCGTAAGTTGGGTTTGTCACAAGCACCGCCAGTGCCAACAACATGTTGCCTTGACTTCACCTGCCTTTTGCCTTACTTCCCTTCCACTCATTATCCCGGCAACTGGTCAAGCAAGCTATTTGTTTTTGAGACAATCTCTCCATGACATGACCATTGATCAGAAACCCGACCACTCATTCTGTGCAACCCTCTGCTTTATCTCTGCAAACAAAATTCCCACTAGCCGAGCCGCTTGCACGCCCAGCGCAAACCCCTCCTCTCCTCGAGTACACCATACCAACAGCCCCCAGACGCCTCTCGAGACTTCATCATGGATTCAATGAGATCTCTCAATACCTCTCTCCCTTCCACTCGACCCGCACCACCTGAACAGCTTCTCCAGGCCTTTAGGACGGCCGCTCTCTCTGTCACAAATCTCTACAAGTCCGCCGTGAACGATCAAAATTCTAGTCGACAAGCAGGGTACCAGGAGGCTATGACAGACCTATTAGGCTTCTTGGATCGAGAGAATCTCGGACTGCAAGATGGAGAGGGTTGGAGAGTGCGGCAATGGGCCACCGAAAGATACGACGGTTCTACTTTCCCTATCCAGAGCGAGGAGGAGGACGAAAGAAGTGAATCTGGGCACAGACCACGAAGCGTAACTCCCTCTCGAGATCAACCCATCAGAACCCAGTCAGAACAACCTGAGACCGGCAGGATAGAATCAGCCACTCAGACAGATGAGAGTTCAAACACGCCTGCATTGGACCGGCCAGCCACGGCTCCCATCTTCCATTTCTCTGGCAATACTGCTTTGGCTGCAACGGACGATATGCAGACCGACGAAGATGTCAACCCATCGAATGAGAGCCAGGGCTCGTCCTCAAACACAAACAACCCCAACCGACCAGGCAACACCAATCCTCGAGGCAACCGAACTCCTCACCGCAGCGGCAATCAAAGACATTCCACCAGATCTTCAACCAAAGAGTTTACCTTTTCAGCTGGAACCAAACGCAAATTTCCTATACCCGATTTTTTTGACATTTCAAACATTGGATCCAAAGATGGACTTGGAAGCAACAAGAGGGGACGAGTCTCGTGATAGCAGCCTCGACATCCAGAGTTTCACTTTACTCGAGCACGACGACGATGATGACGACAGTAAGAGTCTGACTTTCTGCATGGCGAAGGAAATTCTTATGAAGACATGAACCCAGGCATAGCGAAGTTTTTGTTCTGTACTATGGGTACTATGGTACATGCACGTGATGTATTTGCTCATGTTGAGCACGTTCTAGATAGGCAGTATATTTAAACAGAGGGGAGAGCTTGACACTTCCCCTAATCCATATCGGTGGACTCGGTCGACCAAATTTTACTTGAGCACCCAACGCCTCTCTCCTGGGAATGCCGAGCTGCCATAAATAATGAACGCCCGTGCCCATGACCTTAGTTAAACATGCGATAAATCCCCAAGCTCATCAACGTCGCCGACAATGACACGATGCCCAGTTGCCGTGAGCCGTACTTGTACTTTGATTTGCTGAGCTCGATCGCCTGTCGTGAGGCTCGAAGCTGCTGCATGCCGCTGAAATATGTGTAACCACCGAGAGCCACAAATGCCGTGGAACCTGACGAGAAAATGAGAAATTTGATTTATCAGAAGGTGCCATAGGTAGTTGATTGTTGGCATTCGTACCTAGGACGCGGCAGGAAAGACAGTCTTCTTTTTTCTCAAAGGTTTTGGGGTTGTCGAATTCGACGAATTTGTCTTCTTTCTTAAACACCATGTTGTTTTATTGAGGGCTTGCCAGACTCTCTTCTCATTTCATGCTCGCCCTCCTATGAAAGAGGGAAGGGTGAGGAACAATATTGTACGATGAATAGTGATGGTTTCGTCCAAGACACGAGAAGCTTGAAGTGCACACCACCTGGTAACATTGATTCAAATGCACCGTCGTCTCCTTTTTCAAGGTAATTTGAAATATCGGTTTGCAGCTAGGCTTAGCCTAAACAAGCCAAATGTAGTTCCTAGGCAGCAAGTCGGTCTCCAAGGCAGATATATATATATGTCAGACCAAATAATTTGACATGTATCCTGTCTCCGAATCCTCTATTTAAGTACCAGGTACATGTCCTCAGTCTGATACCTACCTAAGTAGGCAGGCTCACCTGTAGGTGTTCGGGAATGCAGGCACGAGCGCCCATGGCTGCCCTCCAGCCTCGTAGAGTCTATAAAACTCCTTCTCTGATCAAGTTTTCATAGAGTGCCCAAGCAGCCAGCGTTTTGGCATCCCTCGCTCCTTCCCGCCAAATTTCCTTATAGTCGACCAACTTGACTTTGATCTTCTCTCTCTCATTTCTGTTACCAGTCAATTTGCCTTTCAACTGTTCTATTCCCTGCCTAGACATCACCCTGTCCCAGACGAATAGAGCGATGAATTCATCACAGCCTCCTGGGCTTGGGTACATTGCCTTCTGCAAATGGCTTTCGACGCCAGTCGAATTCCGGAGCGCTAGCTCTGTCATATTCCTGAGTTCATGCTTGGGTACCTTCAAGCCAGTCTCCTCGCGGATTTCAGTCGCTGCTGCACCTACAAATTCTCCTGCGTCGTCGATCATGCCGGCTGGAATCTCATAGAAAGCGAGGGCTCCTGCCGGAACTCGAGGCTGCTCGGTCATGACGACAAACTTAGTTTTCTCGTCGCCTTCTGGGCGGAGGATCATGAGGATCGCCACACTGCCACCGCGAAGGAAGACAATGCCTGGCAGTGGTCGCTCATCAGTCGCATTTTTCACCACGGTGTTCATCAAGACGAAAAGAATACGAGATCCGGCTCTCTCGACCGAGTGAACGTCAATGGAACGTAGAGTGTAAGGAGCATCGTGATGGAACACATGTTTCTCATTGAGGTGTTGCTCAGAGACCGACTTCTGGAACGTCGCAACCCATTCCTTGAATGGGCGAAATGCCAGCAGCTCATCCCGCGTCACGTCTCCTGGTATCGTGACTTTTACAGAGGGAGAGACGCCTGGGAGAGTAAAGGAAGACATTCTGCCCGTATTCGAATTGATGATATGTTGATCTAATGGCCTTTTTTCTTTTCTTTTCCGGGTGGATCTACCAGCTCGATATTACAGCCCCTCTATGATTTCTTGCCCCAAAATCTCGCCTGGGACGCCTATCAAATAGTAGCTTTGAGGGGTCAAATGGTCACATGTTGCTGTGCTGGCCATTCCTACTAACTTCCACGCAGGCAAGCTGACGCGCCAGATGATGGTGCAACAGCCGCATGCCAATTATGGACTTGACAGTCTGGGCGAGTCCGACTTACATGAATCCTAGTCGGATGCAAATTCTTCAGCAACATTGAAACAAAGTATACGCACGATTGCTGTCCCTTTGGCCTCTGATCCACCTTTTGTACTATTGATGATGTATTAGGCGTCCAGAGGAGCTTCTTAAGCCTGATGCCCTCGTCATCGAGTTTCAGCCTCTCTGTTTTGTTGTTTTCTCCTGCGCTTTAGAGCGAAGATGATCTGCCAGGTGTGCCAAAGGTTGCTTTATTCTCACGCGCGACCTCGAGCTTCTGAACCTGAGCGGGCTTTGAGTTTCTGGCATCATGATAACGAGGAAAACGTGCGAGACTCTGCCGAAGATGCCGAATGTTACATCTGTCGAGTGATCTGCAATAAATTGGACAGCCTTGGTGATGAATATCGAGCATCAAACATTGGAGGTCGATTCATAACTGCTTCTCTGAATCGCATTTCTGGGTGGTCTGGAGTCTACCGCTTGGATTTCACTCTGGACCAGTCGCGACTTCAGGTGGCCAGTTTTGTCCTGCAGGAGCAGAGTATGTGACTGCACCGGGACACTCTTTGTAAGGCAACTAGCACTGATTTTGAAAAGATGATAGCGCAAAGGAGAACCCTCAGGCAAATCCCATCAGTGTCAGCACATCTGACCCAAAGGTCTTCGAGCTGGCCAAATCATGGATCGAAGAGTGCGATTCAAGTCACACGGAATGTCGACTTGAACATCGACTTGTTTCCGATACGCATTGGCACCCAACACGGTTGATAGATCTGTGGCCTATGAAAGAGTCAGAAAATCGACTGTGTCGCCTCATATCGCAAAAGGAGGGCGAAATAAAGGACGGCCAGCCCTCTTTTGAAGGTCGATACGTCACTCTCAGCCATCGATGGGGCGGATTGCATTTCCCTAAACTCGGACGTCACAACCTGTCCGACTATCAGACTGACATGTTGCTAGATGATATGCCATTAACCTTTCAGCACGCCATGTTCTTCACACTCTCGCTGGGTATACGATGGATATGGATTGATGCGTTGTGCATACTTCAGCAGGACGAAGAAGACTGGCTCTACGAGAGCTCTCAGATGGATAAAGTATATATATACAGTTACTGCAACATCTCGGCCACTTCTGCACCCAACAGCACAGTTGGCCTATTTAGAGACAGAGATCCCGAAACACAATGGTTCGATGTTGTGACGCTGAAGACAGAAGGCCTTACGATGGACGCGCCGAAGACAATACATTGCACCATCTCTGACTTAACGTTCTGGCCCGAGAATATTGACCATGGAGCAGTCAACAGGAGATCATGGGTGCTTCAGGAACGTTTGCTCGCAGCTAGGGTGATCCATTGGTGCGAAGATCAAATTGCGTTCGAGTGTCGAAAGCTGGATAGAGCGGAATGTCGACCTGAAGGCCTGCCAAACCTCCAGATAAAGGCTGGTCAGCTTTTCGACCAGGCTCGTCTGAAAGCCATGGACAGAGAGGCTGGGAGGCGACTTTACAAGCTTAGGCTCGAGGCGTCCCAGGGCATATTGAATCCTAGCTCGGTGGCCTGGACAATGGAGAAAATAAATCCTAAATTCTTCATCTATGAGGTATGGAAACGAATCGTCGAAATGTACACCAGGCTAGAGATCACAAATCAAAGTGATCGACTGATTGCACTGTCTGGGATTGCGCGTATGATGGCGGGCACACTGGAACAGGATGGCACGAAAGACCAGTACGTCGCTGGGATGTGGAAGAATTATATCGAGAGTCAACTGCTTTGGTATGTCAATGAGGATAAAGAGAAGTTAACGGATAAAAAACCGCTTGCGAACACGAGGCCCGACACCTATCGCGCACCAAGCTTCTCGTGGGCATCGGTTGAGACACCTCGAGGTGTCACCTTTCCAGAAACCACTGATCAGAATATTTTGGTCGAATTGCAGCTCGTCCGACTCATATACAAGACTGAAATGGACATGTTCGGTATTTTAACCGATGCATACTTGGTTCTCAAGGGCTTGCTGAGGAAAATCTTACTGACCGACACGTTTAACGTCGAAGGCGGCTCGGGTACGGATGAGCCCAGTGGGAACAGGTTCAGCTGGCAGCTCACACAAAACGGTGTCCCCTTTGGCGAGTCCCAGTCGATCGTCTATCTGGACAGTCCTGGAAGTGAACCGTCGGTCTTCGGGCCGGCAGCGCGAGTGTACTGTTTACCAGTCTCGGAAGACAGCCGGCACTTAAATTGTTTGATCCTCCAAGCCACGGACGGAGACCATGGGACCCGTTACAAGCGAGTTGGCTTGACTCAGATAATGACTCTTTGGGAGGACGACGTCGAAGTGACAAAACAGCTGACTGAAGCGCCCGGGAGGAAGGAGACGGTGCTGGGAAGATCTTACCGTGGCTCAAATGAGAGCTTTCGAGGCGAGAGCCATATTTGCATCATTTGAAGATAATCTAGGTTCGTCTGCCTTTGCTCAGCCCGATACTCAGATATAATTTATTGCGATTTATCTAGCGAGGCGGCTGAATACCCCATGCGCAAGAAAATCGAAGCTACTTACGGACAAGACGGTTCTTCTGGTGTAGCATGTCTTCAAGCAGTATCTGAGTCACGTGACCACCCATGTCGACGCTAAACTAGAGCAAAATAGTGTCTACCTCTCTACATCTCTCTTTGACGTCGACATTTTCGACAATTTCACGTATATGATGCGAGAAACCACAGGAACCTAATCGAGAATGGACCATCAGCCTCGCCCGCAAGGCTTTAAAGCTCCGCTCACGAAGTGTCCAAGGAGATGCCCGCTCTGATGATAAACCACGACGCGTTCTCGGTGTCTCCTTCCCACTGCTTCCAAGCTTCTCATGGCGTATCTCATACGTAAGTCGAACACGAACGACTTCACGACCAAGGGCTCAGGTACAGCGAGGGGAAACATCGTCCGCTCGTCCATCATAGCTGCCTTTCTTGGTCTAACCGACTAGGCCACCATTGGACCTGAGCGGATGTTCTTATCGTGCGTCCACACGAGCTACAAGGTTGTTGCATCAAATCGATGACGGACATTCCATCCAAGCCACGGACAAGTGCCTATCGCTACTACAATCGTGAGGGGTAGTAACAGCGACTGTTGCTGATCGTCTCTCTTGCCCCGCAAAACCCGTAAACAAAATGCTCAGTATGAATCCGAACAGGGGCGCTGGTAAGCTGCGAGCTTGTTCCGCAGTTCCCCTCTGGCTCATACCACTCGAGATTTCGTCCAGACCGTCGTGAAATAACTTCCAAGAAGCTTCAGGTTGCTACCCATCATGCCGGGACCGATTAGAACAGCCTTGAAGGTCGACCTTGACAAGCCTGCGAAGGACCAGCCATATCTTCATGTGAGCAGAGAACCAGTGGACCCAAACAAGGGGTTGCTAGCCTCGTGACTGACAAGTGTAACAGAACAGATGGCATCCTGACGGTACGTCGACGTGGCCGGCTTTACCATGACATGCGTATGCTGAACGAGACCCTTCTAGTGCCCTTCTGCGGAACCATCAAGAACGGCGAGACCGTTAAAATTGAATGCTTGGACTGGACAGGAGGACAGATCAAGAACACCGATGATGCCGACGACGTGGTGAATGTCGACTTGACCCAGGTTCACTACCTGTCCGGTCCTTTCGAGATCGAGACCGCCGAGCCGGGAGACGTTCTCCTGGTCGAGATTCAAGATGTACAACCCTTTGAAGATCACCCGTGGGGATTCACTGGTATCTTCCACAAGGACAATGGAGGTGGATTCTTGGATGAGCACTACCCAGAAGCGTGAGAACCTCCTCTCGCGTCTTGCCTTGTATAAGACAGGATTCCGTTCCTCCCCGCCGAAAAAACACTAACAAAGCAACTGAGACGAACAGAGCCAAAGCCATCTGGGACTTCGAGGGCATCTTCTGCTCCTCGCGCCACATCCCCGGCGTGCGCTTCGCGGGCCTCATTCACCCGGGCATCCTGGGCTGTGCGCCGTCACCCGAAATCCTCGCCGAGTGGAACAAGCGCGAAGCCGAGCTGATCTCGACCACGTCCCTCACCCGCGTCGTCGCACAACCTCCCGAGCCGAAAAGCGTGCACGCCGGCACCGCCGACGAGGAGACGAAAGCCAAGGTCGGCAAGGAAGGGGCCAGGACCATCCCGGGCCGTCCTGAACACGGCGGCAACTGTGACATCAAGAACTTGTCGAGGGGAAGTAAAGTGTACTTGCCGGTGCATGTCAAGGGAGCCAAGTTTTCCGTCGGAGACCTACACTTCTCTCGTGTGTTATCATTCCCTCCTGTCATAATTTGCTTGAGATGTTGGATTTGACTGACTCTCTTTACTCCAGAGGGCGACGGCGAAATCTCCTTCTGCGGCGCCATTGAAATCGCCGGCATCATCACCATCAAGTTCAATGTGATCAAAGACGGACAGAAGAAACTCGGCATGGTGGGAGGGAAATCTCCAATCTACATCCCTGGACCTGTCCAACCGTAAGCCATGCCCTCAATCTCGTTCACATTTCCGCTCCCCTTCCCAACATAACCCTCGTCCGATGATTCTAACAACCCATCTTCCACAGCCAATTCTCACCCGGCCGCATGATCTACTTCGAGGGCTTCAGCGTGGACGAACAGGGCAAGCAGCACTACATGGACGCGACGGTGGCGTACCGGCAATCATGCCTGCGCGTGATCGAGTACCTGCGCCGCTATGGCTACTCCGACTACCAGATCTACTTGATGCTCAGCTGCATCCCCATCGAAGGCCACGTCGCGGGCATCGTCGACATCCCCAACGCCTGCACCACCATCGGCCTGCCCATGGATGTCTTTGACTTTGACATCTCGCCCGGCGCCGAGGCCGTCAAGAGGGACTTGGGTGCGTGTGCTATGGCGAAGAAGTGAGTGAAGGGAATTGGCGATAGTGGACACACAGGCGAGATGAATCCTGTGATCTTGAGCGATTAAGCCGTCAACAGAGGATGAGATGGAGAATAATGAAGGATAATAATCAGTTTGGATCTGTTACCATTCAATTCAATTCGAATCTACTTTGTGATTCTTATCATCGCTCCTCGAGGCATTGTTTTGAGAGGAGGTTTCTCTTTCTGGAGCATGGAGAGAGCCTTTACTTTGACATCAAATTGTCTCACCCAGTTTAGCTGTCAAGCTAGTAGTAGGGGATGTGGAGTGCTCGCTCGCTCGCTCATGCTCGTGCCTCGATTTTGTGCTTCATGTCTTTCGTGTTTCATCCGATCCTAGGCGCCAAATCCCATCAAAAGTTGTCCTTTTTGCCATCCACCACCTTGGTGTTTTGTCCCTATGTCCCCCAGAAAGCAGACCGACCGATTGAGGACCGAATTCAAACCAATGAACGCCCTCGAGAAGCCATCAATCCATCTGTCCTCAATCTCTGAGCGTGCAAAAAGGAAGTCAGACGTAGGACGAGGAGTTTACCAGCCACCACTAATGACGGGCGCGGCACCATACTCCTCAGTAGCTGGTGCGGTTTCCCACTCGGCCATGGGACCAGATCCATTGGCAGGAGGAGCAGGATCCCAGCCTTCACCAAGACTAGCAGGAGCGTCAGCGGAGGTGTTGTCGCCGCCGCCGTTGGTTGCACCTTCAGCCTGGGCTTGAGGGCAGCGGACACGAGTATGACCCTTCTCTTTGCAGACGTTGCAGGTCACGTTGGAGTAGTCAATACGGAACCCAGGTTCGTTTCTCTTGGGGCAGTCCTGGAAGTCTGATGTTAGTATGCAGTTTCTCTTCTTTGATCTTTTGGAAAGCAAGGAGAGGAGGGTTGGGAATAACTCACTCGAGAGGTATGTCCTTCTTCAGAACAGATGAAGCAATTGAGCTTGCGTGGGGCAGTGCAGTCTTTGGCAATGTGATCCTCTTCACCACAGTTGCGGCAAGTTCTTTTCTCACGGTTGGGACAATCTTTAGCCATGTGGTCTTCTTCACCGCAATTACGGCATGCGCGCTTCTCACGGTTTGGACAGTCCTGTTAGAAGAAATCAGTGCCGAGTCATAAAAGGAAGCGTAGGGCAGAGCTTGGGAGATCGATTTGTGAGATGAGGCGAGAGGGAATAAGAAATTACCTTCGCAAGATGTTCCTCTGATTCGCAGATCCTACAGGCTCGGCCACCCTCACGCTTGCGTGATTGAGTGCAGTCTCGAACGCGATGTCCTTCTTCACCACACAAGAAGCAGGTGACTTTGGGCTGCACGGGTGCCATCTTCTCATCTGGGCAACGTCTAGTAGAGTGACCGATCTTTCCGCAGTTGTTGCACTTGTCAACACCACGATCCATGGGGACGCCTGCATCGGCAAGACGCGTGAGATTCTCCTCAGGGGAGGCAGGCCACTTGTCGACCAAAGCAGGACGATGACAGGTTGAAGAGGTGAAATAGCTGACTGCGTATTTCTTCCCAATTTCACCCTGGAGATTGACATTGGTGTAAGTATCACCATGATCTTTCTCCATTGCGATCAAGAAGATGTTGAAACCGCGGCGGCGGAAGTCTTTCTCAAGTTTGGGGTAGGTGTAGTCTGGGCAGGTCTTTGAGAGGACTTGCAAAGCGTCTTTAAAGTCTCCAATGTCGCGTTCGGTGCTGGCTTCAGCTAGGAGAGCCCACGCCTCATCTTCGGACTTGTCGGCGATGTGATCGTTGGATAAAGTTCTCAAGTTGGTGCACTCGAGGGCAGTGTGGCCTATTGTGGAGTTCAAAGTGAGTGAGTAGTTGTTCTCTGCGTTATTCAAGGGTATGACAGCAATTCTGACGAGAGAAGAAGCTGATTGTGAGACTTACCTTCCTGTTGACAATTCTTGCAGGTCACAACGCGGGTAGGGCAGTCGTCAGCCAAGTGGCCTTCCTGGTTGCAGTTGCGGCATTCTCCCTTGAACTTGTGCGGTTTGGTGCACTCGGCCTTGGACTAGAAGAGGCGAAGTCAGCGAGATCGTAGGGAGAGACTGAGGAAGGGCAAAATAACTCACATGACCTTCTTCACCCTGTGCTGAAGTTAGTTGTTGTTTGGATTGAGGATCAGGTTAAGTTCTCTTACACAATTGAAACAAGCACCCAGCTTGCGAGGTTCAGGACAGTCACGAGCAAAATGACCTTCTGATGGAAATGTCAGTGGTGGTTTTGGAGGAGAAATGATGATTGAAATCGGGGCTTCAGTTTACCTTGGCCGCAATTGCGACAAGCCTGGTCACCTTGAGCGGTCACATCGGCTCCGATTGCTTCTGCAAAATCCGCGGTCGAGAAATCGGGGTTGTCGTCGTCTGCCTTCTCTTTGAAGGTACCAGAGGAGGGCTTAGGGTCATTCCAACCTTCAGCGCCAGCTGCAGCACCGTCATTCCAGGGGTCTTCGTCTGTGAGGTTCAAGTCAATTCCGGCTCATCAGCAAAAGAGAACGAATTTCAATGAAAGGTGGAGCGGACAGGGAGTAGGTATCTCTTCAATCATCCACAGATCAGGATATTTGAAGCAGATCTGAGTCTTGCGTTTGATTCTTCGCTTGTACTGCAGATTGTACATGCTGGCGTCTTGGGAAAAGCAAGTCGAGGATGAGATTGATGAGATACAGAAGAGAAAGTCGTTGCTTACCTGTCATGTTGCCAGCGCCGATGTCTTTGGGAGTGGTCCAATTGTGCGCCATATTGAAGCGGGTCAATTTCAGTGAGTCAGCGGAAGTTTCAAGGTATTCAAAAGACGATGTGGGACATGGAAAGCGAAGAGTGAAGGTGGAGTGAAGATGGATGCAGGAAGGAAGGAGGGGAAGAGGCAAAGATGGATTTAAAAGAAATTTCAAGTCGAAGGCGGCGACGAAATTGTCAGACGCGTGTGCACAGGGTGTTGGTAGACGGCAGACGCGAATTTTTTGTCGGTCCTTTCCAGAGAAGATGACAAGTTTACACTGCTGCAGTGCATGGAATACAAAGAAAGCGGGTTCGTGTCGGTAGAGACTTATCACTTTGCGTCGCAACACCTATTGAGCATCGCGCGTGACTGTTCACAATTCCCAAGATGACGTTCACCGCGGGAAGACCACAATAATTTCCTTCTTTCGTCCACAAGCAGAAAGGCCGTCGACCAGCGCAACAGCGTCTGTATGTCGTTCATTCCTCCTTCCTGCCATCAATGCGTCCTGTGAGGCAAACTTAGTGCACCACCGGCATACGTGAGAAAATCTCTTTCCCCATGTCAATGTGAAACTTATCCGCGACGGATTGCTCATGAGAGAGAGTATGCAGGTTCAATTGTAGCCCTGGGAGTACAACTGGCTATGCAGTTAGGAAGGTGGAAAGTGAGGTGAGTTGAAGCAGGTTGGTCGTCCGAATGCGGTATAGTCAGGGATTCCGGATTTGATGTCCGCGTCAAAAGTGAAGCGTGTTGAAAAGACGTCGATTGACTCACATACCTTCCTTCAAGGCAGTCATTCACTTAGTTTGGTTTATTTAGTATCCCGCCGAGCCAGGCCCACAGAGAATCGCCATCAAACGCATTCAGAATGCCTCTAAACATTTAATTCCAACTCCCACCATTGAAAAGGTCGCCCAAAAACCCATTCTTCTTGCCCTTGGCCGCTGCCTTTTTCACCACACCAGCTCGTTGACTCATCTTCTCCTCCTTGATGGTCGGCCTGTAATTGACCGCGTTCCTCCTGCCTCCGGTACCCTTTCTCACAAACTCCTTCTCTTCGCTGGCTTTGCCTCGTTCCACCTTGCTCGTGACGACACCGGTGGCTGACACATTCTCATTTCTCCCAGCCATGCTTCCTAAGCTCGAGTTCGTCGTTGCGCGCCGAAGAAGCGTGGGAACTCTGTTGAACGAGCTCTGAGCAGAAGATATGGTGCTGTGAAAAGCCATCTTGGTCGAGCTCGACGAGGACGATGCCTGACGGAGCAGCGTCAACCGATTGACGACATTGACCACCTCTTTGGTTCGACGTTCTGAGAATGGTGCTCGACCATCAGCCGATGGCATGGCGGGTTTCTTGAACATGTCCTCGCTGTCATCATTATCATCGTCGACAACGAAATCTCCGAGATCACCACCGTCATCAGCATTTTCATCTGCCTCAGCGGATTGAAGGTGTCGGTCCAAGTTCACGTATGCCTCGGGTTCATCTTCAGAGTCTGAAAGACCCAAATCAATCGTGCCTGCCTGCGAATCAGGTTCCTCAATCAGGAACGATACAGATTCACGGATTTCGGCCAGTGTTGCGGGTCTTCTGTTTAGGGCAATACCATCTCGGCGGCTAGACTGTTTGCCTCGATTCAACTTTGAAGCTGTAGAGGTTGCGAGGGTTCGGTCACCGTCTAGCTTTGAAGCTCCACCAGATTCCTGAGTAAGAGATTCTTCGCCAGTTGGTATGACTTCACCGCTCTTCGCCTGCGAATCGTCCTCGGGTTGAGTTTCAGAGCGGTTGAAGTCATCTTCATCGTCATCGCTATCATGCCTATCCTCAATACTTCTCAGGAAGGCTTCTTTCTTCTTATCCTCGGCGATTTTCCCGACGGCCTCGTCCTTGAGCAATTCTCGTCGCATCTTGGCAAATTCTCTTCTTTTTGCTTCTCTCCGTCTGACTAAAGCATCCTCCTCGTCCGATAAGTCAAGATCATCATTGCCACGCTTGCGGCGTAACGCGCCAGTGGTAATGTCTTTGAGCAATTTGGACACGGCGGCTTCGTCTTGTGCGCGTTCCCGGTCTGCAAAAAGTTTCGCCAGCTTTGCCTCATCACCAACTCCAACTTGTGTATCTTCATCAATCATTTTTCTGTCTTCTTCGTTCTCTTCGTCGTTGTTTTCGTCATCGCTCGCCCCACCGAGGCCAGCATATTCATCTTCGGACTCTTCTGCCGCCTCGTCCACAGCTTCTCGAGCTCTTGACTTTTGCTTGTCGAACATTTCGCGTGACTTGTTTGTGGCTGCGCTTTTCATGAGGTCGAAGGCAGAGGGGTTGGTTGGACCCGCCAGATCCTCATCGGAATCGTCAACACGAACACGACCGCGTTGGAGTCTGGCTCGTCTCTGAACAATAGGACTATCTTCGACTCCTTGAGGAAGTATAACGGTATCTACGGTGGAATGCGGCAGCGGATGTTGGGGTGTCTCGGTGGCGAAACGATTGCCCATGAAAGGGCTGAGAACGTATCCCCCATCTTGCGTTGGCTCAAACTGTGCCTGGGAAGGAGTCTCATGCGGACCATGAGCGGCCGAGAATGTTGCGGGCGACTGCGGGACAATTTGAGATTCGGAAAATGATAGATTGACATTCAAAGGCTGCGTTTGAGTGGCGGGCTGGCTGTCAGTGATCATATCGATCGAGTCTAGGCGGTACAGCTTGGGTATCATAGCGATATTAGGTGATGGAAGATCTGCTGTCATGGTAAGGCTGTCCTGCTCCTGGGTCATCGGGAAATCTTGACTTTGGGAATCTGCCATCGTGGCTGCAAATGCTTGTGTCAATCCGATAGGAAGATCATCTGACATCTGCAACCCGGGAATCTGCTTTTTGGCCGAGCGAGTCAAAGATTGAGGGGTCTTTGCTGACGCTGGCAGTTGTGGTGACCGCAAGCGTTCATGAACGTCCTCGTCTTCATCATCACTAACGATTCGATTTGGGCGAGTCTTTCGCGACCTCTGTTGGAATGGCAACACCTCTTCCTCGGACTCGTCTCCTGGCTTAGCGTTGCCATTGTCACTGTCACTTTCTGCGGGCGAAGACTCAGCTGAGTCTTGTTCGCTAGCTTCGTTGTCGATCAAGCCGTCCTCATTGTTGTTATTTTCTGCGAGATCTTCAGTTGGTTCCTGATCGACCTGTTCGAGATCACTATCCTCTTCTTCTTCGGAATCCTCGGCGTCGTCCTCCTCTTCTCCAGCAAAGTCTTCGTCATCGCTTTCGTCTTCATCATCGTCATCTAGATTATCTTTGGTGTAGTTACCCTCCTTCTTAGCCAGCGCCTTTTCACGTTTCTGGATTTCAGCAGCCTCTTGCCGTGCTCGTTCAAGGAGGTCCTCGACATCTTGCTGCTCGCGTTCTCGTTCTTCTGCGGTTTGGATGATCACACCTTTGGCTCTCAATTCGTCAAGTCGTTCCTGCCTTTCTTGCCGTGCTTGCATGCGAGCAGCTTTCCTGAGAGATGTTTCCATTTCAGTCGCATTCATTGAGCGTTTCCGCTCCTCTCCTGCTATATTTGCAAGTGACCGTAGGGCAATGTGGGATGGCGTTTCTTTGGCTTTCCTCGAGCGCAAGTGTTCAAAGACGGCATACTTGCGTGTTTCAGCTCGCGAAGTAACCACCTCGAGATCGGAGTCGGAGTCACTCAATGTAGGAGCGCGTACAGCAGATAAAAGAAGCCGGGGTCGTGCTCGTCTACTCGACGGCTTGACGGTAGGCTTCAAGGGTTCTTCATCTGCTTGGTTCGAGTTGAGTTCAATCATATGACGAGTATGGACAGGTTCCTCGGTTGGTTCAACCGACAAGGCTCTTCCTTCGCCTTTGCCCAATTTTGGGACTTCAGCGAGCTCCGCGATAGGGCTTGTAGGGGGAGTTTCGTGCACTTTGTCGGCCTCATCGTCTGAAGCTGTCCTCGAACTGCTGGTCGGGGGAGGATAATCGTTCTCGATAGTCTTCGAAGCGGCTCCAGAGAAATTGAATCGCGCCAAAAGGCTATCCTTGGTGATTTTCTTCTTTGTCTGCGCTTGATGGGCAAGTTGCATATTTCGACTCATGCGTTGAGTTTCTCGGTTCATCTCTTCAAGAGCCTTCTTGCTGGCTTTTCGTGTAGGACGTGCTTGCGTTGACAATTTCTTTCCTCCAGCTTCTTCCGAGATGTCACTATCCTCTGCAGTATCATCCGCAGGGCTTGAACCACGAGGCCCACTTGATTTTGTGGTCAGAGAGTTTAGCCGTTCTTGACGTGTAGCCTGTTTAGCAGCTTCTTCGGCCTCCTTGTCTTGTCGCTGCTTTCTGTGTTTCTGGACCAGGGCAAGAAATTTCGACTTTGGACCATCTGAAGACGGTGAAGGCGAGGGAGGCTTTGATTTGGAGCTCGAAGGTGACGCACTGTGGTTGTCTGAATGTTGCTGTGCTGCAAAGTTGTCTTCCTCCTCCAGAGCCACCATAGCTCCGTCAGCTCCATCTCCTTCAGTATCAGAGTTGCTATCAAAAAGGGCGTCGAGATGGGCATCGTGAAGGCGTTGAGGGAACGGGGTGTTCCTCGCGCTTGTGGCTCGTAGTCTTCGGGGTGCTAAGATGTCCTCGTCCTCTGAGTCGTCGTCCACATCTCCTGGAATAACCGTCTTTGGGCTAGATTGGGCTTGTACAGGAGGTCCCGTATCCTTCGCTTGGGGACGAGCAGAATCATCAATGCTGGAATCGGAATCGTCAAATTGCGCAAGCAGTGCCTTGACTTTTCGTGTTGGCGTCAAGATAGACGCACCACTCCGAGCTGAGGGAGCAGGAGACGGAGAAGCTGGTGCTGAAGACATGTTGGCAAAAGCACATCAAGCCATCAGTTGAGAACTATACTGAGGTATGAATAGATAGGTGTGGTAAGTAGGTCCGCGGATTATTGTCGCGTGAAGAGTCCCGCACCAATGCTTCGATATTCGTGATACGCGCGTGTCGCGCCAAAAGACGCGTAGTTCGCGCTACGTCATCCGACTACGGCGCTGCATTGAGATTCGATACGATGAACTCCCGACGTCAACACTCTCTGTCGTTCAAGCTGGCGAGCTCTCGGAGCACTGAGCTAAGAAATTTAGCATACAACCGTTGTAAATAGCTGCGGATGTCAATCAATAAGTCGGGCTATAAACTGCGTACTCAATTTGCAGCTTGTCTGCCGGCCGCTGACCATGTCTGATCTCGACACGCTACGCAAAGAATGGAAAGTGTTGTACTCAACAACACTTCCTCAAATGGCCAAATCACGAGATCCTGCACAAGCCAAATGGCCCATTACACTCGATCATTGCTTTGCTCGTATTATCCTTGATAATGCTGTTGGAGAAGGCCAACAACAGTGGGACAAGGTTCTCTCAAAGCCCGCTATCAAGAATATGAGCGCACAACAATTGCAGAATGCGATCACATTGGGCCGAAAGATTGAAGCAGGCAAAGTCGATCTATGCCATTTAGACGAGAAAAGTTTACGGTGCCGGGGGAAGAACAAGATAAAATATAGTAAAGCAACTGTCAAGGACTCTCGGCAGCAAGAGAGGGAGCCGACTTCAGCAAGTCTTTCCAGAAAACGCAGCTCCGATCAAGGGGATTGGCATGGTGAACCAGTAGCAAAGAAGGCTAAGAAGGAGGGAACTCAACTGACATTGGATTCCTGGGGACCTAAAGCCTCAAGATCCGCTTCCGCTCGCGTTGACAAGGACGACACCACCGGTGCAGCGGTCAAGAAACCAAATAAGGAGGAAGTGGAGCGAATTCTTCAACAAATCCAGTCCCATCCATCACTGACTCCATATCGAAAGCGGCTGTATACCACTCTTCTCTCAGTCCCAAGAGGACGATATACCACTTACGCAGCGAT
Organism: Cladophialophora exuberans; assembly: GCA_030068005.1. NCBI lineage: Eukaryota > Fungi > Ascomycota > Eurotiomycetes > Chaetothyriales > Herpotrichiellaceae > Cladophialophora > Cladophialophora exuberans. The sequence goes on along the minus strand of JANSVK010000017.1, from coordinate 284,863 downwards.
GTCAGCATATCTCAATTCATCCGCTCGAGCGGTTGGCAATGGCATGCGCAATAATCCCTTCGCGCCTGAGGTTCCCTGTCACCGCGTGCTTGCCGCTGACGGAAGCATAGGCGGATTCTGCGGAGACTGGGGCAAAGACGGGAAACACGCGTCTAAAAAGGTTGAATTGCTACGCAGTGAAGGTGTCAGGTTTGATGGCCGTGGAAAGGTGGTCGGCGAGCCATTCCGGAAATTTCATGGCTTCGAACATCTCGATGAGGACAATTCCACTTGAGGCGTCAAGACCATAGATACACCGCGCGTTCCTAACCAATCTTGCTAGATATGTCAATTTGTGGCTCAAATCGACTGGTCAATATTGGTTCACAAAATCTTATCCACATGGATCTGGAAGATCTTGCCATTGTAAATGAAAATATGTACATGTGATGGCAGCTGCCACCTCGAGGCCTCTTCCAGGCCTTCATGGATAATGTAAGATCCCACGACAAGGATGATCTCGCAATCGAAAGCTGATTTTGTTGCTAGCGAAAGCAGACGCCGTCGTTCCGGAATGGCGTTATCACCGAAACACCTTCGAATGGTAGACATGCCAACTCGCTTCCAATTGGATTGTGACTCTAGCTGTTTGTATTCGACGCATCCAACACTCCATATCATAGCACGAATCGGTTGCGTCGGTATAGCAGTACACTCGATGTCTGCTGATCGCCATTCATGAGCAAGCCTCGAGGGCAGAATCAGGCCTGTTACGTCCCCTGCACTTGCATCAAATACCCGTGGTTTCACTCCACGAGTCTTTATGTGAGTTTCTCATCCAAAGATGATTTCCACGTGCTCGGTCTTGAGACACTTTCACGAATCGAATTTTCATTCTCAGGGTGTTATAATGAGGCGGCTGCTGCCACAGCCCCAGTACCCTTGAACATTGCCTTGTTCGTCACCACAATTTCCACAGGGTATTTCCATTCCATCACTTGTTTCCAGCCTGCGCATAATCCTTTAGACAATTTCGGATATACCTTTGAATCCAAACTTACCCCAGTAGGCAAACTTCCTGCCAAAATATTTCCCAACGTACGGAACAATAACCATAGAAAGGAGTAGTTCGAGCTGTTGTAGACTTTCTTTCCATTCTCTTTCCGCGTCCGACTCCTCGAAATCTTCGTCTTCGCTCACAGTGACATCATCCGAGTCGGGTTCCGAAGGTAGAGAGTCGACGTCGTTATTGTCATCCATGCTGGAAGGGTGCTCGAGGAACGATGCCGAACCGTCTGTGTCGGTCATGATTGAAGTGAGTGGGTTGTGGGTTGAGTCCCTCAGCCGGGGTCGGGCTCTAGGCTCAGGGTTATGAAAATTTCATCGCGTCTGTTAGCACTAGAAAGCTTAGAAGGATGATCAGAGCGGTGTCAATGCTCGTGGCAACAGTACTGTTTGTCGCAAAGCTACCGAGCCTCGAGAGCAGCAAGGCTCCTAAGATTCAACAGAAAACTAAAGCGTCATGTCTGACACAGACTTAGTCACGTGTTATGGCCACTCCCAGGTACTTCTGTTTGGTCAGGCAAGCGATTGAATCCCCTGGCTCAATGCGCACGTGAGATGCGTCACCAATTGGGATTGACTCATATTCGTCTTTATTCGAAATAATTCTGTGCAGGCTTCTTCTTGAACCTTCTTCTGCATCTTCAAGTAAGGAACAAAGAAGCATTCGGAACCTGACTGCATTCCTTCCTCAATTACATTGCCCCAAAACACAGAACAACAACACAACAACATGGCTGAAGTTGTACGTCTTGCCACACAAACCCCACCCCGTGCACAGACGCAGTCTGATCTGAAACCTCATGCACATCGCCCCACTCCCAATAAATATTCATCAGACAACATAACTGACTCACCACTTAACACTCTGCAGGAACAGCCCCTTCCATCTCGAAAACCTCGCAAATCCGTGGCCTTCAGCGGTGACAACACAGTCATGGACGAGAACGGCGATATTTCAGAGGCTCCCCCTTCAGGGTCGGAGGACAAGGTCACCGCCGAGAAACACTCGACGACCGGAGACGCCGCCGTGGACGAAGTCACCGACATGTTCGCCGGCCTCAACAAGAAAAAGAAGAAGTCGAGCAAACCGAAGGCCGAGGACGCAGACGGCGATGCTGCCCCAACAGGTGACGGGGACTTCGACGCCTCGGCGCTGAAAAAGAAGAAAAAGAAGTCCACAAAGCCCAAAACCGAAGGTGCGGAGGACTTTGCCGAGAAGCTCGCTCGAGCCGGCCTCGCAGAAGGCGGCGCGGACGAGAAGGAAGACCAACCCGCCGCAGGCGAAGAAGCTGAGGAGGGCGACATGGAAGCCGGGACGGGCGTGTGGGCGCACAACGCTTCGACGCCCATCACCTACGCCCTGCTGCTCAAGCGCTTTTTCGAGACGGTCAACAAGAACAACCCCGACATCCTGATGTCCGGCTCCAAGTCATACAAGATCCCGCCCCCGCAGTGCCTGCGCGAAGGCAACAAGAAGACCATCTTCGCCAACATCCACGAGATCTGCACGCGCATGAAGCGGACGGACGAGCACGTCACGCAGTTCCTGTTTGCCGAACTGGGTACCTCGGGCAGCGTGGACGGGTCTAAGCGACTGGTCATCAAGGGTCGGTTCCAGCAGAAGCAGATCGAGAACGTGCTGAGACGCTACATCGTCGAATATGTCACATGCAAGACGTGCCGGTCACCGAATACCAAGCTGGAAAAGGGTGAGAACCGCTTGTATTTCGTTGAATGCCAGAACTGCGGATCGAGACGGTCGGTCACGGCTATCAAGAGCGGTTTCACGGCTCAAGTCGGCAAGAGAAAGAGGCTGAATGGTTAGAGGATATGTGGGCTAGGATCTTGGAGTATTCTGCGAAAGGAAAGGATGGGATTTTTCCGTCTGGTAGATTGAGTGGAGAGACAGAACAAAGGACGAGCACGGAATGTGCGTGGCATTTGAGACAAATGATTTTCAGCAGGATGATGAAGACGAGGTGCCCCAGGAATGTACCCTTGCTGCATAGATGTAAAACTGGGATCCATGCACATCAAGTGCTTGTTTGTGTATGAGGGCGTTCTCTTTAACATCCTCACCTGGGACCCTCCAAGATTGCAATCACGATGAAACACAACTATTTTAGACTTGGGAGATAGGCCAGAAAACACCCGCTTCCAAGTTAAAATAAAAGCATGCGGTCATTAAATGAAGAATATCCCTAGTTCCTCTGTTCCTTTGTTTTGAGGACTCCAATTTCAAGCATGGTCGTTTGACTATTATTATTTACACCTCGCGATGAGCGTTTCCACTCAGTAACGCCGAGAAAGCAGCGACGTTCCTCGACTGCATAAAGACCGTGCCGGGGCCGGTGAATTTGCAAACGAGACCTTCGCCGGAGGCCATGCCGGAGATGATGCCACCCGAGGCGATGCGCTCGAGGACGTACTTGCAATTCCAAGCGACAAGGTGGCCGTTGTCGATGATGTATTTCTCTCCGTCGACGAGCTGAGACGCGGGGAATTAGCGACCTTTCTTTCGATAGAAAGTATTCGAAATGCATGTGAACCTCCAAGCACATGAAACGACAGGAGAATGGGTTTTAAATATGGGAGCAAAATACTTACGTCCTTCCTCAACACGGCGCCAAAAGTCGACATCCACAAAATACCTGTGCCGGACATCTTGTACACGAACCAGCCTTCGCCAGAGAACATGGCCTTGCTGATGCCCTGGTTCTTATACTCCTTGATCACGCCCTGCGTGCAGGCCAAGAATGCATCACGCCCAACGGACCAGGTTTCATCGCCCTTGAGTCTCAAGATAGCGATGTCGCCTAAGGTGGAGGGCGCGAGCAAGAGTTCGCCGGGGCCGGTGAATGTCGAGTGGGCCATCTCGCCGCCGATCAGGAGCTTCTTCATGCTGAACTTGACGGTTCCCTTCAGCATGACCGAGGGTGACATGGCGATCATGACGCCCGGTTTGGCCGTGATCGGGCAGCCCATGGCCAGCTGGATAGTCAAGATCGAGTTGGTGTCGCGGTGCGAGACCCGGTATGAGCCGCCATTGAAGGTCCCTACGTCGTCCTGCGTCGTAGCCTGCATGCCCACGAAAGCGCCGCCCTGTGGCACCCCGACGAGTGACGGACCCTGGGGCGCTTTCATCACATTGGCCATTTCTGATGTAAGCTTCTGCATGCGCGGGCTTGTCATCACGCTGGTTCCGGTCTTTTCATCTGCCTCAGCGATGGTCCCCGTCGTCGGTCCATCATAAGAAGGTTGGCGGTTGTGTGCTGATATCGCGGAGTGGTCAAATGTGGTTTTGTACGCGGGAGCTGAGGCTGGGATCGTCGAGTAGTTGAACGGCCTTTGGGCCGTGGGCTGCTGGATGGGTGGAGGAGAGGGTGTTTGATGCACGGCATTCGATATCGGAGGAGGCGGATAGCTCTGAGCCGGGGGAGGTGAGCGGGCGCCGCCGGCTGGCGGAGGAGGGAAGAATTGCGGCGGCGGAGATGCCTGCGAAGGTGGGGGAGGGAATGATGCTGGTATTGAAAGGGCGCGAGGGTCAGCAACGGTCGAACAAAACCAAGTCCCAACAGCTTTCTGCACATACCTTGGCCATTTAGTGGAGGGGCTGCAATGTGCCCTGGTTAGCCATGGTTCTCAACGTGTATAGAGGATCGCCGTACGGGGAAAGTAGCCTCCCTGCGCTTGTCCTGAGCCTGGTGGAGGGTATGACATGACGACAAATATGGTGTATGAGGAACGAAACCAAGACAAGTGAAGAGCGAGTTAAGTCCCAAGCAAAAACAGAGGGCACCAAAGACTTGTAATACAAAAAGGCAGCGCGCGGGGTTCAAGTCAGTGTAGAAGGAAGCTCAACTTTTGGTATCAAGTAAGAATCTCCAGGAAGTTCATTGAGCGACGTCGTACGCCGATGTGGAGATGACACGCGGGATGATATATATTTATACAAAGGAGACTCGAGAGCGCAAAGGACAAGGCCAGTAGCCGCCATGGAGGCCTATTCGTAGAATCTGACTGCTGAAGATTGCTTGGTTGGATCTTGGTGTTGAAGAGAAGGAGCGTCGTGGTTGGTCGACAGTGTTTCGGCCTCGGCGCCTAGACAGCGTAAGAGCGTCGGCGATGTGGGCATGGTGGCAGGTGGGCTTAGGAGCTATTTTCTCTTCCGTCTAGATCTTTCCGTGCCTTCTACAAAACGCCTTCAGCAGCTTAATATATTAGTCCCCTTAGAACGCCGTGCCGTCAAGCATCGGTGCCATCCTCTCAACGAATAACCCTTTCCGCGCGAAGACAATGAGAAAGGTTGGGAGCTTCCAATTTCCCCACTGGCCGGTTCCTGCTTTCTTGCCGATTTGAAGTCCCATAAACGCTGCTATCAGTCAGCATTGAACGATCGAATTCTAGCATTAAGAGCAATGGGATACGTACGACCCGAAAGAGGTTTGTAGGGCGATGGTGATTTATTGCTCAACAAGGCTGTCAGTGCTTTTGCGACATAAGTCGATTGCCTGTCAACAATAATGAGCTGCGCTCCTTCCAGGTCAGTGACGTCGCCAAGTGCGAACACCCCGTCGGCCCCTTTGACTTTCAGATAGCCGTCCACCATTACCTCACCCCTGTCGTTGAGAAATTTGTTCGGAATGTATGAAGTGTTGGGAGTCAAGCCAAAGGTCGGGATGTACAAGTCTGCCGCCACTTTGCTTCCATCAGAGAGCGTAAGCTCCTGCGCGCCGTCCGAAAGTTCGCGTAAGCTCTTGACTTTGGTCTGAAGTTTGATCTCGACGTTCAGATTTTGCAGACTTTTGGTTGCGTACATTGAGACGCTTTGGATAGTCGTGTCGAGAACCTTGGATTCGCTTGCAATCTTAGACAGAGTCAAGGGTCAGCGGGCAGAATCAACGCGCAGAAGTCTCCAACTCACCAGGATAATATTCTTTTCTTGGCCATATACATAACCCAGTTCCCCGGCAACCTCAACACCGGTCACACCAGCTCCAGCTACCACTATCGTCTTCGCTTTCTGGACTTGACCCTGAAGGGTGTGCACGGCATCTTTCATTGCCTCGGTCGTCCCATGGGCTTTGAACGGCGTGTCTTCTTTTGTGCGCGAACCTGTCGCGATGATCAAGATGTCGTAATGTATCTTCCTCTTTTCTGTCGAGGAAGCGACCTCAACCACCTTAGAATCGACATCGAGGGCTTCCGCAGAGCCGAGGACGAACTCAAACTGGTTAGATGGGTATTTTTTAAAACCAGCTTGAATGGGTTGGAAGAGCTGCTCATCTGTGAGCTGTCCAGGAATCACGCCTCGAGGTGAGGCCATATTCCAGTACATGTGAGTGTTCGGGGCGACGAGGGTGATCTTGAAAGGTTTCGTCTTGCCCGATTGCTTGAGTATCCGATGTGCAGTACATATTCCACCGAATGAACCTCCGAGAATGACAATGTGTTCCATTCTGCCAGAACCCATGTTGTGAGCGGATTGCTTGAGATCTTGTCTCGAGACTGTGCGGAAGAAAACAAAAGAAACTCGCTGGAAGAGTGCCCAGACCACCACAAGGAAGCGTTGAAGAACCGAATTATTGGCCATTTCAAGAATACGGAATCGAAATTCGAGTCAGGGCTATCTTTTATATGTCATAGAAGGGGAAGAACATCCAGAGGGACTTAACAACTTGGATGAGGTCGCGTTTTGAGGCTCGGCCCTGATTACACGTCCAGGATGATACTATGCTAGGCATTGGGTCATTAATATCGGCCGAGACAAGTTCAAAGCAAAGTATTTGAAGAATCAGGTTACTCTAAGTCCTTCAGTTGTACCGTATCGGCCCCTTCGCTCCGACTACTCTCGAAGCCAGTGGATGGTGGGAGCGCTCTCGTATCCAATCACTGCGGAATCTGCGTCGTCCCTTTGACGGATCAGTCAAGGCGTCTACTACGGCTTAGAAATCCAGTTCTAGATCTGGTCTCAAGTTTTGATTGTGGACAAGATTCAAGATTCCAAGGGGAGTCGGGAGAGTGTACAGGGACAAGAATATCGAAGCAGAGTTCTTGTGAAACCAATCAGAAGACGGAGCGCAGAAGCCGGCCAATCATACCAGCTTCCGCAGTCGACCATGGATTCTCCACCAGCCTCGTTCTCACATGGACGTATCTTGGGTCGGGCTCGGTCTCGGACTCGTACCCATCTAGTTTCAGCCTATCAGGCATTCCTCGGAACTATCTGAGTTCCCAGGACCCATCAGACTTCTCGAGGCACCGTCTTCAAAGCCAGCATCTCTGCTCAACGAGATTAGAGAACGGCACCAGGTAGCAGGCTCGCCAGGGAAGAATTGGGGGTCATAAATGCCGCCATGGACGGCAAGCGACCTGGGAGACTTTGAGACCGGCATCGGATATGTGCCCTGTCCAGCCTAAATGAGCAGAAGGTGAGAAGTGATCTCAAGCACGTCTTTCCACTGAAAGCCAGCTCTCGTCCTCCTTTCCCAAATCTCTTCCAATGCGGGCAGAATTCTTTCCCGATGTTTGAGTGGTGGTTGCTGTAACGATGGAGAGGAGAAGGTCTTGCGGAAGAATTCTTCATCCGATGGTTTCGCGATCACTCCGAACATGAACAGCGGGCAAACCAAGGCTGTGAGACAGTCGGCCACAGTCCCAGATTGCAGGACTACGGTGACTTTGGACCTTGCAGAATCCAAAACTTCGAGTTCCTCAAAGCCAATGGTCACAAGGTGCAAGTACACAAGCGCCATTTGAGCAAAGAGATAGGTGATGAGCGTGGACGAATTCTTACCGGAAGCGATGGTGGGAGTGCCTTCGCCCATCCTAAGGCCTTCCAGGCCTTCTGTGGCGAGCCAACCTTGTATTTCCAGTGTGATATCATGAAATTCCTGGACAAAATCCGTGCAATTGAAGTGCTGCTGCTGCATAGCTTCGATCTTGCGGGCGTTTAGGGCAGAAATGCGCCAAATTTGGAGCACAATCGAGTTTTTACAACCCATGACGTATTCGAGTCTGGTCTGGCCTTCAGGAGTGATGGCGCAGAACTTCTGAGGAGGGAGTCTCGGGGCGGTTCCCGCTGTGATTGAGGAGAGAATGTCGAACCAGAACAATGAGCTTCTGAGGAATCTGAAGTGCAGAACCTGTTCTGCAACTGGTGTCCCAAGCTCTGAAAGGTGCAGGTCTTCGCGGAGGATTGTTATTGATGCTGCAGCAAGGGCAACATGTTTGAAATCGAAACTGTTGCCTCGATGGTACATATTGATTGCAGCATCGAGATGAGCCTTCCAGGCTTCGCGACTATCCGTAAATAGCTATTTTGTGGTATTTAGCAGGGAACGGGGAGTTTAGGATGGGAAGATACCTCATAGAACATCAGCTGGAGGACCGCAGTCATGACTCCTAGCCCGCTATGGGGGCAAAAATTCTGTGCTATCAAGTTGATCGATCGGATGCCAATCTCAAGATGCTCTTCTTGTTGGACCACAGCAGTGACGCGGCATAGATGGCTGGAGTCGGCATCTACGACCACCCGACGATGGTACGCGCTGAGAGCTAAAGTCGCATGGAAGAGAGACTGTGTTCGAAGTATGAGAGACAGCAGCCAGCCTCGCCCTCCCGCTGCGGCAGGTGGCTGATACATGGGAAATTGTACTGAGAATACGCAGTCTAGGTAATGCATCAAGAGAATGGAGTCAACCGAGGAGATTGTTGCAACAGCTTCGTCCAGCATCGAATGAGAAGTATCAGCCAGCAGAGCTTTGCCTTGCCGGTTAGTCGCTTCTTTCGCTTCCTCCACTTCAAGGGTGAGTATACGGGGCTCTGTAAGGGTGCTTGAGGGTTTTGGAGCTATCTCGATGGTTGAGTGCTGTTGATTCGAGATCCGAGAGGCGGGTTTGCGTCTTGAGGTGTGCTTTACAATTTCCTTGAGGCCGTTCAGGACGGCTTTCTCCTTTTCGCGGTCGTCCATCCAGTCCGGCCTGGGCCCAAACCCGTAGCAAGGAATCGACAGCTTTTCACAGGTTCCACACTGTGGACTTCTACCATCACATTTTTTCCGGCGTACACGGCATGTGTAACACCCATTTCTATTTCGGAGGGAACCACTCATGGCTATCCTCAGTCAAAGCGATGAGGCGATGCCGTAACAGAAGACTGAAGACTGAAGACTGAAGTGCTGTGGGCAATGCAATAGAAAGGAAATCGAATAATCGACAACTTCTAAACGCGGATACCAAGGGCGCCAATAACTCAATGGGAACTTGCTTTGTTGAAGTGACGGTGCCAGTGCCAGGGAATGCTTAGCGGGAGCAGATCAGACAAGAGTAAACAGTGTTCGACATATAGAACATCACGCATGTAGTACGTAGGTACTTGACACTGTACAGCGACAACCACTCTAGCCACCATCTGCCCATCCGGTCTTTCGTGCGGACATCCAAGCATGTACCACTCCGTACAGTACCTCAGCAGCCAGCAGCAAGCAGCCCGAACCCCGCACTTCTCGTTTTTGGGCACTCGCCTTCGCCTCTTTGGGACCAGCTCCGGCCGGAAATTGATGGAAACGTGCCTGGAAACAAGCCGACAAGCCTCAGCAGCTTCAGCGGAACAGAGCTAGCCGCCGCCACCCCCCGATTTGAAGCCCCTAGAGCCCTATCAAGAGCTTCAAATATGACTAACAACCTTCTGCTGGGATTCCACAATGCAGCGCATCACCAGCCTAGCGACCCAGAAAACGGTTGGCCGCATACGGCGCCCGATGCCCTGCCTGCGATCGAAGATCTTCACAATTCCATTCTCACCCTTGTTCAAGATTCTCCCTTTTCGTCTGTGCCAGATAGCGCATCCTCCCTGCTCGGAATCAAGCGTCCCTCGTGTTCCTTGCTGTACGCTTCATAAATACTCATGAGGATATTTTCGAGAGACGTGCATACAAAGACTCCAATCCCAGCGCGGTGATCCTCGCGCACGCCTCAACCATCGTCTCCCGAAACCCTCTATCCGCCCAATCCGCGGCTTTTTTCCGGTCGACGAAAAGGTCATGAAAGAGAGATGAGGCGATAAAGTATCTGGTGAAAACACACGCGAGTAGGAAGGCGGGCGGGCGAGCGCAAGACAGTGCCAGCATGTTGGACTCTGACAGAGACATACGACTCTTCTGGATAAGTCCGCCTGGCTCGTGACAGCAATCCTACAATCATGGATCTGGCTCTCGCAGAGCCAGTCGCTCGCCGACTCGAGGTCCATTGGGACAACGGGCTGATCGCTGCTAGCATCGCCGTCTCTCTCCTTGGTGCTTTCACTTCTACACAGATGATGTGCCAGGCGCGGACTTCACGATACTTCTCGGGCGTTCTAGTATGGACCATGTTGGGAAGCTTGACCTTCGGCTTCTGCAGCATATGGTGTTTACACTTCATTGCCATGTTAGCTTGCGAGCTTCCCCTTCTGATTGGTCTCGATGTGCCTTTGACCCTTCTGAGCGCTGTCCTGGCTGTCGCATTTACCTTCCTGGCCTTGTCGTCAGATCTCATGCGCGATAGGTATCTTCGTCTCGTCAAGAAGAAAAGAACACTTGCCAGGCGACAAAGCAAGAAGGATGTTATAAGAAGTGTCGATGGGAGCACAGATGCTCTCTTGGGACAGCTTGTGCGCCGGGAGGAAAACGAGCACATGATTTCACCTAGACAATCCACCGATTCTACGCACCACGCCATTCACGGATACCAGGGCACTAGCCCCATGACTCTAGGACCGCTAGAAGACCATTTCGTTGGAGGAAAACCGTCTATGGGAACAGTTGCAGAGGCCGACGTCCTGCCTGAATCATCTCGCGGTTGGAGGCTACCTTTGTTTTCTCAAGATATTTCTACCCCCGATGAAGAGTCTAGTGGCGATTCAGAAAGTTTGCCTTGGAGCTCGGATGAAGATGGACATTCACGGCGTTCGGCTTCCCCTAACAACTCTGACGGGAGCAGTCTGGGCCTCCCAAGATTTATGAGCTTCAGAATTCGCAAGGCCACTGCTGTCACTACGACCAATGTCCTTGTTGGGATCACCCAATCATTGTACCACGGGGCAACCTTCCGAAATTTTGCAAAAGGATTCATCTGGAGTTTGGCAATCACGAGCATGCATTATGTGGGCATCCTTGCATTGAAGATACCAGAGGGCTATGTCACATTGAATCCTCTCCTTGTCCTTCTCTCCGCCTTGATCAGCTGGGTTGTGTGTATCGTGGGTTGTATATTAATGCCACGCATCGAGGTCAATCTATCTCAACAATGTGTCTTTTCTGTCGTTGCCGCAGCAGGTGTGGCCGCTATGCACTTTACCGGAATGCGGGCGACGACATTCTGGTCTCGAACGAGTGACACCGAAAACCGTGGATATCCACCGAACCTAGCAGTGGCAGTCACCAGTATTGCGATTCTGACGTGCATGCTCGCCAATGGTCTGCTGGCGCATTCAGCTACCGTTGCACGCAACAAGCTTGCTGAAGTTGTGCAAACAAAGAGAAAACTATGGGCAGCTATTGCTCAGAAGGAGAACGCAGAAGCGGCCGCCGCCGCAAGAAGCGAATTTATCGCGAGCGCAAGCCACGAAATTCGCACGCCGCTACACCAGCTACAAGGTTACAGTGACTTGATGGCTCGCACAGAGTTGAGTGAAGAATCCCGACTACTCTTGCTAGCCATCCAGCAAGCAGTCAGGTCGCTGTCCATGATAACGGCCAATGTTCTTGACTGGTCACGCCTGGAGAAAGGAGAAGCCGTCTCTCGGCCCACGAGCATCGACTTGCGCAAAGTTTGCGAATCTATCTTGGCCATTCTGCCCAACAAAGATGACGAGTATGGCACTGAATTGATGGTGGTGGTGGCTCCCGGCGTACCCAAATCGCTTTTCATCGACGAGACCTATCTACAGCGAATATTGATGAATTTGTTGACCAATGCTCTGAAATTCACGCAAGCTGGCTACGTTTTACTCCTGGTGGACTTTAAAGACGATGCCTTCGTGGTCACAGTGAAAGATACAGGCCTCGGAATACCAGAATCCTTCTTGCCGCATCTGTTTGAACCCTTCAAGCAAGCTCAAACCAGAGGGGCCGAAAGAGGAACAGGTCTTGGTTTGGCAATCATACAGCAGTTGTTGCAGAAAATGGAAGGGACCATAACAGTGGAAAGCAAACACCAACAGGCAGAAGATGTAGGCTTAGAGAAATGTGGCAGCACCTTCACCGTCACCATACCGACAACTGCTTCATCCGATGCACCAAATGGCATCGACTCTCTTGGCCCAAGCCGCACAATTGCGTTGTTCGCCGTTGCTGATTCACGGACGGCAGAAGGACTCGAGCTAGCTTGGACAGCATTTGGGTTTGACCTGGTTCAAGCGAAACCTGAAGACGCGATATCACCATCTTGGGACTATGTCTGGACGGATTTGATGTTTCTGCGAAGCCATCCACAGCTTCTTCGCCGCATACTCGAGCTTCGACAACAATTGGTCATTGTAACGTATGACTCTCAAACCCTTCTAGACGAGTCTTTGGGATCGGTCCCGCCGCCACACATTCTTCCAGTCAGAAGGCCGTTTGTCTGGCATCGCATAGTGGGTAGTATGATTTCGGCTGCTCGCACGGGAAAGGTGGCTATTGATCGATCCGTCAGATTTGCTCCGGTGGTTGATGTTGTCGATGCAGTGGGAACGAAGGTCGCCAGTCAAACTCGAGAGACAAAGCCGTTGGGCGGTTCGACGATACTGCTTGTTGAAGACAATAAGATCAACCAAAAGCTTGGAGTCAAGATGTTGCAGACCCTGGGCTATAATACCATTGTCGCAGATGATGGATTGGAAGCCATTGAAAAACTTGTTGAGAACGAGCAGGTCGTTGATTTAATACTCATGGATCAATCGATGCCGCGCATGGACGGCATTGCAGCAACCAAGAGAATCCGAGAAATGGAAATGGAACACTCGGGACCTTTCACACAAAGAAGACGACCCATTATCATGGTTACAGCGGTAGTCGGCCCAGACGCACAAGCACTGTGCTTGACAGCCGGAGTCGATGCGTTCCTATCAAAGCCTCTTGCTTTGGCCAAGCTCGACAACACCCTGAAAAAGTTCTTAGGCTAATCATGCGGCGTTACCAAGCTGGCCATGTTTCTTTTGGTATCTAGAGGTATATAGGACTCTAGTTTGCACCTTTTGTATATGACGGGCAGGTATACGAAGAAACAATCGGAAAAGAGTGACGTGAGCGTTGAGGATATGTGTCACCGGAACAATATGTATAGTATCTAGACAGACTGTACAGATCAGATCTGGGGCGACTCGGCTTCGCAACACCCCGAAATAATCTAATTACGAAAGAAAAACAGTCTTGACTCGAGCCTTTGCGGAGAGGGCATGTGATGGAGAAAAAAAAGATTGCCAACCTTTGAAGAGAAACACTAACAGGGTGCAAATCAAGAAGAATGGTTTTTGTTAGCAATGAAATGTCGCAGCCTCGCGAGGAACTGTACTTAGGGGAAACCGAAATGATAAGGCAGGATTCGTTGTCACTTAACGATCTAGCCCGATTTCATATGCGCGTAATCCTGCACTTAGGGGAAATTCTGTTAATTCCCATCCCACGCTTCCAGGGGCGACCGAGGCCACCGAGGGGCAAACTTGGGGGGCGCGGCAGGGGTGCGGGCGAGCCTAGGAAGCCACGGACAGCCTATTGAACCATCATCGGCGGTGCGGGGACGGACGTGTCAGTGTCGCTTGGAGGAAAAAGAGACTTCAACAAAAAATATTACTACATCTCACTGCACATACTGTTTCCATGCTCTTCGCTCACTACTTATAATTGCCCACCCACACTCCTTGTGTCTTTTGTATTCATAGTTTTCCTTGGAAAAGGCGTATAGTATAATCAAGGGTCTTTTCATATTCTGTATTCCAATTCGTCATTCCGGGGAAGAACCTTTTGTCCCTTGCAGAACCAAGCGCACGGTTGTCGAAGTCACTGGTCCACCACTGAGCAGCCTCCTGCGAATTAAGCCTGACATCCCTTTTCCAACAAGACTGCCGTCGAGCAAAAAGTCTCTCAAGATGCAGCCCAAGGCCCTTGAGAAATCGAGCCCCTCAACCACCATGAACGGCCACAGCAACGGCACCTCAACCGAAATGACATTCCCTTCTACCATCCGACAGAAATTCCTCACCGCACCGGCCGACCTAGGTGTTGTGCTGGTCGGCTTCTCCGGCGGACAATGCAAGGATGGCGTCGATGCAGCCCCAACGGCTCTGGTGGGCGCAGGTCTGCTGGAACAAATCCGAGACGAGCTGGGCTACAACCTGTACGGGGACACTGCGGTGCGTAACTTCAACGAGATGCGTAACCCGACAGACGAGCCACACCGCGGTATGAAAAACCCACGTTCCGTGTCAGCCGTGACAGAACAACTCGCGGGACAGGTGTACGAGCAAGCCCGACAGGGCCGCATGGTGCTGACGCTGGGCGGCGACCACTCGATCGCGATCGGCACCATTGCAGGCACAGCCAAGGCCATTCGTGAGCGGTACAATGGACGCAAGGAGATTGCAGTCATCTGGGTCGACGCACATGCCGACATCAACACACCCGAGAGCTCTGACAGCGGCAACATCCACGGCATGCCTGTGGCGTTCGCGACGGGACTGGCCAAGTCGGAGGAAAAGGACATCTTCGGCTGGATCGGCGATGACCAGCTTCTCTCTACCGCTAAGCTGGTCTACATCGGCCTTCGCGACGTCGACCGAGGCGAGAAGAAGATCCTGCGCGACAACGGTATCAAGGCCTTTTCCATGCACGACATCGACCGTCACGGCATTGGCCGGGTCGTGGAGATGGCCCTCGCCCACATCGGTACAGACACACCTATCCATCTGTCCTTCGATGTCGACGCTCTGGATCCCATGTGGGCGCCCTCTACAGGCACACCGGTCCGCGGCGGTCTGACGCTCCGAGAGGGCGACTACATTGCTGAATGTGTGCACGAGACGGGTCAGTTGGTGGCCATGGATCTCGTCGAGGTGAACCCCTCGCTCGAGGTGGCCGGTGCGACCGAGACCGTTAGGGCAGGTGTGAGTTTGGTGCGCTGTGCTTTGGGAGACACCTTGTTATGAGACGGGAGAGAAATCCCGATGACGTCGTATGGATGATGCAGCGAGTTACACAGGGGTAGGTGGTCTTGGATGATATGTGGCTATCGTAAGCCAACGCACGAAAAATAGGAGGTAATCGAAAAGTCCAAACTGTGATAGAAATCTAGTTATTTGGTTTCAAAACCCCATAAAGTCCCCTCGGACCCAAGTCTGGTGGCGTGATGATCCAAATTTCTCCCGTTCGCTTCATAATTAAAAGTGTGGAAGCTTTCCAAGTTGAGGTGTTGTTTGGGTTCCACAAACGCTATCTAGTACTTGTAACCACCTGCCCAAAATCTTCAAGCAGGTGCTTCAAGTTCGCTACATACCCTTTCCAAATCTCGAAAATCCTCACGTCTTTCTCGGCTCGAAGCACACCCACAACGATCCCAACTTCAACGTGAACTGTCAGATGCAAAATTGAAATCGTTAGCCTTTTCGAACTTTTCTCTTTGCAATTCCTTTTTACTCTTTCGCCGCTGAAACCGAAAAGGGGCAAGTAGTGACAAACCCAGGGGGATATTAAAAATGGTAGACTCACCGTATCATGCGTCTCCTTGAGCAACTTGTGCCCATCCTCCCCTTCGGCCAACTTGACGTCGAACTTGCGCAGGATATTGGCCGTGAGGAGCCGCACCTCCATGTATGCGAGGTTCTTGCCGATGCAGCCCATGGGGCCGGTCGAGAAGGGGTGGAAGACGTCCTTGGCCTTGTAGGGCATCAGGTCTGCGGCGCGCGAGGTGTGGCGTTCGGGAATGAAGGATGTCGCGAGAGGGTAGAGCTCCGGGTCTGTGGTGAGTGAGTAAGCATATTGGCAAAGTTCTCAGGGAGAATGGCGGGAAGCGGAATCGGTACCTCTCGCCATGGCATACTGCGGCATCTGAATCACCGTGTGTCCAGGGATATAGACGCCGCCGATCTGCACACCTTCCTTTGGCGTTTCTCGAAACACGCCGCTCGGCACGGGCGGATTCAAGCGCATGGCCTCGTTGATGCTGCCGTTCAGAATTGGCGCGTCCTGGATCTTGACGTTCTCGATCTTACCCGCTTGATCCGGGCCGACGAGCTCGTCGAGTTCGGCGCGGATGCGCTGGATCAGGCCCTTCTGTGTCGCGAGGTGATAAAACAAGTGCACGAGCGTCGCCGCCGTGGTGTCGCTGCCGGCCACGATGATCAGTCTCGAATCGCCCTGCAACAGGGGCAATTGCGCCTTTTGATTCGCCGCATCGCCTTTCTGAAAATGCTCAATCAGCGTGTGCGTGATGTCCTGGTCCTTCATCTGCCCTTGCATCTTGATGCGCTGGTCCAGTTGTTCAGAGCAGTAGTTCAGGAACCGAAAATGGTCGGCCGCGGCGCCGGGGATTGCGACTAGGACGCGGAACAGCCAGCTGGGGAGACACAATCCCAGCATATCCATGCCGTCTGCCATCAACTTGATCGCCCAGTGCAATTCGCCGGATTCGAGGGAGCCATACGAGGCGTTGAACGCCAGGTCGCCCATCACGTCGAACGAGTACAGGTTGAACCATTTGGACATGTCCATGGGTTTACCTGGGTTCGGACATTAGATGACACTCGCTACCGTCGGAGTATGGGGAATGGAAGCCATGATAAATCGCCCAAATGTTGAGAGGAGAAAAGCAAACCAGGTGAGGGAAGTGTACATACCTTCCGACTCCGCAATCTTCTGCACCAACAGATCATTATACTTCTGCACCCGATTCTCATACCCCCTCAACGCCTTGTCACTGAAAGCAGGGCTCCAAATCCGTCTCCGCCGATCATGCTGAGCTCGATCTCTGGTCGTATGCAACGAAGCCCTGGGTAAGTCCGCCCCGTACCACTCGCTCTTGGTGCACTTGGACTTTTGACCTAGCGTGACCTCGACAGCGTCCGGGTGCGTCACGGATATGCCGTACGGGTCCAGTCGTACAAATTTGCCATACTTCTGGTGCATCTCAAGCAAATAGTGGTTCAGGTTCCTTTTGGCGCCGATTTGGAAGACCAGGTAAAATCGCGACAGGCGGGCCCAGTACGGCCCGGGGATTTTGTTCAGCGGGTTGAAGAAGAGACGCCAGACGATGAGGCTGGTGTACAGGCCAGCGAGGTACAGAGATGCATATTGGACGGTGAACGCAATGGCGTCTTTGAGGGCGACGTTGTAGTAGTGCGTCTGGGTGAATGTGGTGCCGATGCACGCGAGGAGGAAGAGTTGGATGTACCGCACGGGATACAGCCAATGTTCACCGATTCTGAACCAGAACAAATGCGAAACCACGCCGGAGGAAACAACGAGCAAGGGGAGGTAGGTGAACGACATCGCTGACAGCACCTTGCAGGCACAAGTTGGCACAGACGAAAAGAATCCCAACTGGGCGTGGAAATGAGGTATGATAATATCCCCTCCTACTTAAAACCCTGTCGTGGTCAGAGTCAAGGACAAGCTACGTCTCAGGCCAGACTATGTCAGTTTGCCAGGCGTGCCAGGGTCTATTCGAAAAAAAATCCTGAGTCGATCCTGCAGCTGAGCAAGGATTACCACGCCGTTCCCCATGAAGTAGCTCATCTCTCGCTCGGGCGGCCTAATACCGGTACCTGCCTCGCTGGATGATATGGAAGCTGCCTCTTTCAGCCATTTTGCCATTTTGTAAGTGCCACGCACTAGCCAGGAATACGACATTGATACTACATTGAGTTTGCGGAGACCCGAGGCTATACATGGGATCTCCTTTCCAGATGGTAAATCGGCGTCAAGCCTGACTCGATCATGTCGAGATAGACAGAATGGCTTCGTTTAGAGATTCTTCTGTTGCAGTGCCGATGAAAGCCCAGACCCAAAACTGGATGCGCAGTCAATCGCTGCATTTGACTGGAAATGGTATAGATATCTAGTTACGCTTGTGGGTCGTTGCTTATACCAGGAAACCAGGCGCACAAAGTACGAGTACCCGTACAAAAGACCCCAGTTTCTCGGGCACCGGAACTTGCAACAGCGTATTCTGTTGTCATCCACTTGCGTTGTCTTCCCTGCAGAGAGTAACGACCGGAATGGTCCGTTTCAGATGCCACTAACGTTGTTGGTACTGTCATCCTCGCTCGCTTTCGTTTAGAATTAAGCGACGTAGCGTTCTTTCAGCCACAGGCGCACGCATCTCTGTGGATCGAGGGTGTCTCATCATCTGTCCCATCAGGAATTGTATTTTTCCAACTTTCCCTTTCTCGACGATATCCTTGACCTGTTCGGGGTGCCTTGCAATAATATCCTTTGCAATGGCCTCATAAATCTGCGGAGCCAGCTCAGAGAAGTGTAAGTTTTCATGCTTGATGATAAGGCGCACTGCCCTTTTGTCGCCGTCGAAAAGGAGCTTTAGTATATGCTTGGCCGAAGCACCGGTGATCGCGTTCTGCTTTAAGGAGTTGATAATGCTCGCCATTTGTCTGAATGGCACCGCATGAGGGTTCCATTCTCTCTCTTCTGTGGACATCAAAGCACCCAGTTCATGCAGTACCCAGTTTCCAGCAATTCTCCCATGATCCTTGTGGGTGGTTTCAAACTCATTGGAGTTTACTAGCTCATCAACGACTTGTTGAAAATAGATTAGTCTCTCACCATCGTCGAGTGAGACCAAGGTAGCCGCATCGGCATGTGTCAGATTGTATTCGTCAATTAGCATCTGAACGAGCTCAGTCGCTGTTGGGGGAAGGGTTTCTTTAACCCAAGCAATCAAATCCTCGCCGAGGTATAGGGGTGGAATATCGGCATCAGGCATGTATCTGTAGTCAACTTCGCCCTCTTTACCTCGCAGCCTCCTAGTTTTATGGGGATCCGTCATCGACCAGCCCCGGGTTTCGGCTTTAACTGGTTTGCCGTGCTCAAGCAGCCAGATCTGGCGGTCACGTTCGGCCTTGATCGCCTCCTCGATGCCCTTGAAGGTACTGAGATTTTTGATTTCTGTGCGCTGGCCAAGTCCGGTAACACCATTATAGGCATGAGAGCCACCATCGGAGTCTCGACGACGAACGGACACATTCACATCGGCGCGGAGACCACCCTGTTCCATTCCTGTCGTGACCGCGTCCACAGCATACAGTATTGATTGAATCTTTCTGACGTAGTTGGCTGCATCTCGTGGTGAGTGCAAATCTGGCATGGAGATGATCTCAATCAAGGCCTGACCACATCGGTTGAAGTCAATGAGGGCGGTGTTAGCATCATCCTCTTGGGTTCTCGCCGTGTCTTGTTCTAATTGAACTTGTTTGATATTGACCGTGAGGGTCTTGCCCGGATCCAAGCCATCTTCCGGCGTCAAAATCAGTCGGCCGTTCTTTGCAAAGGGATGGTAATACTGCGTAATTTGGTAGCCGGCGGGCTGATCGTGATAGAAGTAATGTTTGCGGTCGAAGCTGCTTGCCGGCTCAATGGTACAACCAAGAGCAGTAGCTGCACGGAGGGCAGGTAGAATGACGGCAGGTTGAAGCACAGGTAGACTTCCAGGTAAGGCAATATCGAAGGGAGCAATGTGATTGTTTGGAACAATTGAGGGTGCCGTTATCGCAGCTGCTCTACATCAGTCTCATATGAGCAATCTGGAACAAGAAGAATTTACGAGAGAATAATTTGCGTGAAGCGTTGAGTTGAGCATGGATCTCGATGCCAACAGTGAGCTCCCAGTTAGCTAGGATATCAGGACTTCCAGTAGCTGTTGCCGCGGCAGGCAAAGTTCGAGAAGCCTTTGCAGCGTCTTTCAACTCCTTGCGAAAGTGTGAGCGAGCGGGTTGCTGTCGCTGGCGCGATGCGCAAACGTGAAAACGACCGGACTGAATCCTGAGCCCATCTCCAGAGTCAAGGTATCGAGAATTGAATATGAGAGACTGGACTGGAAGGCGCTGTCGAGTCCATTGCAACCACCTTTGCCGCATATGCTGCTAAAGGCCTGCACTAGGACCAACGCGAAAGAGAAGACGGATATTGACACTGGCAGTGCAGCAGGTCAGAAGTGATTCAGTAATTGACTGAGGATTGAAAAAGTGGAAGAAATGCCTCAGTCGCAGTCACGCTCCATCGCGTCGCTCGCAACTTGTTTGATCGACCGTAGCAAAAAGCTGGACTATGCGCGACCGTAGGATTCATGTCGGAGAAACTGGAAACTTGATCTCAACAACTTGAACTTGAATCAGAGGCGTAAAGCTCAATTGCAAGACCAAAACCCTCGCATTTGATATCGATCACTTGAGCAAGCAAAGAACAATTCTCCACAAAATGTCTTCACCATGAAACCGCCAGACGAACAGGGATTGCTGGTCACTCTTTCACCGGTAGACCTAACATACATTCCTCACCAACGGCTTGAGCTCGTGCTTTGTGGAGCCTTTCAACCACCGATTCTCTCACCATAAAATCTAGATCGATTCCCCTTGCAGTTGCATACACATGGTTTTCTTCGTGAAACATGACTTTCAGATGAACTTGAACTCTTTGCAGTCGTATGCTGGGCGCCAGCTCCCTCGAGAGCTATGGTCCAGGCCAGGAACCAAGCCTGGAGCATTTGCTGCTGCCACTGCACTCAGCCTCTGCTTGGGACTGGGCGCTTTGTATCTGGTAAAGCCGTACCTCTTTTCTGCTCTAGGATCCGAACACTCGTCGGCAGCAGACATCGATCATGCGTTGGTGAAGAAAAATTCCACTAGTCGCGAATATACGACTAAAGCCGCAAAATATCCTGACATCAGGACATTCTACCACTCTCACGCTCATGCTGAGAAGTTGCAAGCCATTGCAGATCTGCCACTCCTAGTCTTTATTCATGGTCTGGGTGGCTCTCTTTCTCAATTTGCGCCGCTGCTAGGAAGCCTAGTCAATATTGCTCCTTGCTTTGGCATTGACCTCCCAGGTCATGGCATGTCAGCTTTCTCCCCAAAGAGCTATGATGCCTACACTACCGCTGCGTTCTGCGACTTGTGGCAGATGGCCCTCGAAGAAATATGCAGGCTACATGGGCACAGGAAAATTGTGCTCATCGGTCATAGCATGGGATGTTCCATCGCGTCCATTTTGGCAACCACTCCGTCATTTCCAGTCGAAATCGTGGGAGTAGTCGCCATTTGCGCCAAAGCCTCGCCTCCATCTCCATCGGAGACTGCTGCTGCAAAGCGGTTTCTCGCGCTTCCAGACGCAATACTGAACGTCATGAGAATGCTAGACCGAAGGGGTGGGGTCAAGTCAAAGAGTGTCGAAAGAATGGCAGGAAAAGCTGCCGGGGTAGACCTCCAGCGGCTTCAATTAGCTTTCAACAAGAGCTTCAAGACTCCTGTCTGGAAACGGTCGGCATTAGGGTGTTTGCCGGAGTTCGACGGCGACAAATCGGTGGGCGGTCTCCCGGGGAAAGATGTATGGGCGAAAATTAAAGTCCCTCTTTTCCTCATCGCCGGAGAAGCCGACACCGTCACGAAGCCTGGAGAAGTCGCCAAAATTGTTTCATTTTTGAAGAGGCCCGAGAAGGACGATACCCAAAATGTAACCACGACCAGCAAAGCTCTCCCAGCAGCAACGACAACTTCCACCGATGCAACCACTGATGCCACACCCGATGCCAGAGCAGACGAAAGCAAATTCGGCACCATGCCCTCAACCAGTGAGCTGTCAAGCCACAACTCTACCATCGTCAAGACAGCCATTCTGCCTTCACCTGCCGCCCACGCCCTGATGTACGACCATTCCACCTATCGCACGGTCGCAGGCCTCATCGAAGATTTCCTCTCTCGCTACGTGAGCCCGCAACTCTCGCTAGGCTGGCAGCTGCAACAACTCACGACCTCCGGCAAATGGGACGTGAAGAACCTTGAAAAGTGGAAAAAAGTCCTGCCGGTCTCATCGCCCATCGGCCACCCTCCCGAGACGGGCATCTTCCGCGCGCTGAAGACGCTGCGGGAGCAGGACGAGATCCACACGCCGGCGGTGTTCATCCACAACTGGCGCGACAAGATCTTCGCCGTCGTCGACATCTCGCACGACAGTCCCGTGTACGACAGCAAGGCGCTGGAACAGGGCGGCATCCAGTATCACAAGTTCGCGACCGTGTCCAAGGTGCCGCCCACGGTGGTCGAGGTCGAGGGCTTCATCGCGCTGATCGACCGCCTGCGTCTGGAGCCGCCGCACGCCGTCGAGGGCAAGCAGATCGGCGTGCACTGCCACTACGGCTACAACAGGACCGGCTTCTTCATCTGCTGCTATCTGATCGAGCGCATGGGTTACCGCGCCCAGGACGCGCTGGAGGAGTTCGCCCGCGCCAAGCCGCCGGGCATCAAGCATGAGCATTTCATGGACACGCTGTTCATGCGCTACCATGTTGGGCTTCAGAAGGCCCCGACCATGGTCGGTATGCAGTCGCGCCAAGGCAGTGTCACAAGCGCATCGGGCTTGGAGAGTGTCGGCTCTTTTGATTCTTGACGGGCTTTTTTAGATATCGCGATTCGGCACTTGCATGGATAGAGAGGGGCGTCTGAAGACGGAATTAATGCAGTTATGAAGTTTTCTCTTGTCTGCGACACCTGAAATAAACCTCAGGGAGGGTATTCCTATCTCTCGGTCTCCCATGCTATGCAATACTACACCAACAATTCATCACCGCCCCGGCCAATCCATGACAAATGCTTCTTGATTTTCCCACTCTTGAAAAGAAAACACCCTCATGAACGAGCGGAAGGCAGAAAACTTCGATTCTCGTCGATCCTTCACTTGTCCCCTCTTTTGCGTACATCCCCTGGGAGGACATCTTTTCTTCCTCTTCTTCGTCCACCAGTCAACTAAACATCCGGTCCAGTCTGACCACGCTCACAACACCTTCAAGTCTACAAAAGCCTTGACAACAGCCCCATCGACTCGACTCACCCACTCAGCCTGGAAAAACTCGGGCCCACCCACGCGTCCCATGACATCTCTCACACGCCCGGCAACGAACTCTCTGATGTTGATCACATATATCGGATCACCATTGTTGAGGGCCCTCTTCCTTACATCCTCGGCCGTCGCGTCTGGCCACTCCGGTGGCTGTTCTACCTCCGTTGCCCCACCGTCACCACTCGCGGAATTACTCAAGTTCTGGTACAGATAATCACCCAGCGACTCGGGAGCGGCTTCTTGGCCTAATTCGATGCACACGTCCGTCCAGATTGTGAAGAAGGACTGCAGGTTCTCGAGCATCAGGGTCGGGAAGAGCGGCGGGATGGTGGGCGAGAGGAGGTTGGTGAGAGCCAGAGTTTGTAGCTTCTTACGCAAGATGTCACCGATCGAGTCGATGTGGGAGAGCCATTCGGTCAGAAGCCATTGGATGGGTTGTTGGATTGTTGGGGTCGTAGAGGAGGAGGAGGAAGTAGACGAGCCTGTGGCGGTTGCGGTGACATTTGTCGCAGTGACAGCTTGGATGAATTGATCTGGAGAGAGCATGACAATGCGGGCCAGAAGGTTGAAAAGGCTTGTTTCTCCCGGGCCGATGATTTCGGGTGGTTTTTTGGTCGGGCGCGGGTCTTGATGATATTCATACGCCTCTTTGAGCAGCTCTAGAAGCGAAGCGAGGTAGCCTGTGTTGACCATGGATTCTAGTACGTGGGTCAGAGCCTGTTGAGTGTTCAGTGACGATAAGGACTCCATCGAAATGGTGGCGATGATGTTCTCCACCACATGAGGCGCGAGAGAAGCATCTCTAGCGCGAGCGCGGCTGGTCGAAAGCGCAGGAAGTAGCGACTTGAGCGACGTGAGAAGGGGTGTGAGAAACTCAGGTGATAGGACTGTTGCAGGCGATAATATCGTGTATGACTCAGTCAATTCGAAGATTGGTCTGAGGAGGTCGCCGCCCATATCGAACAGGGGAAGCAAAGACTTGGACAGAGACAAAAGGTCTGGAGCGGCGCTGTTTGTCGGGACCTGTTGAATGATAGCTGTCCAGAGTTCGAGAGCTTCTTCGAGAAGATACACAATAGCTTCAGACTCTGGTTGAATGGAATCGTGGATTAGAGGCAAGATAGGCTCATGATAAGTAAGGCTTTTTTGCCCAAGGCTGTTGACAATCGCGGTTATCATGGTTAGAATTGCCTGTTTCATGAGATGTTCTTCACCCGAGTCTGCCCATAATGGAGGGAGCATTGACATTATGCCTGGAGCATATGGCTGAATCTCGCCTTCAAGCCTCGTAACAGCGATCCGAACAGTCTCCAGAAGTGCCATCTTTGTCTCTGACAATTCAGTTTCGGCGGCCAGCGACATTGCATTTTCTAGAAGTGGCGTGGCGTAAGGCCGGAAATCACTGAAGTTGAACTCGAAAGGCTCGAGAATTAGACGCAGCTGTCGTGCGGCAGTTACGCGGACGACATGGTCATTGAGTGGTTCTCTGGTTGCAAGAAGATGTGCAAATATCTGGTAGACAGCCACACGGTCAAGAGTTTCCGGTTTTATCGGTACCCAGTGGCCGAGCATAATGGCAGTCCGGCGACGAAGAATGTTGTAGTTGGGACGTGTCATCTGTACCTCCGGTACTAAGGTGTTGTGCAAGAACGTGTTGAAATCAAGTACATCTTCCAGACAGGCAGCAGCAATGCTAATAGCCGAATAAAGACTATCCTTGAGAAGTACGTCTGTGTTTGTTACGGTGGCGTAGCGATGAAAGACTTCAAGTAAACGTGGCACAAGAAGTTCCTTAAAGTTGATGACCAGGTCGAGGAACAGTTTTTCGGAACAAGACCGGATCGAGAATTCCCACGCGTCCGCAATTTCGTCTTCGCGTCGCTCCCATTCATCTGGCTCTTGCTCCCAGTCTCTGAGGTCGGAGGGTCGGAGGACAAAATACTGGGTTACTAAGAGCTCCATCAACTGAACAACAAAATCTTGCCTCAGGACAGTTGTTTTGATGTAGTCGACGGCATTCTTTCGGTCTATTTTGTCTTCTGGAGTGACATACTTGAAGGTCTGGGCCGGGTTGAAGACCATCTTCATGCAAGCTCGAAACAGCAGAAGCGCCTTCAAGCAAAGCTTCTCGATCGGCGATTGCTCATTATCATCACCATTGCGATATACTTTCCAGTCGAAATCGCCTTGCAAGAGGCTCTGCTTGGCATCACTCTGACTGATAATAGTCCAGGATCGGTTGAGGATGTCCATACAGCCTAGGAGAACAAATGACGCCGGATGATTCCGAGCCATTTCGAGGTAGAGTTTTGACAGTTGAAGGAGATGTTTTAATAGCATGCCTCGAGTCTCTGGCGACACGTCCTCGGTGTAGACAGCCCAGAACGCTTGTTGGTGGTTCTGCAAAATATCCCAAAACTCTTTGACCGCTTCATCGCGATGTGGACGCTCAAAGCCCGCTACCAGAAGCCGACGCAGAGTCTTGAGAGCAGAATAGCTACTGACTGCACTGGCTATGTCGGCGTAGTTTGACTGCCACTTTGCCACCGAGCCGGCATAGAGGCTTCCAAGACTCTGGAGGAGCTGAAGGGCAACATCTTGGAGACTGCGCTTCGTCCGTTGGATTCGTGCTGAAGCTAATTCCTTGATGACATGGAGGGTTATGGTCAAAATGTTCGAGATGTAGAGCGACGTGGTTGATTCTAGAGCAGCGGCTTGAAGATGTTGGATCATCACGTTCATGACATCTGGCCAATCATGAGGAAATTCGTAGCGGACAATCTTGGCCAGCATCAAGGCATTCTGCAACGCCAGGGCAGGGACGGGCTCGCGGACACCCGCTTCTATTGCTCTGTGTCTGATCTGTTCCTTCTCAAGTTTGGAGATTGGATTGATTGACGTCTTACGCCAATGCTTGTCAATCCCATTCTTGAGTTGAATGATGGCTTGAAACCGGACTTCTTGAGGGAGAGAAAAATCGGCGTAGACATCTTGGAGCAAGGCATAATAGCCTGGAGATTTCTCCCAGTTACCAATCTGCTGAGTAGCTACCTTCAGACTCTGGGCTGTGGGATGAGAGGCATTTGAAAGGGTAGATATGACGGCTTGTCTGGTCAGAGGGTTAGTCTCCCCTTCGGCTTCGATACTAAAAGAAGGCATTCTCAAAGCATGCAGTCTAGAAGTGCAGGATGAACATGATGCAGTGGTCTGAGATGGAAACAAGCACAGGACGGAGGTCGGACATCAGGCCATGGGTGAATGAAGAGGTTGTCGTGAAGATGAAACAGAAACATTGAAACATAGGAGTTGCAGCCTTTCGCAGTGGCTGTAGCTGTGGCTTGCAGTGTGTGAGTGTGTGCCTAAAATGCCTGACGCGCCCAATATGTAAGTGCCTAATTCAATGCCCACCAGACTCTCTTAGATTGGTAAAAGCGGCAACAGCCTACCCGTCTTTCGCCTTTGCCTCTGCCTCTCAGTGCCTCGGCTGCGGAGGGTGAAGTGACTGCGATTAATTTGTTCCGAGCAGCGCAGCCTTCAAATCTCCATCCATCTTCCACCTCGTCTCGCGCGCCTCGACTGATGACCGCGACATGTCATCGAGCAGCTTCGCCGCTGCACAAGAGCGCATACTTGCCCGACAGGTGGCCAGACAACAAGAAGCCCGTGCCCTCCACCACCCGCGCGATGTCGCCGCTGCTCGACCTTCTTTGACGCGACTTACCCATTCACTACAACCCAGATTGTCGTCGTTTTGGAACACTCTTCTAGACTCAGAAGGAACAAGGCCTGCTTTCCGAGTCGGCCAAGTGGACGCTGAGCTTTTAGACGAAGAGTTACTGGGACTGCTAAAATCACAAGTTGGTGATGCCTTGAAATACTTTGGACCTCATCTGCAGGACGACTGGTCACAAGAGATCCTACTTGCCCTGAGAGCCGTATTGTTCAAATTGTCTATATGGGACAACGATGCCTCCTATGGCGCCGCGCTGCAGAATCTTCGCTATACCGATGCACGAAACCAGAGTTCGGCACTCCCGAAGCCGACCAGCTGGCAGAAGAGCTTGTATGGTTTGGTGACGGTCTTTGGGCGATATGGATGGGACAAATGGGAAGACTGGTTGATAGACCAAGAGAGGGGATACACCACTCCTTCTGAAATGGTCCAGGGCCTCATGCGGCTCACATCCTTCCTTTCCACCACCCACTCAATCGCTGCGTTTATTTCCTTCCTGGTCTTTCTTGTCAACGGACGGTATCGGACTCTTACCGATCGAATTCTGCGATTGAAATTAGTCTCCCCTTCGAACCAAGTCAGCCGAGAAGTTTCTTTTGAATATCTCAACCGTCAACTAGTGTGGCACGCTTTTACCGAGTTTCTCCTCTTCCTACTTCCGTTGGTCGGCATTAACCGGTGGCGTCGTTGGCTTGCAAGAGCCTGGAAGAAAACAAAAGATGCCATGAAATCTGAGACTACAGAAGATCTCGACGAGAAGATGAAGAGCGGGCCCCTAGCTTTCCTTCCAGAGAGGACGTGCGCTATCTGTTATCAAGACCAGAATCCAACCTCGACCTCGGAAGCTGAGATTCTCGGAGCCAACACTGCAGCTGGCGGGGGAGTCATCGGTTCAGCTACTACTGATGTGGTCAACCCTTACGAAGCCGCCCCTTGCGGCTGCATTTATTGCTTTGTCTGCGTGGCCACCAAAATCGAAGCAGAAGAAGGTGGTGGCTGGACCTGTCTACGATGCGGTGAAATTGTCTATACATGCCGGCCTTGGAATGGTGACGTCGTCGAAAAGAAGCCAAGCAGCAAACCCACAAAATCTGTCGGGTTTTCCGTCTCTCAAGATGATACCGACGAGAAGTCCCAGGTCGAGAGCAACGATGAAACCCCGGAAATGGTAGATTCTGTCCTGGCAAGCAGCCAGTGGTCAATGGCAGATCAGGATTCTCAAAGCAGCTGAGCGTGCAATTCGCTGTGGCAAGAGGATTCTATTCATTGATGGTCCATATTGAGGAGGAGGAGCACGAGGACCAAGGACAACAGCACGCTCACGACAGACAAGTTCACAAGCTCGAAATGGGCCGATTTGGTTTCAAAAAGCTACGTACTATTTCAACGTAGTACACCCAGGTGGACAACCAAGATGTCCAGTGGAGTTTCCGCCACACGCAACTGATATTGCACTTGGTGCAGCCTGAACATGACCGTCCACATGCCAGCAAGCTTCCACTCAAGTGTATATCTTACCTTTGGCAATCAAATTCTCATACGTTTCCTTATCATGGCCCGGAACGACCTGGCCTCTGGTGGTTCTCTCCAATTGCTTCAATCTCTGGGTGCTCTGGAACCATGCTGGATGATCTCTCGCTAGCCAGCCTTGAGGGATACCATCGCGCCACTAGTACGATTTTGTCAATACCAAACAGTCGCATGAGAGGAATTGACTCACATTTTCAATGACATGGCAGTGGTCACTAATAAAGAAGAAGGTGCCGCTGTCAGGCATATTGATCTGCATGCCAATCAAGCCTGTGACATGTCAGAATACCTTTCTTCTTAAGCTGTCGCTGGATCTCACCGTCAGTATGGCCTGGTAAATGATGCAAGGTGATTCCTTGGCAGAAATCGAAAGTTCGTTCATCAAAAGTTTTCCAGTTCCTGCGATGTGTCAACTGGGCTCAATCAGGTCTAAGCGACTGACAGACTTACAAGCTCAGCTTGAGATAATGCTCCAGGTAGACGCCAACATCAGCCCCCGTTGCTACAGACCAGAATGCAGCTCGTAGCTCTCGGTCATGCACCCAAATCTCAACATCCTTCTTGTCGAAGAACTCATCGAGTCCGCCAGCATGGTCAAGATGCAAATGGCCAATGATGATTTTCTTGATGTCTTCAAGTTTGTTTCCCGTTGCCTCGACCGCCGCTTTCAGCTCATGTTGAGGCTCATACCGGACTCGAGCAAACACATCAGCTACGACAGGCCCCCAGACTTCGGGATAGTCTTTCCCACAACCAGTCTCCCACAAAATCAGGCCTTCATGGGGATGCTCGATGAGAATACAAAACACGGGTAATTCTCTCCGTTTATTGACGAAAGATTTGTTTTCGGTGCTCTTCAAGCTTGTATTACCACCCCGGACCACAAATGCTTCGTCGCATTCGAGCCAGCCCACCTCGAGGATATGGAATTTGGTGCCTTTAGGACAGACGTTAGAAATGTGGTTTGGGACGGCGCCACGGTCGAGCTGTCCTTGTATTCCGGCCATTGTAAGTTGGAGTGGATCGTTGTTCACCAAGCGAAGCACAAGCAAATATAGAGGAGACAGGGCTGGTCTGGAAATGCAGCTACTAGTAGGACTGAGGGGCTCCTACATGTTCAAGTTCAGGATGAGCTCAACGCACCCCGCATCGGAATGCCAGAAACCTCTGTGCCTCTCCACTTGTGGAGTGAATGAAGAGGAGGTGCAGCAGAGATAGATGGCGTTTTGGCGTACCGAGTTGACGAACAGGCGGTTCCGAGATTGCAAAAGAATCTCTCGAAGAAGCTAGGTTGATGCCATAGCGCCGCGGAATCTCCTGATCTCGCACCAACGGGAGGAACAAGAGAACGGATGATGGATGACGGGAGGGGAAATGCAAGAGCTGTTTACAGAAATCCATTTTCTAGGGACGAAAGTCCAATGGGTGACTCGTCTAGATGAGCTGGAAGAGGCCAGTTGCATCATCACCGCCAGCATCCACATCATCCGAATCTCGTAACGACAGTTGCGCCTGACGCCCTGCAATCGAGTGGGGAAATCCCAGCTCCCAACTATCCGAGGCAATGCAAGCGTGCCACCATGCCACCATGAACCCCGAGTTCAAGTTCTAACCACTGGCAGCAGTAGCAGTCATGCAGTCACCAATCTCAATCACCGAATATCAGTCATCCAACTGCTGACCATCGCGAATATGGCTTCTCTCTGGTGCCTCCAAACCAGCAGACATTGTAGCAGTTAATGCTTTCATTGGTGGCAGCTGCTTTGGGATTTCCAACGTCTCGCCCTTGGCCACCCTCTCTGCTCTCAACTGGCGCATCTTCTCCTTGATCTCTTTGGCCCAATTTCTCGCCTTGCGCATGTGGAAAGGGCAGGTGAAATAAGGGCACATCAACGCCGATCGATGGAGAGGGCTGTTCCAGTCTACAAATCGAGACATGGTCCCCAGGTGACCTAGCTTGCTGTGCGCCTCCTCTTTCCCTTTCGCTTTCATTTTGAATATGTCGTCGCCAACAACAGCAAACGCCAAGGACTTGCAAGTCAGAGCCAGTAAGATCAGATCGAGGTAAGAGAGCTGGTCTAGAATCATCAATACGATGTCAGGTACCAATCCAGTGATTTGAGACATTGCGTAAACGAGGGGCGTGGGAGGACTGTTGTTGTTCTTGAACGTGGCGGAGACGATGCCGGTGGGAAGTTTACGGCTGTTCTCAAGCATCTGATACGTTGCAATGTCAGCGTTCGTACCCTCTGGCGGAACGGAGGCATTCTACTCACAGCCTTGGGCAGACGGAAAATTGGGGCAGGCAGTGCCATGGCTTTCGCGATTTCTTCTGCGGGAGCGGGATTAGCTGAAAAGCGAACGGTGAGGCCACTCCGTCCGATCTTGAGGTCGGACATTGTGTTGGGGCGACCGAATG
This sequence comes from Cladophialophora exuberans, assembly GCA_030068005.1. Lineage (NCBI taxonomy): Eukaryota > Fungi > Ascomycota > Eurotiomycetes > Chaetothyriales > Herpotrichiellaceae > Cladophialophora > Cladophialophora exuberans. The sequence continues at coordinate 254,059 of JANSVK010000017.1, read as the reverse complement.
GCTTCGAAGGAACCATGAAAGGGACGCCACCAACGGGAGGGAAGCCAGCCATTTTCAATTGTGTAGAGAAGGCCACGAGGGACAGGGGAAAGGAAATCGACAGCAGGGAGGAAGAGAGGTGGAATTCGTGAGAGAGGGTATGATATGGGTGATGATTTTGAAGCTTTGAAGATTTCTGCTCGACGATCGCGCCAACGGGGTGGAAACCAATGGTCCGGATGTCGAGCGGACAAGACGAATGATACGCAGTATTTTGAGCGATCACGGGCGCCATTTCAACCCATGACTGTTCTTCTTTTGCGGCTCGCTCGTGGCCCAAGGTCCTTCTATCCAACGACACCAAGCAGTTTGAGCCCGGGAAACTGATCCCCTAGTATTCCGTACCACCAAGTTGAACTGCTTATCACGTGAAGCTGGAGGTGAGTTGATTACTGCAGTTCTGGATAATCAAATATAGCGTAGTTGTCACTATCTCGGCGTACGACAATATAGAATATATGAATTAAATCTTAGTGCGCGTCTGAAGGCTGTCTGATGGGTCATAGTCAAAGATGTACAGCAAGAATGGGTGGCGTTGAGTCACAAGTGCGGGAGTCGCCCGCCAAGTGCATCACCACTGTCTTTCACTTCCGCTTCACTTTGTCTCCTCTCAGTCCTCTTTCTCGTGCCACCTTTGAACAATTGCTCATTTCTTCAAGAATTTAATACGACCAAACAACCTGAACTACGCACACCTACGAGAACGATCCGTCGAAGAAATGTCCTCGTTTGCTCTCTTGCCCTCTCAACTCCACCAATCTACCTTCCTCTAACCAACCCCCCTCCGAACTTCAATAGTTCACCATTGATACTCTCACATGTCCGCCGCCGACGAAGATCCCCCGACTTGGGATCTCAAAGATGCCATTAAGCTACTCAAAAACCTCTCTTTTGGGAACCCCGATAATGTACCCAGCCGTGAGCTGGTACTTCGTCAAGAGGAAGACTTGAATCTGCTCGAGTCCAGCAACACCGTCGAAGGCTCCCTCGGAGACTTCTCTGCGCTATGGGATTTCTTCGGTCGACCTCATGTTCTTGACGAAAACGAAACAGCAGAGTTGGCCAAATACGAGACCAACACTGACCCGATCGCTGGAGTCGACTCCAACCTACTGAATAAAGGTGTCAGGTGGCGAGATGAGGTCGACGGGGCCGATCTGGAAGACAACGTCGAACCATCTGAACATAAACACACAGCTGCATACATACGCAATCAGAAGCGAGCTGCAAGAAGAGCACGAGCCAGAGAAAAAGCCGAGCAACTTGCGGCTGAACAAAAGCCTGTCTCCGACACCACCGACCACGAGTCTGGAGAAGAACTCGAAATACTACGTCGCTCGCCTGATCGCAGAGCCGTTATTGACAGCATCCTAGGTCGGAGTCGACCTACCGTCTACGATAATAGTTCTCCGCCGACTTCGCCCTCGCCACCCAAGGCATCAATTCGAACTCCCAAACGCGACTTTCCTGTTTCAAACCCTTTCATCTGGGCGCCTTCGACTCCTTCGACTCCGCCCAAGGGTGTCGTCATCGCTCCTTGCGATCAGCGCACTCCAAAAGAGAGGAAACAAGCTCTGATTACACAATTGATACGGCAACATCCCGAAGAGAAGAAGTACCTGACAAACGTCGGACTCCTTGAACCTGCATTCACACCTCTGAATAGCTCTAGCATCGGCGTTCACGTCTTTGTTGACATGTCAAATATATCCATTGGCTTCCACGACTGTCTAAAGATATCTCGCGGCATGCCCCGGGAGACTCGCCTCAGACGCGTCCCACTTTCTTTTCACAACTTCTCCTTGGTTCTCGAACGAGGCCGGCCGGCGGCTAAGCGCGTTCTTGTCGGGTCCGACAAGTTTGCTGCAATCGAACAGGCCAAAGCGATTGGTTACGAAGCGAACATTTTGGAACGGGTGCACAAGGCCAAAGAGCTGACACCACGTCAGAAGAAATACATGTCCCAGTCTGGAGGAGAGACCAGTGGCTCTGAAACGAACACTGGGTTTCCCCTGATGATGTCCGGACCTCAAAAATGGGTTGAGCAGGCTGTGGACGAAATTCTACACCTCAAGATCCTCGAATCCCTGGTTGACGCAAAAAAGCCAAGTACCATTGTTCTTGCTACTGGCGACGCTGCCGAGGCAGAATATTCCGGCGGCTTTTTACGGATGGTCGAAAGAGCTTTGGAAAAAGGATGGAGTGTCGAGTTGGTGAGTTTCAAACTCAATACCAGCAGTTTGTACAAGAGGAAGGAATTTCGGTCAAAGTGGGGCCAGATGTTTAAATGGATTGAGCTAGATTCCTTCGTGGAATATCTGATTGATGAAGAAGAGACTGGTGGTTAGGAACCATCTTCTGTCTCGTCTAAATCAACCCCGGCCCGAGGCCCTGGGGTGACGTCGAGTGTTTCAGCGTCACCTATCAATAACGTGCGCGCGAATGCACACCGGACTGTTGTGGAAGGACAGCTATGGCTACAAGAGATGCGGCGGGCGATCATGTTCCACCAGCAGGCTCAGATGAGAGCAGCATGGGCGTGAACATTTTGATCAAGCCCGGTATTCAATCTGGATACTGTACCAATCTGTCTTTTGGTTCCAACAGATACTAGAGCTGAGATATGGCTAGGAGCATTGAGAAGAAGCTCACAATTGGAATGAAACATTGAGGTGACACGAAGACTTGATAAAACCACCCTATCCAGCGAGCCAAGTACAAGTACTTCTTCCAACACATGCACAGCCTGTACTCGTCCTTTGAAGCTACAGGTACGAGGAGGTCGTACAAAGGCTGCACTTTTTTCGTCCGCAATTGATCCAGATGTACAGAGTCCATTGCGCTTAAGCGATTTAGTCCTGGTTTAGCCGGGAGAAGCAGGCAGGACCCATAGGGAAATGTCGACATTGCTAGGCAAGGGTACTGGTACTTTTTCCCGCCCACAAGTGCAGCTTATCAATTTACCACGCCTACAATGTGGAAGTCTGTTTACACACATGGACGGCCTGAATCTCGAAAAAAATGCTGACAAACGGGGAGTTCAGCTACAGGCTGTCTCGACTTCTCTACTATGTAGTCTCCACATGCCATTGTGGGTGGACGCGAGTATTCGCATCAAAGACCCCTTCAAGCCACCAATCCACGGCTGTTACTGTTCCACCGACCCTGCAGAGCCACGGACAGGGCGGTCGTCCTGCCTGATTCAGGATCGTCAAACATCTTCGGAGGATGGTGATTGCCATATCTCCGACCCACCACACGCCTGAGCGACGCCGACGGTCGCCTTCGCACTTTCGTACATGCCGCAGATCTTCTTTGCTCCCACTGAATCTCGGGCTCGCTCGCGCTTTCAAAATGGCGGAACCTTCGAAATCTACACCTGAGCTCTCCCTTGATCGCGCGAGTGGCCGTCGAAGTGTGCCAATGTCCATGATGTCTGCCATGAATTTACGCCCCTTTCTCTGGTTGAGACTTTGAAGAGCTTGGTCTGTCTCCGTCCTCGACCAGACCCAGCTGCCATTCGTTCCTCTGCCTACCTCGTTATCTGAAAGCGGATCTCAACCGGAGCAAGTAAAAGCCTGGTTGTTCCAGTTCAGACGAAGCCATCGTACTATATAATCAATTCGAGCTGCCTGTGAGTACCTCTTTGAGTTTCTAGCTTTCATCACCGTTCTTTTCTGTGGCCTGGCCTGGACTCGGCAATCATTTCACTACCATGGAGAATTCACGGGATTCCCACGCACTTTTCCCAGGAAACGCTCAGTCCTTCCATCCTCAAAAGCTTACGTCTGGAGAAGCACTTGGCTCCACAGCCTCCACCACGGCAGGTTCGAGTGGCTCCAGCCTTGTAGCCTCGTCAATGGACAAAGATCTGGAGAAGAACGCAGATATCCCGGTCGGCGATGCCACTGCAGACAGCTCTTCCAACCAAGACATGGTTGTGGACGATGAGAGGGGCGAAAAGAGCCCTCGAGATGTCAACATCGCAGCTCCCCAACCCTTCGGTCTCATGGATCCCTCTCAATATCCCGAAGGAGGTCGAGAAGCATGGACTGTGGTTGTGGGGGCGTTTTGTGGCTTGTTCGTGAGCTTCGGCTGGATCAATTGTAAGTCTCCGTCCAAGGTCGACGCTCTTTGGATTATAATTGACTCATCGCCACCCACAGGTATTGGTGTATTCCAGGAATATTACGAATCGCACCAGCTCAAGCAGTATACTTCCCAAGAAGTAGCCTGGATCCCGAGTTTGGAGGCTTTCATGATGTTTGTAGGCGGCCTTTGGGTAGGTCGAGTATACGGTACGTTCTCAAGTCTGCTACTCTTCAGTTCTAACACGCGGGCAGATAACTACGGCCCACGCGTCCTCCTCCTGGGCGGAACCTTTCTCCATGTATTCGGACTCATGATGGCATCCATCTCCCACAAGTACTACCAGTTCCTCCTCTCGCAGGGAGTCTGCTCCGCCTTGGGCGCCTCGATGATCTTCTACCCTTCAATGTCCTGTGTCGTCACATACTTTCTGCGCAAAAGATCTTTCGCACTGGGCATCACGGCCACCGGCTCCAGCATTGGAGGCGTCATCTTCCCCATCATGGTGGTCAAGCTCATCCCGGAAATCGGCTTCGGATGGACCATGCGTGTCTGTGCTTTCATGATCCTGGGTTTGATGATCCTGGGCAATTTGACTTTGAAGAGTCGGATCGCGCCTGTCGCACGGCCTGTGAAGCCTATGGATTTTATAGTCCCGTTCAAGGAGGCAAACTTTGCCCTGCTTACGTTTGGCAGTTTCCTGACGTTCCTGGGTAAGCATTTTAACACCGCCGAGGCACCCTTTGTTTCTGAAGGTTGCCAAGACTAATCTTTTTGACGCAGGGCTCTTCCTCCCCTTTACGTTCGTTATCCTCGCGGCCCGCGAGCGCGGCGTTCCCAATGGACTCGCCAAATACCTGGTCGCCGTCCTCAACGGCGCCTCGACTTTCGGCCGCACAATCCCTCCTTTCCTCGCCGACCGCCTGGGCCGTTTCACCGTTTATCTCTGCATGTCTCTACTTTCCTGCGTCATTGTCCTGGCCCTGTGGCTTCCGGGATCCGGCACTGCAGCCACCGTCGTCTTCTGCATCGTGTTTGGTTTCTCGAGCGGAGCGGTGGCGAGTATCCTGCCGGGGCTGGTCGCGACCATTAGCCACATCAGCCAGATTGGCGTGCGCACGGGCTGCTTGTTCTCCCTCGTGGCGATTGCCGTGCTGATAGGGTCTCCTATCGGTGGTCAGTTGATTCTGAATGACGGCTACAGAAGTATGCAGGGCTTCAGTGGGGCCATGCTAGGAGCCGGATTTATTGTCTATGTGGTATTATGGATCAGATTAGGAGGGCTCACGGGCAAGAAGGTGTAAATAGAAAGCGATGTCATTTTGTTCCTGAGCGATCATGCATGCGAAAAGGTAATGAATGTGATGGCTTGTCACGAGAATCTCTTGTTAATTCACATTGCAAATACACCAGCGGTGCCGCTTCATTTGTTTCCTGCACCGTGCTTGACTTGCCACAACAATGCGGACGCGTCGTTTCCACTTCACTGACATTCACGCGCGTGTTTCCTAGTGATACAGCCTCTACAGAAAGGCAGCATCAAGATGGACAAACAGATCAAGGACGCGGTCCTTTTTCTTTCTCAAAAGTCTTCATAGGTACAAATGCCTGCTCCAACCCCCCTGAGACCCCCCCCGTCATTGCAGATCTTCAACCATAAACCAGCATCTTCGGCTTCCGGGAAATCGACACGATGGCTGCCCCTAGATCTACGAGAGGCCTTCTCTGGCTATTTGGCCTCCTTTCAAGTCTCATGTGTTGTCTGGCCCAGACTGGTCCGGAGATCTTATTTCCTCCCGGCACTCAGCAACAAGCAGTAGACGAGATGAACCAAGCTTTGAAAGATGCCATGGCCATTGCCCGTTTCGTTGCAATCACATCCAATCCCTGCGAAGACGTGAGTTGGCACGATTTCCCGATCCTTCAAGATCTCTGATCTCCCCCAATCAGCACCATACTGACATTTTCCAAAAACGAAACAAAAGACATTCCTCAGATACTTTCAGCCGCAAGACTACCTCTCCGTGCAGAGGGTCTTCCGCACCGTCGCAAACATCCCATTCGACCAGCAATTCGACACGACCAACACCGCCCAGATCCTGCAGTCCATGGCTTCGCAAGCCATGCCCTTGAACCCTAAATTCGCGGACCTGTCCATCTCGCTCGACGTGCATCCGGGCATTCGCCCGCAAGATCTGATTGACACGTGCAAGGGCACTAACATAGACGGGTTCACCACGTACAGGCCATCTGTGTACGGTAACCGCGTGTTGATGAGCATCTGTCCACTCACCTTCGACATGTACTATTCGTTGCATGATATTGAGAATCCTCCGACATGGGCATTAGGTGAGCCTGGCGGCCAGCCTGAGGTCGGGTTCGAGTGTAGGAACATTCTCGATCATGATAGCACGTACATGATGACGCCGGGTTCGGTCATTTTGCATGAGTTGATGCATTGGTAAGTTTGCTGCCTCGTCTCTTCCAACTCCTGTCTCCCACCTCTGTAAGACAGAGTCGAGCTGAGCAAATAATTCGATCTTGATTCTTGCGTGGAATTCGCTTGCAGCCTTCCAATGCCAATGGTTGACCTTTTCATCTCTTCTTAGGCCTTACCTACTCCAAGACATCCCCGGATACCACGCAGTCACCGTGCCTCATCCCAGATGGATTTACCTGGATTCTAGATTGGCCCGGTCCAGTCCCGCTTGACGGATATGGTGAGTTCTCAGCTCCAAACGACTCTCCTTGAATCCCGAGATTTCTTAATCTCGGTGGTGGTGGCCGATTTCTCCATTTGTGGGACTCGATCTGACGGACGGACAAAATATTCAGGTCCTTACCACTGTGCTCAGCTGAAGGATTTCGGCCTGAATTCGCATTTCATGTACACATCGGAAGCGGTGCAAAACGCGGACAACTATGTCTGGTACGCCATGAGTAAATATTGGACGTAAGTAATTTTCCTCTTCTCCCTTTCTCTGGGTCGAAAAACCTGCCTTCCCAGAAAATACATTCGTCGTTGCTTGCCATTGCGGAAAGAATCGATACCGAGAAATCAAAGTAACAGGGAAAGGGGCATGATCCGATCTTGTCAGCAGATGGCCGCAGTGCGAAGGCACATACTCTTAACTGGCCAATGCATCGGAAAAGAGAAAGGGAGGTAAATTCCCCGTTCGGGAAATCCTCCCCCTTCCGGCATTCCTTTACCTCCACCCACGCAGCCATCTGTCTCTACTTCTCCTTGCCCATCCATAATACTCTTACTGACCTTGTGTCCTTCTTATCTCTGTTCGTAGGTGGAAATGTCAACGCCCCTTCTTCCCGTCGACAAGCGAGGCTGATGACAAACTGCGTCTCGGCCCGTTCGACGACGACATAACAGGAGAGGATGGCGGCGGCGATGACGGCGACAGCGATGATGACTGGGACATGAGAGCTTGAGGTCTCCTACCTCGGAATCTGCTTTGATGAGATCGTTGGGATTGTTGGGCATGGGCGAATTGAGCTGATAATTGAATCCGTCAGCGGCGAAGATAACACAAATGCAACATTGGGGGCTGAAGTTCGCCATGAGTAGTGCATGGCGTTGGCTATCGTTGAAGAGCACGGTTGCCTAGAGTTCAAAGGGGCGTATGGGCGACCCCCCTCATAATTGTGCGCCACAGCTGAGATTAGATCGAGGTAGGGAGGCTCGAGTGCTCAAATACCATTGTTTCCATTCCAACGGGCAGCCGCCCAGGACTCAATTCACTGTCTTCGACAGGCGCAAAAATCTACTCTGCCATCTGCATGATGCTCTCCTCGAACAACTCCCCCAACTCCTCCCCTCCCAACTCCAACATCTCCATCTCTGCGCGCGTGGCGCCGTCTTCACCGACGACGTCCAACGCCGCATTGGCTCGGGCCTCTCCAGCACCCTCTACCACCTCCTCATCCTCCTCCGGCTCCGGCGAAGCCCCACGCAACCAGTGCCTGTTGACATGGCCCACGACACCAGCCGGCGCCACCCGTTGGTGCGATGGTGGGCGCGGCATGTTCAAGACTTGCTCGAACGTGAACTTTTGCACTGGTGCCACGTTGGGGATCAACGACGTCGGGACGAAAAAAGCGACGCCTGAGTTCTGACGAGGAGTCAGGTGGTATAGCGACGTGCCGTGATAGTCGTGCACGCGCCACACGGTCACGGTGTTGATTTCGGCGAGCGACAGGATGCCATATTGTGCGACGAAGAAGTTGCCGCCAGTGCTGGGCTTTGCGGTGCTGACCGTCGTGAGGGCTACTGCGTAGACGGAGCGGCCGCTTTCGTTGTGGCAGAATCTAACGAGGAAGGAGGCTTAGCATGGGTTTCATGGTAGAGATATTAAGTAAGCTGTGCAAGGGGTAGGAACCAACCGAGCGTAGTTCATGGCACAGGCAGCTCGCGGCGGCGCGGCCTCGTCAAAAGAGAAGCGGTATTCTTTCTTTCCATCCACGGACCAGACTGAGTATAATCCCTCCGTCAGTTCTCCATTCATGCGTGGCAACTTGTTTGCGTCAATTACGGTGTTGAAGTCATGGACAACCTGAGAAGGGAGACGATGCTTGATGATGTTCCACACCAACGTGGCCATGCTGGATTCCTCAAAGTTGATGCGCGCGGCTTGGATCTCGGTGTGCGTTGCTGCTCGCACGTGGCTGCGGCTAGTTGTGTTGGCGCGGTTGTGTCTCGATCCTGCCGTGTAGCCCGCGTCGACGAGAGAGCCAGGATCGTCCCGGCGCACGCATCTCCTCTCTCTCACTGTCTTCTTGCATATCTCGTTGATTGCGGCTAAGATATCTGGGTTCTGAACCATGTGAGGCAGTCTAGCGAACACGAGCTCTCTAGTGTCTTGGTCGAAGAAAAGGGCAGCTTCTCCTCGGCCAACGACGTGCTTGAACGCGGAGCGGTCAATGACTTCGACCTTCCGCAAGTCGTCTGGTTGGTGTTTGTTGTTCCTTTTGCCTCTGCGAGCATCCTGGAGTGGCACGCCTTTCCATGTCTCAATCCATTCATCTTTGCTCTTTTCATCTTCGGCGTAGAAAATTCGGGGCGCGGGAATGACACCTTTGCCTTGAAGTCGCTTGACGTAATATTTTGGCACACCGGTGAGGTAGTCTTGAGTTTGTTGAGCCGTCCAATCCAGGCCAAGATCGCGGATAAGTTCCTGATCGTTGAAGATGACCTCTGCTGAGGTGAAAGTAGATTGAGGATTCGACATGGTGAGCAGGTTTCCTGGCGAAAGAGTGAAAAGGGGATCTCATAACAAAAGTGGCAGCCACTGCGGAGCCTGACACTGTAGTAGAAGGGAGCAAGTCTCGAGGCAACAGAAAACTCTTGCTTTCTTATGTACCGAGTACCAGGTGAAATCGAGCAGCAAGAATTCCTTCGAGGTTATTAGCGTCGCGGTGACGGTGATGAGGAGAGAAATAACAACGTGAAGCCGTCGATATCTTGACGCCGAATGGTTCCTCGTTGCATTTGTCGATGTTGCGCGCTACACGTCGTCGAGTATGTAGTGAAGGTCCGGCAGACTTGGTCAATCTCGACGTCGGATTCTTCTTCAGGCGGCAGAGCAGGCTTGCCTTTGTTGAGCCGACTAAGGCGCTGGGACGTGGTCATCATTGTCGCTGCGTGCCGTCGAGGATGGCCTATCTGCCGCGAGGTGAACAAAGGACCGACTTTTCTCGGCTCTTGTCGAATGCGAGAGGCACGGACCTGGACCGCCTCAAGGAAATTCCCAATGCCATGATCTCAAGTTGGCTCATCCCAGAGGGAGCCTGTTCGTGCATCTCCTTTCTTCAAAGGGCACACTGATGAAGGCGGCTGGATACCTGCCGTTCACTCTCGCCGCGATCTTCTCACAGGTACGTTCTGTTGTGCATTCATGAATATACATATAGAATAAGGTGCACACCAGCCGTCATTGCCAACATACAAATCCTTGGGCTTCATCGAGCCCTCTTAACAGCTCCAATGCAGGATTTGGTGCCAAGAGTCGTGATATTGACACATAAGATTACAAGGACACCATTGACTACCTATCTACACCAACGCCTGTGAGAGATGGCAATGATGTGTATCATTTGTGGATCTCGGAATGTCGTTGTTCCGCGTCGAAAACTTAGCCTAAGGTACATGGCATACGGATGAAGCCCTGCAGTCTCTGACATTCTGCTGATTCCAGGTCAGCAGTCTCGACGTTCTGCATGCTCAGCTCCATTTCAGTTGGTGATCGATGCTGTAGAAGCGGGAAGGATTCTGGTGAGGAGTCTCAATGTGGTAGCAGTGCGGTAATCGATGAAGCAGCCCATTCAAAAAAGCGGCCGTGAAGCGAGTCAACTTGTTGCTCTCCTCGAAGACGTGGTCAGATTATAACCTATCTCTGCTGACGCGATAAGCAGTCTGGCGACGATCATATTGCAGAAATTTCCGGAAATGGAGATGACAACCGATTGTCATTTGTGAGCTTCAAACGGGACTTTGATACCCAAGAGCCATCACTCTGCTCAGGAGCAGAGAACAAATTCTGAGGACATCTCGTAATGGCCCGATCAGTGATAACGTGGAGTCCTCGGGGCTGCTTGTCTTGCTTATCTGGTGAGGTAAGAACTCTCGTGCTCACACAAGTCGATACGGCGATGTGGAGACTACTTGTACTCCCAGATGCACGGGTACTTGTATCGCGGCGGAACGCGGAGACCGATTTGAGAGCAGTATCTGTCGGCCCGTACCGGGTCCTAGTGCTGACGAGTTCTGAATTGCTGGTTCTGTATTCACTGGCTGTCATCTGGCAGATATCATTCAACTCGCAACATAGACCAGGAGCCACTATTAGACGTTTCTGTCACTCAAATAGGTATGGGATACTGCATTTCTGGAGTGTTCAATGAACTCCTGAAGGACACCAGGGGTTAGCAGTCCTGGATTTGAATCGTGAGGAATTGAATTATCGATAATCTATGCACAGACGTTGAAATGAATTGATGCGGTCAGTAAATCTCAGCGGGAGGGGGCTCTATAAGTAAGGAGGCATGTAAGAAATATCAACGAGAAAGCAGCTAGGCGAGCTCTGCAAATGGTTGAAACATTCATAGGTTCATAGGACAGGACGGCTTGCTTATCAACATAGCAATGGGTGCAACTGGTGAGTGCCATACGTTTGTGTCCAATATTGTGTTTGGCAAACCAGTGTGCCAAAGAAAGGCAACCGTATGGATAAAGAAACAAGATACGGTCGAAGCAAAGTCAAGGTAAGGTAGAAGTGAAGTGGAAATGAAGTCAGGCTGGTTCTCCAACAGGCGGGACTGCGTGGAGCTTCTAAGCTTCCCCGCCAAGCCCGCCAATTAAGCGCCTATCTGCTGCCCCATCCGGAAGACTTTCACCTTGGCCGCTTGGAACTCTAGCATTTGCTAGCAACGATTACGCATGTGAAACCTGCTTCCTTATTTGTCGATATTGTCGGTATTATCCCTGCCATAGTGCTACCTCATTATCTTTGCCTAGAGAGTCTTTTCCATGTTGCGTGGATTCGGACCATCTTATTACCAGTAGAGCGAAGGTAGAATTGATCGAGGCTTTGAGCCAAAGAGCAAGTTTTCCCGACAGGTAATGCGTACGGTACCAGTACCGAAGCACCTTTGGGGTACCTTCTCGGTTTTCCGGACGAGCAATTGAAGCTATCGTCTATGTGAAGGATATTCCGCCATTGTTCCGTGCAAGCAAACTTGTGGCCCTTTCTTCTCAGGCAGACCTCATCTCATCTCCTTTTCCCTTCTTCGTTTTCTCTATAGGACAGCCAGCTTATGGCGATGAAGCCATCATAAGTCCTGCCCGGGTTATCAGGGGACTTTGCTCCATAGCACAACAGGTTTAGAATGGTTCCTGCTGAACATTCTTCTGACCGCGTTGTATGAGGCTCTGTACCTGGAGTCAATATCAGTTCACTTCAAGTCCTACCATATAGATCCTGGAGTGTCTGCAAGGCTGTTCCGAGATCAAACTCGCTATCGAGCTGCTTCTGACGATCTGATCCACGTGCATTAGGCGAATATGATCATCTTGATATCGCGCGACTCGAACGCTTCCCAGATAGCGTCGACAGGGGAGGCGTGCAGCCACACGCTACAACCCGATCTTTGACCTGATCATCTAGTGCCGCCATCTTAATGCTTCGAGAGTTATTCGCATGGAGATTTCCCTAAACGACCGGCGTTCAAGCGACATGTGGAGACCCACGGCATCGTCAGGCGATTCTTCTCAGCTCGTGTGTTCTAGTCTTGGATCCATAGATTAGGATCATCAACGTAATAGGTAGGTACAGGTAGCTCAAGCGCTGGGAACTGACAGAGACCTCTCCTGGAGAGTGGACTCCAATGTCAGCTACAGGGTAGGATCAGTGAACGCAGGGCATGGCCAGCAGAGGGAGCTGATGCATCGAAGCCTCAAGGAAGCTGCAATGGAAAGATCGTGGCACCACAAGATGAACCAGTACTAACTCATCTAGGTATGAAAATCGCCGCCAATCGTGGACGCGCCACGCCATGGGGTGACGCAGCTCGGACGCTCCGCCTATGGTATCAGTTTTGCATGGGAAGGTCGTCTGGAGTTGTGGATGAAAACGGTCGAGGCGGCATCCTTGGATGGCACCCTGAAGCGACGGCCCCGGAGTCCAAACTTCCCGCCGAATCCCTCGGGGTCCAGGCCAACATCTCAGATCTGAGATGAGTGGTCGACGAGGTAGGGGACGAAGTGAGCGCGGGCTCGAACCGGTCCAAATTACCAGCAATTGGTGCGACGTCTTGTTATCAAGTTACGCCGGCAGTAAGCGAAATTGACCAAAATGGGCAAGCTACCAGTTGGGTTGTAAGGATGTAATGTCTTTTGTGGTTGCAGCTATCTATCAATGATTGGGGGTCATTGATAAGAGCAGACCACCAGATTGAACCATTTCTGGCCTTCCTCATTCGGTTGTTGGCTGGAGTGTCGCGCAGTCTCCAACTTGGCATCTGTATCACAGGTATGGGTATGAAAGATCAAGCTTCTGGTAGAGTGCAAGTGCCGAGAATGCTTGGGTTTTTCTTGTTTGCGCTGATCCTCGCCCAACTCCTCATATGGCGTGTCTTCATTCTCGTGCCAGGCTCAAGTTGACGGCCAACAGAGGACACTCAAGGGAGTTTAGCGGGTCGAGCCGCGCCAAAAAAAAGCAAGTAGACACAAGGTGGAGTGACCAATGCAATGATGTGCCTGGTGTAGGCATGGGCCTCAATGCGACCCTACTTCGTACTACCGCAGTTATGTTCACCTTTCAACCTTCTTGCGTGCTTGCACTTGTACCCGAAGGCGACTAAAGAAGATTACGAGATGCATTGAGAATGAAGCGTCGACCTATGCAGCTTCGCTCCGGGCACAAGCTCAGATTAATACAGTCCGAAAAGCTAGGGCTTTTTTGTGCAATTGGGCCCCTCGCCTCCCGGGGGGAGGTTGAAAAACACGGGCATCAGGCAACTCGATTGGCTCACTGGGCGTGGTCTCATCTTAGTGCGCCCTCCCCCGACTGTGCCCACCGACACCCTAGCCTCCCCATGCACGCCTACTGTATCTAGGTCTAGCCACAAGCGCATCGAGCTACCCTGGATGGAGACGCTTATCTTCCTGCAAGCTTTAGAGTCCCAGGCTTATCTTCTGGAAGCTTTAAATGGACATGCTTATCTAGGCTGCTTTGCCCCCTCTCTGGCTGCTTGCTGTCCTCCCATCCTCTCCTCCTCCCTTGTTTTGTATATTTTGTTGATCACCGCCGGGTGGAAGTGCCAAGATGAGCGCCCGCCGAGAAAGCCTGACGCTTGCGGATAAGGAGAAGAATGCCGCTGACCCCGTCGAGCCGTCCAGCTTGGGTGAACATGTTCGCGGTCGCCAATTCAGTCTCGATGCCCACGATGTTGCGATGGTCGAGGCTGACCAGGGTAAACTGCATCGAAATCTGCAAGGAAGACACATGCAGATGATTGCCATGCAAGTTTAGCACACAGGACAAAGGACATCAGACTGACCTTCTCACAGTGGTGGAGCTATCGGTGCTGGTCTTTTCGTTAGTACCGGCAGTGCTTTCCAAACCGGAGGTCCTGGATCTGTGCTCATCGGTTTCATGATCATTGGTGAGTGATGCTGGACTAAAATCCGTTTCTTGACGTGCCCCCTAATGATGTTACAATAGGTGGCATGATGTACGGTCGCGTGAACCATTCTGCTGTGGTATATTCTAACCGTGTCTAGCTACCTGATGATGCAAGCCCTCGCAGAACTGGCTGTCATGTACCCGATCAACGGTGCATTCACCATGTACATTTGCAGATTCATCGATCCTTCTTGGGGATTTGCCTGTGGCTGGCAGTACGGCATCAGTTGGCTTACTGTGCTTCCATTCGAGATCTCAGCAGCTTGTAATGTATGATACTGGAGGGAATACACTTTCTCGATCAAAATCTGACCTTTCCCAGATCATTCACTTTTGGAAGGACGTCGAAAACACCAACGACACCGCTTGGATCATTCCGCTACTTTTTGCCCTGACTGTCATCCAATATTTTGGAGTCAGAGGATACGGAGAGGTGAGCGCCCTCTCCGCGCGATCAAGTAGTTCAAAATTAACCATTCCAGGTCGAATTTGTTCTCAGCGCCATGAAAATCATTGCATGCATAGGATTCATCATCCTGGGGATCATAATCGACTGTGGCGGAGTGCCAACCGATCCCAGAGGCTATATTGGTGCCCACTACTGGTAGGTTTTTGTTTATAGCAATGAATCCCTCTCTTCTCCCCCGGTACTAACTTGGGTTTAGGCATGACCCAGGCGCTTTTCTCAATGGGTTCCATGGCTTTTGCACCGTTTTCGTAACTGCAAGCTTCTCGTTTGGCGGTACCGAATTGACTGGCTTGGCCGCCGCCGAGTCCAAGGATCCAAGAAAAGAAATTCCAAGAGCCACGAAGCAGGTCGTTTTCCGAATCTGCTTTTTCTACCTGCTGAATCTCTTCCTCGTCGGACTGATCGTTCCAGCCAACAGCCCACTTTACCAAAGCCCGGGAGGTGAAAGTCGTCGCTCGCCATTTGTCATTGCTATCGAATTGGCACGAATTAAGGCCTTACCCTCGATCTTTAATGCCATGATATTGATATCAGTTATGAGTGTGGCCAATTCCTGCACATTCGGCTCCACCAGAACATTCCAAGCATTGGCTCAACATGGTATGTGTCCTTGATAACCCCGCCAAATAAGAAGACAAAGCTAACAATTGTGCGCAGGAATGGGTCCCAAGCTGTTTGCCTACGTCGACAAAAAAGGCCGACCCGTCACCGTCACGATCCTGCAACTTCTCTTCGGATGCTTGGCCTTCATCAACTTGGACAAGGATGGTGGCGGAAACGTCTTTACCTGGCTGCTCTCCCTCTCCGGTCTCTCCTCTTTCTTCATCTTCGGCAGTATTGCGGTAGCCCATATCCGCTTCCGAATGGCCTGGTAAGTTGACTTGGTTTACCTTCCACGGGACCCTCTGTTTTCTAATTGTTGTATTTACAGGAAACAACAAGGCCACAGCGTCGATGAGCTCCCATTCAAGGCTTTCTTTGGAGTTTGGGGCTCTTATGTCTGTGCCGTAATGAACTTGCTTTGCTTGATGGCTCAATTCTACGTTGCTCTCTGGCCAGTCGGGGGACCCAACCTGAATGCCACCATTTTCTTCCAGGACTATCTTGCAGGGCCCTTTTTGCTCTTCTTGTATGTTATGTGGAAAGCATGGTCTTGGTTCAAAGTTCCCGCGCACCGTCCTCTCTACGTCAAGATCAAGGACATTGATCTTTACACTGGCATGCGTGAGGGCCAACTGGAAATGATCAGCGGACCACAAGTCTCGGAGGACCAGCGAAGGGCAAGCATTACTGAGATTCACGATGAGCAAAAGAAGACCCCAACGCAATGGGCTAGGTCTGTTATGCACGCTCTCATCTAGGTTGGACTTGATTCTTGCAATCAGCTCTGAAACTCCCGCCGATCGAAGCAGATGGACCAGGCTTGAAATTCCAGAAGCCTTCAGTTCATGGAAGGGAGTGAAGCTTTACTATAATAATGGCTCTAAAATAGCATGAGATGTATATATGTCACGTTGGCCCGTTTGCATTGCCCACGAAGCCTAAGCTGTTTGGACTCGGCTTCAAACGCACCAATCAAATGACGTATACATAAAGTTCCAATACCATCCAGGCTTTCGGCAGTCAGATATTCTTTGTAACACCAGTTCTATTTGTCTTTGGCTCTACTTTCCAGCTACCGGCGCCCAAGACAGGGTTTTGAAATATGGGGATGCATATTGTATCCTTTGAATTCTTCCAAGTCCTCAGCGGTTTGCCCGATTGAAGTCCTCCATTGAGGTTGCTTGGCGTCAGCGCTTCAAATCTGCCCATGCCAGCAATATGGCGCTGGTACAGAAATACAAGATCCGGAAGAGACCACGACGCGAATCAAGCGATGACTATTCTGTCGAAGAGATTTCCCCCGATGACATGGGCTATGACGGGGATATTGAAGTTCTTCGGCCGGACCAATACGAAGAACCAGATTCTGATATTGAAGACGACCACGCGCTCAGAAGGCTCTGGCCTGATACAGACGACGAACTTGCCAGCAGATTCAGTAAATTGCGAAGACTGTCGTCCGAAAGGGAGCCTAGGGCTGATCGACAGGACCACCTAGATCGTGGGCGAAAGCGCATGTCCGGGGAAATGGAAGACGAGGAGGAAGGTCCTCCTGTTGGCCACATTGAGATTGAAGTATCAGAGCTCGTTGATGGACAGACTGAGCAACCTCCTCTCAAGCGGAGAAAGAAACGAAGTGGACGGACACCTCTTGGACAGCGGGTGGTGAAGAAACAAGCACACGAGGCATGGACTGACACTTCGGATGAGACCGAAGACGCAGCGATTGGGTCTCCTAATTCACGTCTGAGTACGCCAGAGCCACCCACTTCACCTCCTACTACGCTACTTAGGAATAAGGAAGCTCGAGGACAAGGCGACCTCGATGCCATGGAAATTGGATAAATAGTACTTGACTTGGGTAAGCGGGCGCGGCATCGGCGGGGAGCAGAGTGGGAGGGAGGAATGAGTGGAAAGTGGGCATTGGGCATTGGGCATAGGGCATTTGGCGGGGAAAGGGGAGCGACAGACCCTTGTTCAGAGCTAGTAGCAAAATGCGTTCTTACTTTTCTTTTCCAGTCTCTTGCCCGTGTCTCACATCCAATTCCGAGTCTCTTTGCGTCTTCGTGTCGAACTTTTCGTCCGATCTTACATCATTGTCCCCATTGCTTGATTGTGGAGTAACTTTAGCTGCACTTCACACGGCATCCAGTGCCAGCCATGGCGATGACAGGAATGCGCCTCCTGCCACTGCGTCAATGGCTTGTTGACCTGCTCACTTCAACTTCCTTCTCATTCTTCACTCAACGACCACCCTGACCGCTTTGAGACTCCTTTCACTTCATCGCGCTCCTTGCTTACCAAATACTTACACCACACATCAACCAACATGACTGGTCGTCGCTCATCTGCCCGCCTTGCTGCACAATCGAGCTCTCAGGGCTCCCCGGGCTCTCAAAACTCCTCACCACCTCGTTCAAAGCCGTCGCCTGTTACCAAGAAGCGCAAGAATGAAGCCACTAGCTCTTCCCCCAGTGCGAAGCGAGGCAAAAAAGACGCTGAGCCCGGGCAGAAAACTCTAGAGGCCACTTTCCAGAAGTACTGCATTCCCTCTTTCTTACGAGCTTACAATGCTGACAGGACATGCAGTGGTGCTTCTGATAGACCTGCCCCGGAAAAGCCCGACGACGAAATGAAAGACCGCGAGGATAACAAATCCGAGGAGACTCAAGCTGTACACGCCAACGGCGACTCTACGGAAGCTGTTCAGGCGAATGAGGAGCCCAAAGTGGAAGAGAAGAACCTCCAGCAGGAGGCAATTGACGACAACGACGTCGTAGCCGAGACTAAAAGCTCAGAGTCTGGAAAAGACACGAAGGCCGCGGAAGCTGCGGAACCTAAAGAAGAGGCAAGGCCTGTCGAAACCAATGGTAACAGCACCGCAGTTGAGCCAGGTGCGCGCAGCGGCAAGGACATCGCCTCCACGATCCTCGAAAAGGGAATCATATACTTCTTCTTCCGGCCTCGTGTGAACGTGGACGACCCCCAAGACGTGAACGATGTGGCTCGCTCTTTCATGGTTCTGCGGCCCCTGCCACTCGATGCTAAACTCGGCGATGGCCCCATTGGAGACGAGAAAAACTGTCGCTTACTCGCCTTGCCCAAGAAAGTCCTTCCTAAAAGTGGCAAGGATCGATTCCTCACTTTCGTGGAAAAATGCAAGACTAGCTTTGCCGACCTCAAAGAATCCTTCCTGACCGGCTCAGAGTACTATACCAAGACGCAGGGTACGAAACACACGGCCCCTGTGACTCCTCTCGCTGAGGGAATCTACGCTATCACATCTACTGGAAGGGAATCGCACCTTGCATACATCATCAATATCCCATCCACGCCTGGTGAGGTACAAAAGGACTTTGGCCTCCGCGAGCGCGGCAGCTTCGTGGCCAGTCTCAAGAACCCTGACCAACCTGCTACCGGCCAGCAGCAAAATTTGCCTCAGGGTCCAGAATATCCACCCGAGCTGATCGACGAATTCCGTGGCTTGCGCTGGAAACCACTTGAACCCAAGTTCTTGGATTACGACAATGCACAGTTCTTGATCATCGGAGAAGACTTTGACAAGGCAATGGAAGAACGGCCCAAGGACGACCGCGAGGGCAATGATCCCGCGGCGCAAGAGATGGAGAAGTTGGAAGGCGAAGATGAGATTCGGATCAAGCATTTGAAAGGTAAGTTTCTCTACACAAATGTGGGCGAGCGGCCTCGCTTTGGCTGTTCTTTGCCTCCTGACACTGGCTGACCCGAAAATTAAACAGGCGATGATGCAATCTTTAGTGATTTGCATGTCACCTCGAAAGACATCCCGGAAGTGCGGACTACTTGGTAGATGCAGGATGAGTGTGCACAGACCCTGTATGAGCATACGCAGAACATGTATTCTGGGCGGTCTGCCTTGTTGATTCAAGTGTTGCGGTGGTTCAATGTCGCAAAAATGATGGAGGTCACGACTCCTCGAGCATCGAGAAAATGAGAAATGTGCTTCGATGACCGCAAAAACATGCTGGAAAAGAAAGTCTGAGACCACTGTTATACTGAAATGACAGATGATCTTCTACTATTACGCGTCTCCATGTCCTTTTCCCTTCATCCTCGTACAATGTATCCCACGAATGTCTTCGTCACTCGGCCGTAGCTACAGTTCTTGGAGCTCTCTGCTTTCACTCGTGATACGTACTCTAGCTATGAAGTTGAGGCCCAGAAACGCACTGACTGCCCTGGTGAGGAACATTACCACTGACGTGTACGAAGGAACGTCGAATTCAACATATCGTAAAGTCAATCAATTAGAAATCCTAATCACAACCTTAGTGACAAACTACCAAAGGCCGAGTCGACGTTTTCAGCATGCGTGTGCCATCTTCAAGAATAGAGTCATACAGAATGCAAATCTACAGTAGATTGGATGAAGGGCAATCAGACTTCCCTTTTCATGATCATGATTGAATGTATTGATAGATTGTAGACACGAAGTGATGATGGACCACTGCATCCATGACAGAATTGTGAGGAGTGCCGTGGTGAGTAATGTGTCAGGGGTGTTCGATCTTCTTTGCATCAAAATAGGCACATCATCCTGGAGTAATGACAAAGGCCAGAGTGTTGACAAAGGTCGGGGGTTTCGAGGAGAGCAGGGAGGGGGGAAAACAAGGGTAGGGTGTAGAGTCAAACTTGGTAACTTGGAATTCTAGAAATGGGCGTGTGTACAAGCAAACGATGAGAGGGACAGTGGGGCATGGTAATTTCATCTTTGAATGGTCATTTTTCTCATGATCGATGCCCTGATATCATGATAGCATGTCTCTTCATGCGGCGGAGGGACATTAAAAAAACACCTCTAGAAAAGGTCGTGAGAGAATTTGTGGGTCGGACGTCAAATCTACTCGTCAGGAACTGCAAATTTCACGTTAGCATCATCGCAAATCCTGTACCATATATGTGGATTCCAGGACTCACCCTCGATCTCGCCCGCCTTGATCTCATCCGAGATATCCTTTGGACTTCTTCCATCAACCTGGCAGCCTACGCTGAAGCATGTGCCCAAGATTTCCAGAACTGTACCCTTCAGCTCACGAGCCATAGACTTGTTTGCGCCACGCATAGTTCGGGCAATGTCGAAGATCTCATCCATGGGGATGGACTTGGAGTGCTTGATGTTCTTCTCCTTCTTGCGATCCCGGGGAGGTTCTTTCAAGGCGCGGATGACGAGAGATGAGGCGGAGGGCACGACGCTGACGGCGGCTTGTCGGTTCTGGATCGTCAACTTGACGGTGACGCGCAGTCCTTTCTGTCAAGAGGGTTTCAAATGTTAGCTACCATGTAGCAATGACAGGCAGGAAGATGTAACAAGCTGAAATTCTTAGAACGTACCCAGTCGCCGGTGGCCTTAGCAATATCTTCACCGACCTTCTTGGGAGACAGACCGAGGGGACCGATCTTGGGAGCGAGCGTGGCGGAAGATCCAACCTCACCACCAGTGGCACGGAGGTGGCTATAACACATTTCCAAGTCAGCTTTCGCTTCTTTTGAGACTTTTGAAAGAGTGCAAGGATCGGGGAGCAATTTCGTACATGACCTTCACCTCACCGGGGTCTAACTTGGGAGCTGTAGAACAAAACACATCACGTTAGCCGCCGAGCTGATGCTGCTCAAGAAGACGATACTTACGCATGGCGAGTGCGAAAGGTAGTCGGTCGTTCTTGAGGTGGTCGTGGGTCGATTGAGTGCGAGGAAGGAGAAGAGCTTGGAAACTGCAAATCCGAAGGTAACTTTTTTCAGGCCGCCAAGACTTTCAATGTGGGTGAAAATACTCTATTCCGAAAGGGGAAAGGCGTCGTATGCCTCTCAAGCGCTCCAAGTCCAAGTCCGAAAACATCATGATAGGCAACCTTGAATGTATCACTAACTGTTGTCTTGCTTGTTTTATGGTCCTGGAGCAGGCGACTGGTCTCGTGGAATGATAATCTTGAGGTCCTCAAATACCCTTTCTTTGAGTCTCCATCGGTTTTGTCATTCAAAAAAACATTCGAGGATTTCTACTTGGTATTTGAGCGGTCAATATCTCTTTTCATCGATAGCGAGGACGTTCTTGCACTACCCGCAAATGATCATTTCTATGAGTGCTGGTACTCCATCCACATCCTCCCTCGATTTCGGCTATGGAGGATTTCATCAACTCGAACCAGAGACAGCGAGCCTGCACAAGGTTAATAAAACACTATCACAAGGATGGAACAAACTTACTTCATGAGATGATCCATAAATGTCTGCAATGACACATCGTCCGTGAATATAGTCTGTGCTGTCTGGGCCACGCCACCATATCCTCCAGTTGCATGAGTGGTCGATGGGTTCAGCTTCGACAAAAGGAAGCGAGCCTGAGAACCTCCAGCATCGCAAATGATAAATCTGGGCAGAGGGAAGCGATCTTGCACCAGTTCTCTAGCATCTTCTTTTGGCGCATCGAGGACAGCTCGGAAATTTTCATATCCTTCTTGCTCCTGATAACCAGCCTTGCGCCATTCGGCCATGGTCTCACCGTGGAAAATCAGGATCTGGAAAAACGTGTCAAGAAGAAGGATGGTCTGTGGTTGGATGGAAGCAGAGTCGAGCAGAACTGGTTGACCGCCTTCTTGCTCGAGGCCGTATGAGTCGAGAGTAGGTTGTATCATAATAAGGGAATCGCCAACATATTCGTGATTGAGCACATGCCGGTAGAATGCAGTTTCGTCAGGGGAGTTGTTGAAAACTTGAAGGAATTGCGATCGACGCAGGTGGAACATGAATTGAGGATAGAGGGTGAAATTTTTGTCGAGGCGGAACGATGTCGGGTCGTCTTTTCGGTAATCTGCGAATCTTGAGCACAGCCGGATGAGCATCCTGTCCACCCATCTGAGGACATCGGGCCCATCGTCAACCTCTGCCTTGAAGACCGCTATTCTTGCCATGAGAACTGCAGCAGCTTCCTGATCAAAAGACTGCGCCAGCGCTTGATCCCCAGTCGGACCGCTCAAGTTACGTGCCACGGTAGTCACACGTAAGTGATACTGCCCAGAGGAGTGTTGGTAGTATGTCAGGAATTGCATCATCCCTCGTTGGGGGCCCTGTTGCATTGGCGCCGGACCACCTTGATTCGCAACCTCGAAGTAAACACCGTAGCTAGATGTAGGATCAATGCCGCACATCTTCCAGAGGCAAGTATTACCAATACCACATTCGGTCTCGCCGACAGAGGAAGACTTTTTATTTTGGGACACAGCATGGCCGATTAGACCTGTGACCTTTAGTTCTTTTGTCGTGACAACTTCGAGCGATGCATTAAATCCCATGAGCAGTTGGTCGTTCTCATCCTTGTCAAACACTCGGACAAAGGATTGTTTGAATTGCGATGAAGTAAAGCTGTCGGTCAAGACCATATGACCGCCAGTCGAGTTCGCAAGCCCTTTCATTTCGAGCAAGCCAACCTGATCTAGACAGCCTACGTACAAATCGATGATGTGGCCGTTATGGGCGGTCCGCTTTGCAAGACCATCGTAGAATTTGATGGCCTTCTTGAAGTACTTGACATTGTCTCGATCGATGTCGTGATGTGATCGAATAGGTTCACGGAGCTCAGGAGCAACAACCATGCCAGGTCCCTCGGTAGCTGGGCCTCCAGCGAAGAGCATGATCCTGGCTCCTGCGTTCTGGAATGAAGTCTCGAGCAAGCTGACGGCGATGCTCGTAGCAACACCAGTGCAGCGGAGTGGCCGTCGGTCATTGGCCACAGGCCAAGGATCCTTTTGAAGTTGCTCGATCGCGTTTGTGATCTGGAATTCGGCTTGTTGAACGGGAAGTAAGAATCTAGCAGCTGGGCCCATAGGTGGCGGAGGCCGACCTTGTACAGGCGGCATGTTTGGCCTGAGCCCAGGTGCGGCTAGACCCAGCATTTCTTGTACCTGCTTGGCAGCATAGTCTTTGCCTCCTCTGAAGACGTAGGATTTTTGACATTCGGTGTAGCCGATTTCGTGAACGGCAACATTTGTGCCGAATGTCACCAACCCAACCAAAGCATTAGCTGGGAGGAGGGATAGACTCATAACTAGAGTTTCCTTCAGTGCCTGCAGTCCGTCATCTTCAATTGCAGTATCAACCACGTAGACAAAGATGGGTGGAGCAGGCGCAGGTCGAGCAAGCCGATATTCGACAGTGGTATTGCCGGGATGCATTTCGGGTGGGATGTTTTCGGCGCTGATGTCGCCATAATGACGAGGAAGCGGGTTGCGCTGTAAGCAGAAGGGGCAAATCCATAGTTTCGCTCGCACGTCGACGTTGGCGAAGGGGTTGAGAACCGCTCGACATGGGGCTTTACAGGTGACAGGTTCGTAAAGTAGTGCCGGTTTACCAAGCTCCTGGGAAAGCATCAGTCTGCGATATCTTTGGAAATGGGATTATCTGACCTTCAAAGGCGTCAATAGACAGCTCACAGGTACAACAAGTCTGTTCGCTTCCTGCGCAGAAACATCTCAGTGAGGGCCATTGATTTCTGTTCAGCTGGATTTCCATACCATGCGCGTGGAAGGGAAAACGTTCCAACTGAGCCTGATGCCATCTCTGTCTTCAACCTCTCCCCAATTGTCTTTGATTGCATCGTACTGAGCCTGATCCATTCTTGCAGATATGTATATTGCACCGTCACAAGCACATACTGAGGGAGGGACAATAGGTGTGTTAATGAGTTAGGAACGTTTGGCAGAGTGTCCGATTGTTTTGGCTTGGAATTGAATGTGATTTTGCCACCTAACACTCTTTAGAGACACCTAAAGGGAATGAAAGCAAGCGCAAGGAGAGAGTGTTGCCGTTGCGAAAAAAAAGTGAGCCACTCTGGCAAGTTCACGGTGAAAGTGACGATAGACAGACTGCGGCATCAAAAACGGCCAAGCACCAAGGTAAATCCATTCGTGCCCCACCTGATTTAGGAATAGGCTTGATGTCGCTCTGTCACGTGTGAGTGCTCTGTTCTCCCCAGCAAGCCTCCAGGTACTCCGTACCGTACATGCTGTAACTCAAGTTCTCGCAGTCAGTGCCAAGTCCTAACTCAGCCTCGCCGCACCTTCCCTACATGCAGCCTGCGGACAATTGTCTCTGCACCATCCCTACAGACACCTATGCCTCTGCATTGGAAACTAAGAAGACGGCAATTTGGTCACTCTAAGACGCCTGGTCCTGTTGGAATCTGTTACACCAGATAAAAGGTGCAGCATGATCAAATTTGCTCCTTGAATACCACCTGACCATCACACGAACCGGCCAACATGGCGTCCCCTTCAATGCTCACAAAGGCAAGGCCGTCACTTCAAGCCTCCACGTATCTACAACCACTGACGCTTGAGATAGTTTGAAAGCAAGAGCAGTCGAGCCAAGGGCCTAGCTTTCCACCCCAAGCGACCGTGGATTCTTGTCAGCTTGCACAGCAGCACCATTCAGTGCGATCCACATTCCAAGATTTGAAGCGATTCAAACTGACTACGGCCATAGGCTATGGGATTACCGTATGGGAACACTGATCGATAGGTTCGAGGAGCATGATGGACCAGTTCGCGGGATCGATTTTCATAAGACCCAGCCCCTCTTTGTGTCAGGAGGAGATGACTACAAGATCAAAGTCTGGTCGTATCAAACACGACGATGTCTGTTCACCCTGAATGGACATCTGGACTATGTTCGCACAGTTTTTTTCCACCACGAACTCCCTTGGATTATTTCAGCGTCCGACGATCAGACGATCAGAATTTGGAACTGGCAGAATAGATCCCTCAGTAAGTCAACCCCGGATGGCCAAAGCCAAGGCTAACGCGATTCGCAGTTTGCACCATGACGGGTCACAATCACTATGCCATGTGCGCGCAATTCCATCCCAAAGAAGACCTCATCGTTTCCGCCTCCTTAGATCAGTCCGTCCGAGTATGGGATATCTCGGGACTACGGAAGAAGCACTCGGCGCCCACCTCAATGAGTTTCGAAGATCAGATGGCACGTGCAAACCAGCAGCAAGCCGACATGTTTGGGAATACCGATGCTGTCGTCAAATTCGTTCTGGAAGGCCATGATCGCGGGGTGAACTGGGTTGCCTTTCACCCAACACTGCCACTCATCGTCTCAGCGGGTGACGACCGACTTGTGAAATTGTGGAGAATGAGCGAAACAAAAGCCTGGGAAGTTGATACCTGCAGAGGACATTTTCAAAATGCTTCTGCGTGCCTGTTCCATCCGCATCAAGATCTGATCTTGTCTGTAGGCGAAGACAAAACCGTCAGAGTTTGGGACTTGAATAAGAGGACATCTGTCCAATCGTTCAAACGCGAAAATGACCGCTTTTGGGTTATTGCCGCCCATCCTGAGATCAACCTCTTTGCGGCCGGTCATGACAATGGTGTCATGGTCTTCAAACTCGAACGGGAGCGGCCTGCCTCATCAGTCTACCAAAGTCAGCTTTTCTACATCACCAAGGACAAACATGTTCGATCTTACGATTTCTCTAAAAACGTCGAGTCTCCTTCCTTGCTGTCACTTAGAAAGTTCGGTAGCAACTGGGTACCTCCACGCACGCTTTCCTACAACCCCGCAGAGCGATCGATTCTTGTCACTTCACCTACCGATAATGGTACCTATGAATTGATTGCGTTACCACGAGATGCCACAGGCGCCACAGATCCAACCGATATCAAGCGTGGCTCGGGGAGTGCTGCGGTGTTTGTGGCCCGCAATCGGTTTGCTGTCTTCAATGCCTCCACCCAGCAGGTAGACATCAAAGACCTGAGCAACTCCAGTACAAAATCCTTCAAGGCCCCTTCTGGCACAACTGATATTACCTATGGTGGTACTGGTTGCATCCTCCTAATCACCCCTACTAATGTGTTTCTCTTCGATATTCAACAAAAGAAGCAGCTGGCAGAATTGAGCGTCACTGGAGTCAAGTACGTGACCTGGTCGAACGATGGCCTTTATGCGGCTTTGCTCAGCAAACACAACGTAACAATCGTCAATAAATCTTTAGAGCAAGTCAGCACATTACACGAGACGATCAGAATCAAGAGCGCCACCTGGGATGACTCCGGGGTCCTTCTTTACTCAACTCTTAATCACATCAAGTACACCCTCCTCAATGGCGACAATGGTATTGTCAGAACTCTGGACCAGACTGTCTATCTGGTCAAGGTCAAGGGTCGCAACGTTTACTGTCTCGACAGAGCTGCTAAACCTAGAGTCTTGAGCATCGATCCGACGGAGTACCGCTTTAAGCTTGCACTCGTCAAGCGAAATTACGATGAAATGCTTCAGATCATCAAAACATCAACTCTTGTCGGCCAAAGCATCATTTCCTACCTGCAGAAGAAGGGATATCCTGAAATCGCACTACAGTTCGTGCAAGATCCACAGACACGGTTTGAGCTGGCTATCGAATGCGGAAACTTAGAAGTTGCGACAGAGATGGCTAAAGAGCTTGACAGACCCAAGATCTGGACCCGACTGGGCTCCGAAGCTCTGATACATGGCAATCACCAAACAGTGGAAATGACGTACCAGAAACTCCGGAACTTCGACAAATTGTCATTCTTATATCTGTGCACGGGTGACGAAGAAAAGTTGAGCCGAATGGCCAAGATTGCGGAGCATCGAGGCGATTTTGTGTCGAGATTCCAGAATGCGCTGTATCTTGGTGACGTGGAGAGTCGTATCCAGATGTTCAAAGAGATTGATCAGTACCCCTTGGCTTACCTTACAGCGAAATCTCATGGCTTGACCGAGGAATGTCAGTCAATCCTGGAATTATGCGGTCTAACAGAAGATCAAATCTCAATGCCTGAATCGGATGGAACTCTTGCGCCACCAAAAAGTATTGTGGCCACATACAAGGCAAATTGGCCTGTCAAAGAAGCCTCGCACTCTTCATTCGAACGGGCCCTGCTTGGCGAAGTTGGCGTTGCGGTCGAAGATGAAGGGGCGCCCGATCTACTCGCTGAAGATGTCCCGGCGGCCGTAGATGGTGATGCATTGGCAGCGGAGGAAGACGCCGATGCTGGTGACGGCTGGGATATGGGCGATGACATCGGACTTGATGCCACTGGAAACGACTCTGATTTTGTCAACATCGACAATCCGGATGCACCCGTTGAAGCTGCTGGACCAGGCAGCTCGGAAGCAGACGTCTGGGCCCGAAACTCTCCATTAGCTGCTGACCATGTAGCTGCCGGATCTTTCGACACTGCAATGCAGCTATTGAATCGACAAATTGGTGCTGTCAACTTCGAGCCCCTGAAGCCCAGATTTCTCGAGATATACCAAGGCTCGAAAACCTACCTCCCTGCAAGTGCTGGCCTACCTCCGATCGTCAATTATGTTCGTCGTACAGTTGATGAAACAGACAGCAGGAAATTCCTCCCTGTCGTTCCTAGAAACCTTGAGACCCTCACCAATATCGATCTACAAGAGGGCTACACCGCTATGCGGACCAACAAACTCGAAAATGGTGTCGTCACATTTCGGGGCTTACTGCAGTCTTTGCTTGTCAATGTGGTGAGCTCCCAAGCGCAGGTTGACGAGGCCAAAGCTCTCATCAGTAAATCGATGGAATACACTCTGGCTATGAGCATCGAACTCGAGAGGCGGCAACTCGCAGCGGCCGGTGGTGAATCTGAAGAGCAACTGAAGCGACAACTGGAGCTCTCGGCATATTTTACCATGCCCAAGCTGGAAGTGTCTCATCGCCAACTGGCTCTTATGGCTGCTATGAAGCTGGCATTTTCGAACAGACAATATTCTAGCGCGCTGTCGTTTGCGAACCGCATCCTTGCCAATGGGGGTGCGCCTAAATTAGTTGAACAGGTGAGTAACGTGCGGTCTCGCTGTATTGAACCTTACTGACTCCAAACAGGCTAGGAAGATCAAGCAACAAGCCGAACGCTCCGGATCTACGAACAAGATTGACGTCGAGTACGATCAATTCGCCGACTTTGATGTTTGCGCCGCTTCTTTCACTCCGATATATAGTGGTACACAAAGCGTTTCCTGTCCCTTTGATGGTGCCAAGTATCATACTCAATACAAGGGTCATGTTTGCAACGTTTGTCAAGTTTGTGAGGTGGGTGCTGCGGCTAGCGGGTTGAGGCTATGGGTGAAAGGCCTCTGAGGGACACACGAGCATGAGCAGATGATATCACGCTAGACTCAATGATCACGGAATGGAAAAGCTCTAAAATTGAGACTGTTTTGTCGCAATGTGGTGCATGAATCCATGATTCGATCCATGGCAGATGATGCACTATCTAGATAGGCTGGTGGCTAGATTGAGCACCACGTAAACCAAAGCAGAAGTTCACCCTAAAAATTGACATGTCTCTGAGCACCTACTATCCTCTCATCTGTCGTGGTCTCGCGGATGAAAACGTCGTCGTAGGAAAAGGTAAACTCGGGAATAGAAGCACGGCATACATGTAGTTATGACTTGAGCGGTGCAGGCATCTCAAAGAGTCAAGAAGTTGAACCTGTTGGTGAGAATGGAGGAACTGCGCTGGTTAACTGTGCATTTAGGTGGACCAAACCCGTTTCATCGGTCCAAAAAAGAATTCAGACGCCTGACGTTCAAAAGACAATTTCAGATGCAAATTTTTTGGTGACAAAATTACGAAATTCAAGCCTGGTTGACAAAAGAATTTTGATGAATACATTTTTTTCCACAACCGCGAGCTGCCTGATTGACCCGTCACTCTGTTTAACTATAGGGAATGTAAAGGATGATTCCGCCACGCAGTAGCGACTTTCTTCCCATCACGTCCTAATGCTAGAAGACAAATCACAGCCTTCAAGGTAGAAGTGTTCGCTGACGCCGATTCGCAAGGAATGCCTCAGGGAACTACCGTATCGTCTTTGCCGTTGGTCCCAGTCTCAATATGGTGTGCGATTGAATGAGGACAAGTACCACCAGAACTTAGCAAGGCTACACACTGAGATCAACGTGTCATTCTTCCTGACCTCTGCCTATTCACCTGTGTCACCTTTGATGTTCAGAATGTGCAATGCGGCGATTCAATCCGAGAATATGACATTGACACCGAGGTATCTCCATCCGGCAGATGTGGGAGCCTGTGAGCATGCACGCCCACACGCCTTCATGGATAAGTCATGTTAGGGTGGTCAGGTTATGGAGCTCTCAGCGGGGAAGATCAACATGTCACCGAGAACGTGAGCCCTGAAGAACAGATTGGATTCTTTCAAAACATCAGTGGCAGGGAAATCCTCGCTGTCTTTCACCCTTTGAAGCAAGTTCACAGCGAGAAACAAGCCCTAGGCCGTGTAGATCCGCAATAACTTTTTAACGGTGCAAATACCCGTGATGGACTTTGAGAAAATGAAGGTGAAGTCTCCTCGTCGCCCCTGTCTAATCCTAAAGCGGCAGCTCGCTTACATTTGTGGTAGACGTCATGAAATGCAGCCAGGAGAACATGTCCGGCCTATCATCATGCCACTAATTGTAACCCATCAGGAGAATTCGTGAATCAGTGACGATGGACTCAATGCCTGTGGAACTCATTCTGACGTGTGATGTTTGGGAACATATGGGGGGAAATCTGTAGGTGAGGTAAAGACAAGTTGAGACCGTTGAAATATTGTTCTGCCTCTTTTGCCACCTTCCACTCTCGTGATTTATCGTGGAGATATAAACACCGAAATCGATTCATTCTCATGACCAAAACTTGACTTTCCTTTCAGACAGCGTCTAGTTCATGGAAACAGTCCAGAAGCTAATCCAGACTCCCATCGACACACTCAAATCAACTGTCAACATGGCGCCCTCAGCTACAAATGAGACATCCTTCTCCGCGCATGCCTCGAAGCAAAGCACTTTGTATGAGAAGGACCGCCAACTCGACTCTACCCAAACAACATACACGACCAGCAATGGCGTACCTATTGCTCACCCATATGAAACGCAGCGAGCAGGAGAAAATGGCCCCTTGCTGCTACAGGACTTTCACCTGATCGACTTGCTCTCACACTTCGACCGCGAGCGTATTCCCGAACGCGTCGTGCACGCCAAAGGTTCTGGTGCACATGGCTTCTTCGAATGCACAGCTCCCGCGGACGACCTGACTCAGTTGGACATTTTCAGCGCCAAGGGAAAGAAGTGCCCCCTCACCATACGTTTTTCAACCGTCGGCGGTGAGAGCGGAAGCCACGACTGTGCACGCGACCCGCGCGGTTTCTCCGTGAAATTGAGAACTGAGGAGGGAAACTGGGACATGGTGTTCAACAACACGCCTGTGTTCTTCTTGCGAGATCCAGCCAAGTTCCCTCACTTCATCCACACGCAGAAGAGGGATCCCTCGACGCATCTGACCCACGCTGATGACTCCACCATGTTTTGGGATTATCTATCACAAAACCCCGAATCAATCCACCAGGTCATGATTCTTATGGGTGACAGAGGTATTCCAGATGGATATCGTTTCATGCATGGATACTCTGGTCACTCGATGAAACTGGTCAAGAAGAATGGAGAGTGGGTTTATACCCAGATCCATCTGAAGTCAATGCAAGGCACAAAATTTTTGACGCAGGAGGATTCGGGTACCAAGTCCCCCGACTACGCCCAAAAAGACCTGTACGAGGCAATCGAGAGAGGTGAATTTCCTAAGTGGTCTGTTGAAGTGCAGACCATGACAGCCCGCCAGGCGGAGGAGGTGTGGGAGAAGCAGGGCATTAATGTGTTCGATTTGACGCACGTGTGGCCACAGAAGCAGTTCCCTCTGCGAAAGATTGGCGAGATAACGCTGAACGAGAATGCCGTCAACTACTTTGCCGAGGTCGAACAAGTCGCTTTCTCGCCCTCGCACATGCCTCCTGGTATTGAGCCTTCGGCCGACCCTGTGCTCCAATCACGGCTATTCTCATACGCAGATACTCATCGCCACCGAGTCGGTACCAATTACCAACAATTACCTGTCAATGCACCCCGGAACGGATTCGCTATCGGCAATTTCCAGCGTGATGGGTCTATGGCGTTCTTCAATCAGGGTGCCCGCCCGAATTACCTTTCTTCGATTGACCCAATTAAGTTCCGGCAACGTACCGTCGATTATGACGCTATCCACGGTCACTTCCAAGGCAATGCCATTACCTTCCTCTCGACGATTCGACCCGAAGATTTCAACGCTCCTCGCGCACTGTGGGAGAAAGTTTGGGATGAGCCCGCACGCGAACGGTTCGTCAATAACGTCGCCGGCAAGATGGAGATGTGCAAGGACCAAGAGGTTTTGAAGCGCCAGATTGGTATTTTCAGAGAAGTTAGCGATGACATTGCGTCCCGACTAGAGAAGGCTACTGGTATCAAGGGGTACGCTGGAATCAAGGATATGAAGTTCAATGGTGAACACAACGGCATGTCGAAGGAAGTTAAGCGTGCCAATGGCGTCAATGAGACGAGGTTCGCGACTGGTTATAACGGCGCGCCTACGAAGGGGTCTCATGATAGCATTCCTGTTTCAGCTTCGGCTTGAGGATGAAAGGACTTGAAAGCTATCAATGTAATAAGCATTCAATATTGAAATGCACCATTGGTCCCAATGGTTGGTCGGAGTATAATGATACGACATGAGAAATTGAAGCAGACCGCACAATTCACACTATGTAACTATCTAGCTTTCTTTGGTGACCATTTTTTCGCTCCTTGGTTTTTCGTTCTTCTGGAATTGCATCCGGCCAGTACAGAACATTCAGAAGGTTCCCAGTTTGGCATTGGCGTGCCGATTCTCTTACGGGTCCCGTCCCCATAAAGTTCGGGCGAAGATACTCTTCTTCCTCACTGCGGTCTCGCCACTTTCGATATCATTCATGCCTCCAGGTCTTGATTGACCTGCCTGGGCGGCACTTGTCGGACTGTACACGGTGGACTCTGTCGCTGTGTAGCTCTTCTCGCTGCTGTGAACTCGACGCGGGTCTGCGGACATCGAAATTCCCAGGCCGTCAGAATGTTGTGTTGGGGAAACGCGACCGGTAGATGTGCCAGTGGTGTAGCCTTGACTCTTTGGAGTCACCGAAGGTGTCACTGTCTTCCAGGCGATGGTCGCTTGCTTTGATGTTCTGGGCTGCGTCGCGGTTTGAGGCGCCTGGGTATGCTTCGTTGGTTGGTGAAGCACTGGGAACGGTAGGTTGGGCAGTTTGTCCAGGAGCCCGCCAACGTACAGGGACATAACGATCAGAGGTAGGGCGATCGCTGCTGAGATTCCAACTGTGATGATCATTGATGAGTGAGATGTCAATAAAAACGCGGGCTGCGCAGCATCAAAACTAGTCCTTCATACGCCTCTTCAAATGCTGAATTTGACAAGGTAGATGACGGCGGTCGGGTAGAAGGTGGGTGAGTAGACCTACAGACTCTGCTGAACAACCATTCTGACGAATATGTTGAATTCTTGCCTCTAACATACCCACTGGAGAAAGAGGAGACATTCAGTGCGTATAGAGAGGTCATGAATGACATCGGAGCCTGATACATAAGACGTGATTAGATGAGCTTGCTTTGAGTCTGGCCGAACACAATCGGCATCGCCTCAGGAGATCTTACAAAAACGATGGTGACGAAGGTCAGGAATAAGATGGTCTTCGCTTCTTTGCCGGATTCAATAGCTTGCATGGTCATGGCTTCTACTTGCTCTCGCGCAGCGACTGCTTCGACAACATTTGCATGTTTCTGTTTCAGGTCGAGAAGGTGATTTAACTGTCGCGAGTGGTTAGGACAAGACGACTAAACAATGGCGCACAAGGCTCAGCCATAATACTGACTCGCATGTACACAGATTCAGCATCATCCTCCATCTTCTTAACCATATCACTTCTGGTCTCGAAATCATGGTATTCGGGCAGTTCGTTGACAAAGTTCGAGTGCAGATGGTCGGCGTTTGGGTGTGATACTGTTGCTCTGGAAGCTTCTCTCTTCAATTCTCCCAGGACAAACTTTTGGTCGCTGAACACACTTGAGATAATCTTGAGTTCATCTCGTATCTCTTGTATTTCATTCAGACAATCAACTTGATTGCCAATTTTCAGATTCTTATGCGGTGGCTCATAATCAGCACAGGTCGCCTGGTGTGTCTCATTTTGTAGACTTGATTCTTTTTGGATCTTACCGTTATTGGAATTGTCTGGTCCCCTTTCCTTCCAGCGGATTTTGCCTTTGAGCCTGCTTCTTGTTTCCTGATGCTCTGGTGAAACTCGTGGAAGTGACTTGCTTCATTGTCACTCTACAAGCCCACCTCCATCAGCACGCAGATTTGTCAGCTAAGCTGCGAGGAACTCACCTCGGTTCCAATCGAATTGGCAAATATCTGCAGAAAGGATTCGGGGCCATCGGGAAGCTCAGCCATACATTTGTCCACGAACGATGTGCACGTGCTGGTGATCAGCGTTCCTAAGTGATAGACTGACTTCAACTCCGATGGAGCTGCTTTATGAATGCGGCCCCTGACGAACTCAAGCACGTCAGGAACCTCTTCTGAGTGCTTGCCCGTGCAGCTTGACCGCCCGTCAGGGATCCATTTTTGCGGAAAGCAACTAATCACGGTTTCTAGACCGTCAGTCACTGCAAGTTTGACTTCAAGATGCCTGCACTTACTGTCATCGATAACCCATAGCCAAAGCTGATCCACTGTGCAAATTCGAAACTTGTCGAGCTTGCGAGAATCAGTGAGAATTCCATATAGATGTGACAAAAAAGTCTCACATCTTCAAGTTCTACATTTCCGGCAGCTGTTCTCAATCTTTGAGTTTGATAGCGGAAGACAACTTGGTTGTCGTCTCGGACCCTGATAACGTCATCCGGGAGAGATGGGTAATAGAATTGATCTAGAGTCCTTCGAATATGGAACGCATTACGCTCACCCGGCCTGAGATACAATTTCATTAACGACGTTATTAAGGGCGCTTGTTCGAAATCGTGACCAAGCTGCTTCTTTTGTTCTTCAACAACTTCTTGAAGATTGATGTCGTCAAAATTAGGACTAGATATTGCGACAGGTGCGATATTGGCTGCGGTCGTGGGGCTTCCAGAAATCTCGGAAAGACGGCCCAAAACTTCGGTTGTTCGGGTACCGAGGGCCAGGTTTGAAGCGTTGATTGCATCTCTCAGATGTCGAAGATGGAGGTGTGTCTCCTGGGTCAGCAAAGGAAAGGCTTCTGCTTCCTGGCATGCGATCTCCTGCAATTTCTCCATGCCGTATATCTGGCCTGAAGTTAGGCCTTTAGCCACTGCGGTATGACAAGCGTGTCGTAATAGGATTTGCTCTTCGAAACGTTCAGTCGTTATGAATGGCATCTAATAAACTTTGAAATCAGCTCCCGTCTCGCGGAGGTG
This sequence comes from Cladophialophora exuberans, assembly GCA_030068005.1. Classification (NCBI taxonomy): domain Eukaryota; kingdom Fungi; phylum Ascomycota; class Eurotiomycetes; order Chaetothyriales; family Herpotrichiellaceae; genus Cladophialophora; species Cladophialophora exuberans. The sequence goes on along the minus strand of JANSVK010000017.1, from coordinate 219,279 downwards.
TTGGAAACCGATGCAGAGGGCCAGGGACGTTACGTATATCGCCATCTTACGACCAAATAGATGGTAGAATTCGTCCTCTTTGATTTGTTGACTTCTGGAAGGATTTCTCGCTCTGAAGACCTGTCTCGTGCCCTTTTCATATCCTAAGTTCTCAATCTGTGTTGTTAGATAAGTTAAGAACATCAAGTGATAAGCCGGTGACATACCCGAACGTCTGGGAACATAAACCGAGCATGAGGTCTGCCTACATGCTCACGACGGTTGGCTTCCGCGAAATTCTGTAGAAGCCAGCATTCTGAATCCTTCTTCGTTCGAAAACAAATTCTTTTCATCAGGTCCTGTTTCAGTTAGAGAAGTCGCTGCAACCGGTTTATTGGCCTCAGTATACTTGAACCCATTTCCACTGGCGAAGATCGAGTTAATACCTGTGTATGTGGACGTTCAAGGCCTGTTGACTTACATTGTTAGCAGGTAAGTGAATCCAACGGAAACGATAACCGTCGCACAAGGCAGGATGATCTTGAACCATGTCGTGAGCATGCTCCATGATTTTGTTCGGCCCCAGCTCTGGATCATATATCAAGTCATATATAGAGTGGTTCTTCACTTCGAGTGGGAATACGTTGCCTTCGTGATGATAAAAGTCAAGAATATTTGCCTTGAAGCGCCGGCAGACAGTTTTGAACGGATCTAGGCAGAGCTGAGGTCTATGCAACCACAATCTTTGAGGACTTTGTATGGAGTACCATTCGGGTGTAGACGCATGGTCAGCTAGTAGTGTCTCAATTCGAGAAGTCGTCGGCTTGGTCTGGAGGACAACTTCTGCGCCTTTGATTAGCATGAGTCGCACAATCTCGGTGTCACCAAAGTCGATTGCCCAGTCAAGTGGCCTCCAGTCCAACCGACTCGCGTTATTGCTGTTCCGAATATGTTGGATGAGTGTTGCGACAATGGAAAAATGGCCATGGCGTGCAGCCGTACGAGCGGCTTTCAGACACCTCTCAGTTGCCTTCTTCGATTGTTGGTAGTATTTCCGTAGTTTTGGATGTCCTAACAGTAATTCGACGATATTTTGGTGTCCACCAAAAGCAGCCCAGAATAGTGCAGTCTCTTCCGGATGCGACAAAGTTTGTTCCTCCTTGATAATTGTGCTGTCACGTCTGACGCTGGGTGCCTCCTCGCCTCTTTCGATTTCTTCAACATCTTTCTCTTGAACATGCGTCAAAATCTTATCCATGATCCTGGAGTCGCCATTTCGAGCCGCCCATCGGAAGATCATCTGCCAGTTAGCATACTTTGTCCAGTTTATCTCATCTACACCTTTCATCAGCGTGTCGCTGACGGTGTTTCTGGTGTCCTGATCTAGGGGAGTCCACATGATTTCATACCGCGGAGATACGTCAGCCTCGTACTTGACAAGTAGTTCGATGAGTTTATAGCTTGAAGTCGGGCCTGCAGCGGCTTTCGCGAATGCGCTTTCACCTTTGTGGTTCGCTGAAGCAATTGTATCCTGACTCATCTGTGCTAGGACTAGAGCAGTGATATCAACGTTTCCAAGATCCACTGCGACATGGAGAGCGGTTTCGCCGTCCTTGTTGGAAAGAGCGACTGCGGTATGACTCATTTTCTGCAGTAGCTCTCTCACCAGGTCGCTTAGCCCTCTTCGCGCCGCCAAGTGCAATGCCGTCTCTCCGTCGTTGTTCTGAAAACATATTGCCCCATCGCTCATCCAGTTCAGGAGGCGTCGATACATCTTTGGAGAGTTGTTGTGCTTAATTGCCTGGTGAAGTGCTGTTGCACCGTCTGCGTCCTGCTCGTCGAGCATCTTGGTGATGGAACCCATTTTGGTGAAGACATCCAAAAGGTCGTCCCTTCGATTTTGGGCAGCCAAATGTATAACATTTTCTCCTGCCTTTGTCTTTGCTTTAACGACATTTCCCCCAAGTTTATCCAGTAAGAGACCAACCACCTTTGGGGAGTTTCCTTCTTTGCCATGCTTGCTTGACACGGCCAGATGTAAAGCCGTGAAACCATTTGCAAGAGCTAGAGCGAGAATCTCATTAGAAATAGGCTCACAATTTAGTGGCCCTTTTTTCCAATCGAGCATGGTTTTAATCGCATTGAAGTGATTACTCTCAACTGCACAATGCAAGATAGTATAGCCCGTTTTAGTCACGGTGTTAGTGGGAGCGCCAGCCCTCCACAACAGATCCATGATATCCCATCTGCCTTGCGAAGCCGCAGAATGCAGAGGTCTTTCGCCAGCGTGACTGATGACATTAGGCTCCGCACCAGCTTTTAACAGGAGCTCCACATTATCTTTGTGTCCACCTTCTTTCACGGCAAGGTGTAGTGCGGTTAACCCTTTTTCGTCAGTGATAGCCTCGAGCCTTTTCTGCTGCTGTTCAGATTCCAGCTTCTGCCAGATCAGTTGTGTAATATCTGGATTTTTTCGCTTGGCGGCAAGATGCAAGGGCGTGTATTTAGCGAAATTTGACACGGCAACTCCCACGTCATGCTCAAGCAACAATTGCACTGCTTTGGCAGATTCGGCACGAATAGCATCGTACAATGCGGTCTCTTGAGCTTGATTCTGTTGGTGGATGTACGTCGAATGCTCACATCGGCCAAGTAGAAGGGAGAGCATAGAAACAGAGCCAAGACGCGCCGCCCAATGCAGCTCAGTCCTCTGGTCCCCGTCATTGTACTTGCCCAAATGCTTTTTGAAGTCAGAAATGTCAAGCAAATCTTTCAAGATGTCATAAAGCCCGCAACGAACAGCCCAATAGATGGCTGAATCTTTCTGCGCACGTAGCCTTATGTATGCATCGTCTGCTGAAGCTTTCGGTTCTTGCTTGGAGAGAACTTCCCTGCAGTGCGCCGATTCGAGCGCGTTTAAAAGCTGTGCAAAGGCCCTATGCTCTGCGCATGCATCAGTATCCAGAGAGTTAATAGCGGAGCACGCTGCGTACCTGACATTTTTACTTTAGAATCCTTATGCGGAGAATAGGACGAATAGAATTGCGCGGAATGGGAGCTGAACGAAGCCTACTTGAAGAATTCAGAAGTTGGGAAACGAGGGTTCTAGGAGGCTAATGATCAGCTGTAATGTTGGTTATGGTTGGAAGATTCACTTGCAAATGAATAGGTGCTAAGGCTGTGGCTTTAATTTGAGATGAATATTGAGATAGCCTTGAGGCTCGAAGTGGTTGTCAAGTCTGGGCGAACTTCGAAGCACATCTGAAAAGACGAGAAGGCATACCATGTCGGATTCGCTTTTGCTCATTTCCCAGGCACATTGGCTCTGACAGACTGAGGAGCGAAAATCGGCTGCAAAAAGCGACTGCCCTCAAAGGCCTCGATCTAGAAGTCGTAGCCTGAGGATTTGATGCAGAGAGCCCGAAGGAGGCAGTACGCCACAGTTTGCCTCGACCTTTTGTAGCACACCTTTCTCGAAAAGTGAGATTCGATTCGATAAGGTCAGTTGAAGCCCAATGACACCAACACCAGATTTGACTACACGAAGCTGGCTGGGATCGTGTGTTGGCACCCAGAAAGCTCTTGACGGGACGTCAATTGGCTGGTGTTGCTTTCAGCCGCACGGAGCAAGATGGCGCTCTGCATCGTGCCGCTGCTTCCGCGCAAAACCGTAATCCCGGTTTGGAAGCAAAGCATAAGCGTTTGAAGACGACGCACATCAAGTGTAGTGGAATGGACGTTGATGAAGACTATGTAATCGTTATCAGAAACAGTAAAAATTAGGGAGGCGGTCGATTTAATTTCATACTAATGTAGAAACCTTGAAATGACGCAGAGCCTGGGGCTGTTTTAAACTGATCTAGACGACTTCAAGTTCTCGATGAAAACACAGGAGCCTAGGGACCAATCTTATGCATCTTTTTCCCTTGAAGCGCTATTGTCTAGGTTGCTGTTTGTCTATATCGTCATCAAAACCGTAATTGAGCTCGATTGTAACAAATGCATTCGCGTCTCTTCCAATGTCCATGCCTACATGTCCTGCGTCTCAGATCCAAGAATATTTCAGTCTCAATATACTTGGGATACACTGGCATGAGGAACAGATCCGAGACTGTGGATAAGCAGTCGACGCCCAAAAAGATGTCCAAATCGCAGTCCATGGAACCTCTAGTGTTCAAAGATATAGTGCAAGTATTTCTTCCATTGGCGCCGAAGTCCATGTTTTGTAAGTAATCACCGCTAGACCAGATTGAAGACCTCTATTGGGACGTGCGCTTTGATGAGCGTGTCTTTCGCGCCGTGCTTCCGCAAATCATCCACTGTAGGCTGGGTTAGACAGCCGCCACGTACTAGCATGTGTAGAAACGGTTCGATCCTCGGATCCTGTTCGTGGATCTGTCCCGAGTCACCATCGAGAAAGCCGGCGTTTTGCAGGCCCGTCTTTAGTGGGTAAGGACTCAACAGCACACGTAAATTTGTCGGTAGAGGGCCGAGCATCTCTTCTGACCGCATCATGCCGTGGAAATAGCACTCTCCCACCTTGCGATAGTCATTGTCCGAGGCTGTGGGACGAAGAACCATCGGTTTCCACGACCCGAAAAGGAGGCAGACTTTGTCGCCTGCTAACACAGACTCCGGCGCCATCCCTATATGTCCATTATTCACTTCAAACAGTACTCGACCACAAAAGGCATTGCGCATACGTTCAAGATGTTAAGATGCAAAGATTGGTTCCCGCTACCAGGCTGAATTTTAATCGGCCCTATTTCTTTCTCTTCCACCAGAGGGAGGTACTCGAGCATGGCCATATCCCAAGAACCGAGCGTTGTAGAGCGCTGATTATGATGTCTGGCGCGCAAGGCCGTAAGGAAAAAAGGATGCTGTGAAGCCATTGTGGCAGCCTTTTTCGCTTAACTACAGCTTGCCTGTCTAGGCCTCACCAGCCCTTATGAAATGGCCCCTGCCTCGGTGCCTGACAACACTCCATTCTCCGTATCCGTGATAGGTGCATGGTGTGAGTACGGGGTGAAGGGGCACGTGTTGGGAAGACAGAATCCGGAGTATGTCGGCTGAGATTCCTGATCGAGAAAATAAATTGAAGAGAGACTGCAACAAGCTTAACACAAGGCCTTTGTCGGTACAAGTTAAGTCTGAAACCTTCGCATGTTTGATGGCATCGCACAGACACGATTCGTGGTGAGAGCACACCTCTGGCCTGCTTTTGTGCCGCCGTTAAAGACGGTTGACGCGTCAAAGACCAGCTTTGTAATGCACGTCCCAAGCGTCTCCAGGCAGGCGAGCCACGAGCCACGTTGAAGAATAAATATGGCAACTCCGACCAGGTCGCAAACAGTTTCTACCCCAAAACCTCATCTGTCGACTCCTAGCAAACACATGGCTTCTCCTCGACCCGGTACTTCGGGCAATTCACATCGTCCTCTTGCCTACAAGTCGCCTGCCGTCAAAACGCCGGCCTCCCTTCATGGCCACCATGTCAGCGTGTCCTCACAACCTTCCTCCACTCCGATCGCAGGCATGACTGTCCACGATGATATCCTGGCCCTCAACTCGCCAGCAGCTGCCCTCATGAACTCGCTGGGAACAACCGGTCTGACTCCCCTTGGAAGTGCTGCCGACGGCCTGGGAATTACAACCAGCATGACTGGTGGGCCTGTGAGGTCGATTACCGCTCCCATGAACCCTGAAGTCGAACGTTTACATAGGGCGCAGATGGTCATGGACACTTTAAAAAGTCGGATAGGCGGACATGGAATCACTCGTGATGGGGTTGAAAGAATAGCACAGCTAGAGGGCTTTACCACTCTTTGGGACGACGACAACCTCACAATTGCTGGGAATTGTGTGGACCTGGAGATCAACTTCAACGCCGGTGGCAGCGATAGTGTCAGGGACGTCAGTCTGAAGCTTAACATCTCGGACAACACGTCCGAGGGCGAGGAGCCTCAATTCCAGGAATTGGGCACCCAGGTTATTAAGGACAACCTGCAAAGCCTAGTCACGGTCAATGGCCTGACGCAATGGAGAGATCTCGATGCTTTTGCCTCCAACCTACGGTACCTGAGCCAACTCGATAGAATCGAGACTGGCTCGCCATGCTTCAGTGCTATTGGCGATTTGTATCACACATTTCAACAGATCTGGAATGCTGAAAAGGAAAGATTTACAGGACGAAGCCAGTGGCAGCATTTGAGACGGAGCGCTGCAGGAAGACCTGTGATAGATCGGAAGCCGAAACTGGGACTCGCGTTGGATTACTGGGCATCCAACCCGAACCCAGCTCGCAATCTCAACTCCGCGACAGATGATACAATCGATGGAGTCGCGGACCTTTGCTCTGCACACATATCTTGCGAGCCTGGTTTGCCGGCAACTGCCATGGTAAAGACTTGGGTGTCAGAAGATGTGCTCATGGAGGATTCTGACTCCATGCTTGACAGTGAGACGCTCAGCGTCAAACCAAACTGGCGCAATGCCATTCAGGATCCAGAGAGCCTTCTGGAGAAGCAGAGCATGGACGAAGCAGGAGTGAGCAAGCCTGCCGAGATGCCTCCCGCCATCCTGGACCTGCATTTCTACTGTAACTTGACGCCTGAAGTCTATCTCCCTCTCAACGTTGCAGCCAGTTTGAACGTTGAGCATACCATGCTGAACATAGACGAGGATGTCACGATAACGTATCAAGCTGCGCTTTACAAGCATTTCGATGCCCATGACACGGATAACAGCAAAGATACACCTCCAGAGCGCTGGTCGAGATCTTTGCCTGTCCCCGACGAAGAGAATCCAGGCAGAGTAAGGGCGCATTCATATGCACTTAACTCCACTGAGAATGCTCCGCCTCTTTGGTGTTACCCGGTTAAACATCTCAATTTCACGCATCCAAGACAAGTAGCAGCAGTTCTGCCTGTCCTGCGACAATATCTTGTTCTCTGGCACCTTTTGCAAAGTCTCGTCGTTTACTCACCGAGAGGCAAGCCTTCAACCTCTGGAACAACTAGAGCCAATGAAAACGACTCGGGATTCTCAGCTCGACCGCTTAGACGTACGAATAAGAAAGAAGCTGGCTTCAAAGTTCAAGACGGTTTTAAGATGACTGGCTCGCTGAGCTTTGATGACTCTTTGCCTGTCGATCTGACCCTGGATGTTCTCTCTGATCTGGTAAAGGCTCGACTGGATGTTTACATCCCGATTCTCAGACCTCATGAGAGGCAACAGAAGGGTTCGTTCATCTTTCTAGCTTTGTGCGTCTGTCAAGATGGGGCGATCGAAGTGCGTGATCTTCGTGGCGTTCCGCTGTCCGTCACAGAGGGATCCGACATTCGGGCTAAACTCATCAACATTTTGGAGGTCACAGAAGATATTGGCATCGCGGTGGAATGGCTCCTCAAGCAAATTTCATTGTCCGCCTAGAAACATCTCCCTGCTTTTGGGAATACCTTTTAGGGTCTTCCACTACACTCAAGAACGATCTTTCCACGCAGTCCAGGGCACAAGCCGAATATTTGAAGGAGGCCTGATCAGAATATGCGAGCACAAGTACACGAATCTTGTCTGCTAGCGCGTATCTGCGATAGTTAGGAGCTGCGAGGATCGACCTAGCGAGCTAGTTCTTTGGGACGCGTGATCTCGGAATTGCCTTTTTGGGTCATCCGGTGTGGGCTCTGTGCGTCTGTGTTTGACCGCACATCCGCAATAATGTAACCGCAATAATTAAGCCCAAGCTCACCAGACTTGGCTTCGCATACTATACCCCGGGCCAGGAACGCCGTGACGCCACACACAGGCAGGGGAGAATACAGATTGTTCATGGATGCTTCCGTACAGTAGGTCACGGACTGTAAGGTTACAGTAAATGAGGTCAAAGCTACATGTAGACATCTAATTTGAGGCTCACACCGCCATCACAACTGATCCTTCATGTTGCCTGTGATGTGCCATGAGCCCCAAATTTGTCTTTTCTTCTTAATTTCAGATGGCGACTCTTGAATTCATCCTGCAAAGAGAGAGGGGTTGTGGGAAATACTTAGATACTTGTACCTAGCACACGCTAGGTGCTTAACATTTCTATCTAGGATTAACCTTAGGTCTCACGATGTCCACCAACTGGGATGGGATACCTTGACTAAGATTAACTGCCGGCTCTCATTTCCTTCCTGTGGCCCTGACACTATCGAGTCAACCATTCTTCGGAATTACTAGTGCTTCTATGACGGCGCGTCGGTCTGGCGATCATACGGCTAACAGTCGGCTTGTCGCCTGGATGACGCCACCGACATCATGGAATTACCCGTCCTGGTAATCCGACAGCATCCTTGCTGTATCCTGTATCAAAGTTATGGGCTTCTCCAGGTCTTCTCCGCATTACTGCATGTCGTCGGTTTCGATGTAACTGTCCAGCTCGAAAAACTGGAGTATTGTGACAGTTCAGTTACCCGGCACGTGTCCGGAGGATACTCAAGTGGCCATGCGCTCGGTGTTGGGTCCCGGTGTTGATCAACAGCCTCCCCAGTTTTGATATTTATATAATAGGGAGGCGTAGTAGCTCTGTCACTGCCCCGTCTGTTCTGGTGTTTATCGAACATATTCGTCACCTAAAGAGGCAGAAAGACTTCATTTCTCCGCCATGAAGCTCTTCTCCAAGCGGTATCTGGGCCTTTCTGGCACCAAGCTCAATGTTGCCATCGGCGTCATCGCCGGAATCGATTTTTTGTACGTTCTCTCAACTGCTCAAGCCTGGATCAATGTGCTGACAACGGTATAGGCTGTTTGGTTATGACCAAGGCGTGATGGGAGGGCTACTCACCCTCCCTTCCTTTACATCCATCTTTCCAGAAATTGACACGACCAAGGAGGCGCTTCAAGGACTGTCACAAAGTCAACAAAATCACAAATCAACCATTCAAGGCATATCCATTGGGAGTTATAATGCAAGTCTCCATTCCACTGGTCTTGATTTTACTTGCGCTGATACCGTGTAGCTGGGATGCTTCTGTGGCGCTATCGCCTGCATGTGGATAGGCGACATCCTCGGGCGTCGAAAGACAATCTTCCTTGGATCTGCCATCATGGTGGTCGGAGCAATTCTCCAAGCTACTGCATTCAGCTTGCCACACCTTATTGTTGGGCGCATCATAACTGGTAGGAGAAACTGATTGAATATTCGACAGCACAACTTACACATTATAGGTATGGGGAATGGGTTGAACACTTCGACAGTACCAACTTGGCAATCTGAGTGCTCAAAATCGCATCGCCGAGGCCAAATGGTTATGATCGAAGGTGCTTTGATCACAGGTGGCATTTGCATCTCATACTGGATCGATTTCGCCTTCTCCTTCATTAAGAATGAAGCCGCGTGGCGATTTCCCATCGCATTCCAAATCGTGTTTGCCCTCATGATTCTGGCTGTGATCCTGGAGCTACCTGAATCTCCAAGATGGCTCATCCTCAAAGGTCAAGAAGAGGAGGCGCTCGAAGTTCTTGCGATCCTGTCTGCCAAACCGACCGACGACAAGCATATCCAATCCGAGTTTGCTGCCATCAAGGATACTGTTCTTGAGCAGGAGGCATCCACATTCCGTGACCTGTTCACAATGGACGAGAATAGACACTTCCACCGAGTGATGCTTGGTTATGTTAACCAAATGTGTCAACAAATTTCGGGTATGGCCTTCCTACCCCATTTATTTTTCCAAGCAATGATCTAATCCAATTTCAGGTATCAATCTCATCACCTACTATGCGGCAACCATCTACCAGAACGAAATTGGGCTGTCGGGATTCATCGCTCGAATTCTCGCGGCTTGCAATGGAACCGAATACTTTTTGGCCTCGTGGATCTCGGTGTTTATCGTGGAGAAAGTCGGTCGACGGAAACTCATGCTCTTCGGTGCCGCTGGCCAGTCAGCCTCGATGATTGTGCTCGCAGTCATGACGAAGGTGGGTGGCAAAGGCGCTGGCATCGTTGCGGCCATGTTCCTATTCATATTCAAGTGAGCGCACCCGTGTTGAATTTCGCCAGAGATCTCTCCGCTAATGATTGACAAGTACCTTTTTCGCCATCGGCTGGTTGGGAATGACTTGGCTTTATCCTGCTGAGATCGTACCTCTCCGCGTCCGTGCCCGAGCCAACGCCCTCTCGACGTCCGCGAATTGGATCTTCAATTTTATGGTTGTAATGATCACCCCGATTTCGTTTACCAGCATCAAGTGGAAGACGTACCTCATATTTGCCGTCATCAACGCCGCGATGGTTCCCTTGGTGTATTTCTTCTACCCAGAAACCGCTCGACGAAGCCTCGAAGAGATGGACGCCATCTTCCGCAAGACGACAAGCATCTTCAAGGCGGTTTGGGTTGCGAAACACGAGCCTCATCGGTACGGCAAACACGGAGAAACATTGATTGAGTACGAAGAGACGGGAGAGCATGAGCGACGTGTAAGCAATGCAGAACGTCGCGGGAGCGTCTTGAGCACAACAAGCAAAACACTTTACGGCGAAGAGAAGGAAATTGCTCGAGGAAAAGGTGGGAACTCACAGCCTGCAGCAGGCGTGTGAAGAGGGAGCCGCGCGATTAGCTAAATCCGACGTCTGAATGGAGGGATTTGCAAAGAAGCGAAAAGCTGCGACATTTTGCAATATGATGGCTTGAGTCCGCCTTTATCTGGAGTAATGCAGCCAAGTTGAATATCAAAAAAAGAAATATCAACAAATCAAGGCTTACCAGTAGAGAATATGCACAACACCTGCCAGAGGTATATCCTAATGCAGACGGAGGCCATTCGCCCGAACAGGAAGGTTTTGAGATACTCGATCCGAACGAAACAGCGCGCGACAAACTTCCAAGAAAAGCCCCGCAAAAGCAGCACCCGGGCAGAGGGGTAGGGACAGTATCGTCAGCAAGCATCAAACGGCGCCCGGGCTCTCCAGATTGCCGGCCATTAGTGATCAAAAGATGGCATCATTGCTCTTCAAAGTGAACGGCGCGTATATTCGCTGACATACAGATGGTCGATTCCCTACCCCTTTAGACGGATCTATATAGTAGCCGGGCAATACAGATATTCGCTCAAAGCAGAGAAAGAAGTATATGTAATAACTCGAAGCTGCTGTTAACATTTCTCACAGTTCTCCATCATTACACAACTATCAACCCTGGCGCACAGATCTATCGCCCGCCTTCAACTAACTAATAGCCATTTCTCACCTAGACCCTTCACGACCTCAGCAAGAACAATGTCAGAGTATGTGCATCTCCTCTTCCACTGCGTTCTCATCTCTGACAAGACCTAGCCTCGCAGACCTAGCATCGAAGCTCTTCAGCGCAAACCCGGAATCAAATGTCCAGATCATGAGCACGGAGAAGCGCGTTCGAGGTGTTCTCAAGGGCAAATTCATCTTCGACACCACCGCGGCCAAGTTGGTCTGGGATGGATACTCCCCCAGCTACTGGATCCCGCGAGCCGACTTTGACAGCAAAGTGAACTTTGCCGAGGACAAGCCTGTCTCGGGCATCAATTCATCAACTTCAAAAATCAGCGTCGAAGACAAAACCGTGTCTGCCCTCGTTGTACCGGACTCATTCAACTCAGAGTTGGCCGGATACGTAAAGATCGTGTTCAAGACTCTGGATGCATGGTACGAAGAACAGTCTCAAATTCCGTACGGTCCCAAGAACCCGTTTCACCGGGTTGATGTCCTCCCCTCAGGACGCCATATTCGCCACGAGGTTGACGGAGTCGTTCTGGCCGACACGGGATCCGAGGGAGGTGTCATGTCTCTATGGGAGACCAAATACCCGGCCCGATGGTACCTACCTCGAACAGCCGTCAAGTGGGAATACTTGACTCCCAGCGACACTCATACTGCTTGTCCATACAAAGGCACGGCAAGCTACTATAACGCCGTTATCAACGGCAAGGAGATCAAGGATGTGGCGTGGTGGTATGAGCAACCGATTAAGGAGGCCGCTGATGTTATTGGCATGCTGTGTTTCTACCCTAACAAGGTCGATACTTGGCTGGATGGGAAGCAGGTTCCGAAGTGAGACTTCCCTCTGAGCATTGCAGCATTTTAAATGAGGACGTGTAATGGTTTTGGTTTTGGCTTCTTTGTCGTTGATAGATTTTCTTGGATGCTAACACACCCATCCAGAGTCGGGATGCCAGTCCAAGAGAAGCCAAAGGAAGAGAAGAGAAGCTGTAATTGTTAGAGCTCTAATCTGGACGAGGGAAAAGACATGATGACTCGATGTAGTTATTATTCCAACAACCACAGAATGATGGTTTAGCATCAATCAATTAAATCAAAAGAAAAATTACCGGAGTTAGGGTTAGGGTTACGTCTGGGGCAGCAAGCGAGCCGACAGACAGAACAATAGGCAGGCGCGTAGGGTAGTTGGTCCTGTGGTAGGTGCCGGCGTCGTCAATACACGGGTACCTGTGTTGGGACTGTCGGGACACCCCATTGCTTCTGTTGTTAACAATGAAAATAGAGTCGAGATGAACCAGAGACCCAATACAGGCACCACCTGCGTGTTGACGCCGTCTCCTACTAAAGGACCAACTCCCTACGTGCCTACCCGTTATTTTGTCTACCTGGCTCGTGGGGCTATGGTTAGGGTTACGCCTGGGTTAGCAAGACGTCATTACCCTACACAAGAGCTTCACTGAAGGAAGAGCTCTTGTCCGGCAGCCGCACAGCTACTTTTCCTTTGCTCGCAGCTGCTTTTTACTGTCTGTATCGCTTGATTCTATGCACCTCAAGATGAACGTTCAAACCACGACGCGTCTTCTGCTGCGAACACCGCATTTTTTTCAACAGCTGCGAGCTGTATCAACGTTGAGCAATAATCCTCACATCCACGCCTTCCAGAATCCCAGCAATCCTTCCTCTCACATTCTTTCGCTATTGCCTTCTGACCCTCCAACATCCTCTTTAAGCATCGGCACCACGACAAAACTCCCACCAACGCCGCAGTCCTTTACGGAAAACCCACACTTTCTGCCCATCCTCCACTCCGTCATTAGCGAACATGCCTCTGCCGACCCCGAAGTTCAATCCGAAGCTGCAGTCATGATCTCCAACTCGGGTGCATCTTTCTTCCAGCCAGGTCGAAGACAACAGACCGGCTCTGCTGGGGCTTCAGATCAAGGTGGTCATGGCAGTGCCGGTCGAGGTGGTTGGGTCCACGTCTTCGATCACAGACGGATACCCGACTTTGGTCGCATTCCCGACCCAGAAGACATATTTGGCAGTGTTGAGGTAGATGGAGATGGCAAATTCGTCGACGGTCACGGACGATACCAGCCCAGCGGAACCTACAGGGTCTGTACCAACGATGGTATTCTGGGCCTATCGGACTTCTTGAGACAAAAACTCGTGGAGAGGCTGAAAGTTCAAGAGACAGCAGAGAAGAACAAAACATAAGCAGCCCTTAGTCTGCTTCAAAAATCAAATGCGCTTATAAAGCCTTTTTGAGGCTTCTCTCGGCGGCCTCCTCACCTTACTCCATTTCTATCCTCGGATCGAAGGTGTTTCTGAGATCCGCTTTACACAGGGAGTCGAGCAGACGCCGCCGCTCTTCGACTACCTCAGGGGAACGAACAACCTAGTTCCCGACGCTGGAGCAACACTACTAGGTTCCAGTCTAGTATCGAGCATGTTGGAGTAAGCTCAGACTGAGAGAAACCCAGCGGAGCGATACCCGCTCAAGAGGACGATCGCGATTCTTACTATGCTGCTGGTCCCATCTCTCCTCTCAGGGGAAAGCGCTGTCGTTGCTAGCATGAGTCGTACGCTGCTTGTCACTTTTTTCTGGAAAATTCTAGGACTGCTCGTGGGACTCAAGGACGTCCGGCATCTATTATGCTCTGGAAATAAGCTACGGCGTGGATAGAACGACTTCCGCTCTCCAACTTAAGTAGCCGGTTCTCTCCGCAGAGTATCTGGTGCCTGTCACAGGATTCAAAAGATGTCACCAGAAGATAGCTGTCGACCAAATGCTACTACTGACCCGGAACTCTGATTCTGATAACGTCATGTTAGCTCTGCTACTCTTCTACAGAGGCTGTGCATTCAGCTTCTAGCAGCTGTACTATCTAAGACCCAAGGAGGATCGCTGAGGCATCTCTAGAAGCCGGCTGTTGAACCAAGTCATAGTTATTTGGTCTCACTGAGCTGAAAGATGCTCAAGGATCTTGCCAAATTTCGCGTACTCATTTCTTTGCAACCCACAATTCCTAACTTCTATTCCAATTGCTTTACCCGATGTCAGAGTGATCGAGAAGCTGGATTCGCTACCAAAGGTCTTCCCAGTCACCTTCAGTCTGCTCAGCCTCAGGCTTTTGCATTAGCGTATCTGCAAGGCAGCCACCAGCAGAGAAAAAGAGACCCCTCACGCCTAATCTCGCCGCGGCGGCTCAAAAGCTCTTCATACCATCCTCGTGAGTATCATATACCGTCCCGAGACCCTCAACCTATTCATCTTTCCCACTCCCTCATTACCCTTCTTTTCAACATGACGGATCCTCTTTCTATCACAAGCGCGGTGTTAGGAATTCTTGGCCAGAGCATCCAAGGCATCCAGGCTGTTCAGAGCCTTTTCAATCAATACAAGATCGCCGACCTGACAGTAACAGCCACAAGAACAGAATGTTCCGCCATTCGCGTGGCTTTGGTTCAGATTCAAAAACTGATGACGAACCAAAACCTGCCTAAGCATCGTTCGGGGAAGAGCAAAGATACTGATGACCCCATGTCCCTTACTTTTGACGAATATGAAGCAGTAATTTCCGCCTGCTCCCTAACTTTTGCTGTGTTCAATCAACGCATAGAAGAGCTCGATGTCTATGGCGTCGACACCAATGGCAAAAGCTCCACGAAAGCAAGGCTGAAGACTCTGTGGAATGACGATGAAATGAATTTGTTACGCAACAACATTCGAGGTCAAGCGACCGCAATCACTGTTTTGCTCGCAGCTTTTCAAGCGTGAGTCGTGTGGCGTAGCAACTCTATCCACTATTCTAGAAGCCTTGACGTACTGATATCGATTGTATTGCAGCGAGACATCGACAAAAACATACCAGCTTCTAAGAGAGGAAAAGAACCGAAGAATCCTTGGTGATGTCTCAGACGCGGCTCAAACACTGATCTCCAAATCACAAAGAGCAAGGACAATTACCATGAAACAACGCCACGACGACCATGGCGATGACGACGACGATGATGACTCGCTTATTGGGGACGAAGTCTTCGACTTTGACGATATCATCATTAATTCTGCTGCATACCGGAGAGCATACTACTCCTTCAACATCAAGGCGCGTCAGCAACGTCGCAAGGGCGACAAGGATTTGCATAATAAAAATACCACCCCAAAAGATGATCCTACTCCTCCCTCATTCGATGCTGCACCTACTTCTGAAAATACGGGCAACTTCCAGCAATCCCAAGAGCCCCAAAGTCCCAGGCTTGAGGAGCCCAAAAGGTCCACGGAGGCGGTCAGTCCTGTTCCTCCCAGTCTTGGTTCGGATTGGACTCTCGTACCCGACAGTGCCAATTCAGCAATTTCTCTGTCGGGCACGATCTCGACAACTTCTGTTAATGTGAATCATCTTTTGAAATTTCGAGATGAGGATTACTTCGATATTGCCTGCCAGAACCTTTTCATCCATGTGCGACAATGGGTGCTTCGCTTCTCAAAGTTCTCCGACGAGCGGAGTTGCTTCAGAACGTTTGACATGAAAAACGACAAAATAGTTAAACGACTCGATTTGCTCATGCTGGACGGTGTTGATGTCGACATCCCCTTGTCAGACCGGGTGAAAAGACGCGATGTCTTCACTGCACTCATCTTTACCATGATTTGGGAATTTATCTTCACTAGATACCTCTTCGGACTCGATCGAGAGCTGCGTCAGAAGCTCAAATCTCTCGAGAAACTTCTCGGCGAAGGCAGTTCTGGTATGGCTTTGAAAGACCTCCTTTTTCCCTACAAAGAAAATCCACTCACGCTCGCAGGACCCTATAACACAGCCACATTATGCCGCGCTCTCCACTGCCAGGCCATGCTGAAACTACCCTCATTTGCCGCGCAGCTGAAAGCCGACATCGAAGGCGTGACCGAAGAGATTTATGCGGTTCTTCTCGCTCTCCTTCCCCCACCCGCCGCCGTCGAAGGACAGCTGAAGTCAGGGCTGAAAACCGTCGTGGAACAAGCCGCCAACCTCAGCCACGAGATGCGCATCCAATGGGCCGAGCACATCATGCTCCCGCCTCTCAAACCGGAGTATGACACCGATGGCAACCTCGTCAGCAGCATTTCATTCAGTGCTCCGCTGATGAACCCCGTCCCAGCGTGTCGAGAATCCAACGAGGAACTAGAACGGCGACGCGCCACGATTTCCATGGTCCTGTTTCCCTTGGTGGTCAAGAAGGGCGATGATAATGGTATGGGAGAGGAAGAGGTCGTCATTTGTCCGGCTCAGGTCATTGTGAACCCGGCGGACCTCGTTGACTTGAATCAGTCTGTCAGCAAGAAGCTCTCTAGCAAGGCTGTCTGAGAGACCATGGACATGACAAAGAGATGGACCTTGATTGAGGCTGTTATATTCCCGCCGACTCCATTGTCTAGATGCAAACCCCCGGAACGAGGCTGACGTCCCCCTGCCCCTCTCCTGTCGCTTCTGAGTGCGACATGACATCTCTGATGCACACATACTTGAAATAGTGATGGGCAAAGACTCAGATACCACAGATAAGGCGTGCTTGTGGACGTGATTGTGAGCGTTGGTTGAAAAATCCTTACGTCCAAGTGATATTTTCTTCTTGTCAGTTACTCAAGTGCCAATCTCATTCGCCTCTTTGCGAATAGTTGGCTCTTTAGTCAAATCGGGACTACTATCGATCGCGTCTTTGTCTCCTTTGTTGGAAAGCAGCTCATCTGTCCAGATTGGCACGAGAGTCGTGTCGAGAAATATTTTCTTCGCGCTACCTAAGATGTGATAGTATTATTGGATGCATTGACTGAGCGTACCCGAATCACTCATTCGACCCGCCAGAATCTCCTCGAGCACTACACCCTGTACAGCTCTGCTTGCTGTCCGCCGGCCACCGCTCGTTAGATGTACAAGCAGCCTTCTTCTCACCACCAACTACCTTTACATAGTAATAGTACCTTCACGAGCTCCCACGGCTGTGCATCGTGCGGCCCACCTCGTATTCTTCTGCCACTCTCATGAGACGTAAAAACTCGTGTTTTGCCTGGAACCTGGTGAAATCTGGTATGGTGGCTTTGATTTCTGCCAGCCACTCGTCGAGGTCATTACTGTCGGGAACCCTGAAATTATCAAAGGGCCTGTACTTGGATGTCGACGACTTGAGTGGAGACACTGAAGTCTTCAGTGCGCACCCTAAGTAGACCGCTCTTGTTTCCGACGCGTGGCCTTCCTTGTCTTTCGAAGTCGAGCCTATTCGACTACCGTCATCATCCGCCGATAAAATTTCAGGGGAATCTCGTGGTTTCGCCTCCGCGGTAAGAGCTCTTCGCTCTTCTCGGAACAAAATACAAATGGGCCAGGGGTCAGGAAAATTGTGGAACTGGCTGTGCTTCAAGGTTTCCCATAGCTGCTTATGTATAGGATCCCAGCTAATGGCGTTAAGCTCATGCTGGAATTCCCACCTTTCAACGGCGATTCCATCACTGACTAATGATCCTGAGCGGAGTAGATTTTGTAGGCCCTCAATCAGACCACCCCTGACTGGGAGCGCTAGTCGCATTGCGAACACGATAGAAAACTGTGTTGCACCAAGCGTTTGTAGTAACTCGTCTTTTTCCCTCTTGCCACCATCAGTGTTGTTTAGATAAAGTTTCAATAAAGAGCCGAGTCTGGGATCAGCGTGCGGGAAGACACAGAAGACAGCGATGAATTCATTTGGACGGGCCATGTCTTTAGCCTGTTGAGTCTGCCTATTAGAAGGTAGAGATAACGTCCAATCTCGAAGTAAGGCCGAAGAGACGCATAGGTTGGTAAGGGCGGTCATCAGCCAAGTAAATTCTCTCAATGAGAAGTCGAAGGATTTCAAAGCGCGGGCAACGGTATACATATTGTTGCCGAATTTTGCTGGCAGAGATTGTTCCGAGGCGCTTTGATCTAGACACAGCCTCAAGTAGTTCATGAGGGCATGTGTCCGTAGATTCGTTGAGCCCAGGAGGGTATTTTCCAAAGAACCGTTAGAGTAAAAGAGATTCCGCACGATTTCGAAATGTTTGAAGGCGTAAGTCTGTATGTAGAAATCCGATGGCAATTCGATGGGCGGAGTAAAAGGCATAGCCAGAGAGTCTAGCAGATAATGCTCTGCGGAAAACATTTGTCTGTCCGGAGAGAGCATTGATCCGTGTCCCTGTCCTAGAAAAAATTGAAAGCATGCCAGAGCTAGTTCCTTGTTTCCATCCTCTAGAAACATTTCTCGAGATGGCGTGAGAAGGCGAACGCAGCCCTTAGAGCTGAGGAAGTATTCTCTCACAGTCTCGTGGATGACTTGAACTCGATTTGAGTTATTCGAGGTACCAACGACCTCGAAGAGACCACCGGAAACATCATTCACCCATCTCCGAAGGCGATGAAGATCTCCGTCGGTCGGTAGTCCGGGCCGTGAAGACCAAGAAGTCTTCGAAAGCTGTGAGCCCAGAGCTGTATAAAGTTCGTTCAAGGTCAAGGGTCGGAATGCACACAAGATCCACTGTGCGAGGCAAATGAGTTCTTTCCGCTCCAACGAAGCGGAGTCGATCTGTTTGAAGATATCGTCGAACAGGTCGTCAAGTTCAAAGGGAATAGATTCAAGGAGTTCGTGTAGCTGCCGCTCGTTCTTACCCTGGTCCACTGCTTTGAGCATTTTTTTGCTCACCAGTACAGCCCAGAGGAAGACTCCATTAGCTCGCAAGATTATTTTGTCCTGGATTTCGGATAGCAATGGGTCCAAGTACACTGGAAGCTCCAATTTGACAAACTGAACAATGTCTGCAGCATTGTTGTCATCCATTGTCACCTCAATCCCATACTGCGACAACATACTTATGGTGGGATAATGTCGGCTACTCCAGCATACGCTCAGTGTAACGCCCGATTGTCTGGCCAAATCGATAGATCGTTCGAATTGTCGGATGATGATTCGAACTTCCTCCTCTTCGCATTCATCCAAGGCATCGATGGCGATCTCTATACCCGTTGACTGTTTTTGCACGATAATTGAGTGAAAAATTCGTTGGATATCGCTCCATTGCCAGTTGACATTGGCAGAACCACTTCGATTTTCCTGTGCCATGAAGGTAGGAAGAAATTCACACATGAGAAGTCGACTCTTCCGTAACAAGCTGGACATTAGGGTGAAGTATAGTCCAGTTGGAGACCTCTCTGTCAATGCACCACGGCCGTTGAAGAAGAAAGGCAAGAAAAGAATCGAGGAGTTTTTACCAGTTGTAGATCGTTTCGCACAAAAGCTCTTCATCAGTGTGCTCTTGCCCGAACCTGGTTTTCCTTTGATCCAAAGGATGTTGCTGGACTTAGAGTCCCACGAGGCATATGCGGTGGTATCATATATCCACTGGCAAGTATCGCGGACTGGATGTTCGATGCTAGCCTCTCGTGCTCCCATTTCTGAAAATGACAAAGATTTGAGACATCTCGTGCATGCATCGCGATAGGTGGCCTTGATTTCGGTTTCAAGATTTTGACGTTTCGCCCATTCACTGTCTCTGTGATATGTGGATGCGAGGTTTTCGATAGCCTGGTCCAATTTCAGAGCATCCAGGCATTTGTCAACCGCTAGGAGACTGCGATCATTGTCCGCCAGATCAAATAGGCGCGTTGCCATGGTTAGAGTAGACCGAGACAGGCCATGATGGCGGACCCCTGCTGGTAGAGGAGGGTTAAGATCACATTCATCATCCCTTTGCAAGTTGCTGATGGTGGAAGAAGAGTGATGTTTGCTAAGTGAGGATGCGGAGGCTCGTGGTTGCGGAGTCGGATTCAGAAATTGTCTTGCCTGAAGCCCTTGAGTCATGTGTGTGCTCAAGCTCTCAGTCACCCACCGCATAAGCTCCCCCAGCAAGCGCTGGAAGCCAGTCTCATCTCCGTTCGAGAATCTGACCATATCTCGATGATTGGCGTGAACGCTGGTCATGTTATAGCCGGCAAATGTAGCAGATTCTTTGGAAACGACTTTTCCAACGACCGGGAGGGGTAGCTCTTCGTAGAAGCAAGTAATCTCTATTCTCCTATCGCTTTGCTGCAAGTCTCGAATCATGGTTAGAAATCTTAGCTGAACAGATTCAAGATACTGATCACTGGATTGAAGGACTTTTAACAAAGACTGATTCGTGGATTTGACCATGCCAAGAGCTCTCGCAGGGAGCTTCGCCCAGTCCGCCATCCAACTCCCAGCATGGGGTGTTCCCATGAAAATGATCCCTTTTGTCGCTCTGAAGATATCGTTTAGATGCGGTTCGGTGGGATTCTTCGAGGACAATATGGTCTCTTTGCATACGAGACCACCAAGACTATGGGCGACAAAAATCAAAGGCCTCCCCGATGCCCCACAAACAGCCCTATTCGTGCTAAGATCATTGAGGAAATTTGAGGCATGATCGAAGAGCCCATTCGAGGACACTGAAGCTCCAGGGCGCAGAGTAACATAAGCATCGTAGCCGTAAGTGAGAATCCGGGTGCGAGGAAGTCGTTGGGGCAGAAGTATCTGCGGCCAAGGTTGAGCTTGTCCATGGGCTGTCCAGGTTGAATCGCGATTGCCGGTCAATCCATGAATGAAGCAAATATCAACAGCTGCGTCTCCGCTATCGTAAAGGACCTTGATACCGTCGGGGAACAGGTCGCGGCTCTGAGGTTCAGGGGCCGACCAAATGTTTAATGCAAGATTTGAACTTGAGGCCGAAGTAGGAGAGTCGATCCCCGAAGATCGTTTAGATTTATGTCTGATGACAGCCTTTAATTTCTTCATGGAGCTCCAAGCGATGGGATATGTCCAGAGCCGACTTTGCAGTTGTATGTTTGAGAAACCCACGCCATTGCGGCTGGACGAGGTTCGAGTTGGCAAGAGAGGCTGAGGCGTGGCAGCGCTAGGTCCAACCAATTAAGATCTTCTCGCACGGAGGCTGCAGAAGTAGTTCTGAATAGCATTAGCTCGCCCATAGCGTCAAACCTTGCAGTCAATGCGAGAAACTTGTGAAATGGTAATGATGCTGAGATACCGCTTGAAGAGAAAGCCTTAGTAGAGAAGATGAGAACGATTAAAAAGTAAAAAGAAAACATCATGGGAAGGAAAGAGCTGTCATCAAGGCAAGAACGGACCTGGTTGATGCTGGAATAATGATGGTCCGGAAGCCGATCTCTTTCCGGACCACCCAGGCAATCGTCCAATCGGAGGCTGCTCCGGGCCAAAGTATCCAGCGTTATCTCCCTCGCTCCCTTTCTTCTAGAACCCTCACCGTATTGTCAGCACTACAATTGTTCATATCGTTTGAAATTCCTGATCTGTCTTTGTTTTATTGTCTCTTCATCCAGGCGCGCTCTAGGAGCCTATCAACATCGCAAAGATGGACGCCATGGACTTACCTGCTTCGCATCTCGCGCGTCTCTAACACCTCCTTTCTACCTCTAGAGGACCGTCCCATCCGCTACGACATATTATCCAGTCTATCCATATCACCGGATCAGTACATTCATGACCAATGGCGGGAAAGAGTGGATCCAAAACTCGTCAGCGACGGCATCCCCCATCGTCTTCACGCAAACCGAAAGCCACAGATGAGGCAAGCATAGGCTGTAGACTATTATTCTTGCCATCTCTTTCTGACTTGATATCTAGCTCAAAATTGTACCAATTCTCGAGGGTCTCTCTGTCAGTGATGATGTTTCGATTACAGCTTCTTCCAACATCCCAAAGATTGAAGTAATGACGGTGTCATACCTCACCGCGCCATCTCAAGCTGGACCAAGCAGCAGTAAACCCTCTAGCCCTACCATCACTGCCCACTCGAGCCCGCAGGATGATCTGCTTGAAGTGCTCGACACCCCGGACCGTGGCCTTGCCGTCTTCACACGCCGCAAAATCAAAGCCGGAACATTAATCCTCACCGAACGTCCGCTCATATCGCTCTCCAAGACCGAAGAAAATGATCCGGGCGTCATCGAGAGAGCGTTCTCCTCGCGGCTTACTCGTGCCGAGCAGAAAATCTACCTTCACTTGTTCGACGCCAAAAAGTCACGCATGTCCTGCGTCGCTTCGATCTATTACTCCAATTGCTATAATTGCGAGGGTCTGAAGGCAGACGGGACAGGTGGGTCCGCGATTGGCGCCATGGCGAGTCGAATCAACCATAGCTGCGTGCCCAATGTGCTATTCTCGTATCACGAAGTCACGGATGAAATGAGATTCTACGCCATCAGGGATATCCCTCGGGGAAAAGAGGTCAGCAGCAACTACGACAAATCGGTGTTTGAGGTCGCTGCGCAGAGAAGACGGAAACAGCAGATGTATTATGGCTTCCTATGCACCTGCGAAGCCTGTGAGCCAAAGACGGAGTTCTGGGCAAAGAGCGATGGGAGAAGAAGGGATATGTACGATGCCGTTCGTGTCGTACAAGGATGTGAGAAGAAAATATCGAGTGTAGACGCAGAGATCGGAATCGTCAATGAGGCTTTGGAGGCTCTCGTCAAGTTGGAGGGTTTAATGATCAAAGAAGGGCTATTTGGTTTACCGCTGGCGAATACTTACCGGAGCTTGGCAAAGTGGGCTGAAAGGAAAGGCCATGGATACTGTAGAGAGGTTGTCAGATGGAAGGTCAAGGAGCTCGAAGTTTGCATCAATGGGTTTGGAGAGGATGCTCAGCGAACCAGAGACATCGAGACGAGGTTGCAAGAACTTGGTGAAGGAAGGATCTGATAAGAGGAGAAAGGTATATTCTCTCAGCTCTATAGACTTGTACTATCATTCCAAAGTCTAGATATAAGAGGAGCAATCCATGCTAGGGCAATTGCCACGCCTAGCGCCCCTACAAATCCTCTCTGATCTTGGTTCCCCTCCATCTCCGATATATTCAGCCCTTCATCCGATACAACGCGGCCTCCAAATCCAACACCAGGTCAAAGCACAGCGGATCAGAGGGTGGAATGACCTGTGTAAACAACGTCGCAGTCAATCCGCTCTCGCGATCAATCCACCACCGCAGATTCGGCAGGCCGCCCCACCCAACAGTGCCCTTCTTTCGTCGACCCTGGATGTCAGACATATTCACCACACCGACAAGACTGTGCCCCACAGCCATGGTCTTTTCACCTTCATCCTGGCCGGATTGGCTGAACAAACGCGCCCCGCCAGTGGCGAGCATTGCAGTCCGCAGCGCTTGGACGCTCTTCTCGCCAACTTGGGGTCGGAAGAGTTCGTCCACGCTGGACTTTTGGAGCAGGGGGGCGCCGCCTTGGAGGAGGCATGAGAGGAGTTTAATATAGTCGTTTGCGGTGCCGTACAGGCCAGCGCCGCCGATCGGATCCTGGGCTTCTAGCGGCCAAGGTGATGTGCCTGGCTTGGGGAGCAATTTACCATCTGGTGTGCGCACGCCGGTCTCATGAAGTGGTGGCATAGAGCCCGGGGCGAAGTGTTTCGTCGGGTGGAAGGTCATACGTGTGGCGTTAAGAGGTTTCCAGATGTTTTGCTGCATGTAGGTTTCAAGGTCTTGCTTGGTCAGAGCCTCGACCTGGGGTTGACAAGGTTAGCACTGTTCGAAGTAATAAGGGAAGGCCGTTAAGAAAGAACGACTAACCACTTTCCCAGCCCAGTCGAGACCAGGCGAGTAGATCCATGATTCTCCTGGTTGGTAAACTAGCGGATGGGTTGAACCTCCCTGTGAACGACTAAGTTAGTTGCGTGCCCATAGAAAACAGCATGCACCCTACAATTTTCCCAGAGAGCATATGGTCCGTGCGTCCCATCAATGCAGACCATTTCACGATCAATGGGTTGCCAATATCATAAGGCAATCCCGAAGTATGCGACATTAGTTGTCTGGTATCTCCATTAGTTTCCGGCGAGATCGCTTCGTTCTGGCAATGACTGAAACAGGTCTCGTTACCTTAAAGTTATCTTCCCCTGGACTTCTTCATAAATCGGAGGTCCCTTCGGTTTGATCTTTTCAGGATCAACCTTCCCACCAGATCTTAGAGTGTTCAAGATGTCCATATCATCAGCACCATCGTCTCCTTCGAAGCCAGTCAAGACTTTGAACTCCTTCATTTCGGGCACCACCTCGCGGACATCATCGTCTAATCCAATGAGTCCTTTTTCGACCAACTGCATTGCAGCCACGGAGGTGACCAGTTTGCTCTGGCTCGCGATCCATGTCAAGGTCTCTGGCGTTAGCGGCTCGGATCTGTCGATGGTGCGGCTACCGAACGAAGCTCGGTAAACTTCGTTTCCTGAGCCATTTATCAAAAATTGTTCTACAACGCTCTGCGAGCAGACGTGTATTGTTGTGGATTGTTGAAGTCTGGTGCTGAACAGGCAGATACCTGGTATTACAAATCACGAGCAGGTGTGCTTACCTTTGCTATCAACTGCAACAAAAGTGGCACCATGCACACTGCCAGTTGCAGGGTCGGTGTACCGTTTGAGAATCTCGTCGAGTTCAGCCATGTTGGCAATTCCCCTGCTATCAATGTTGCAATTCAACTTTTTCTGTGAGGATGACTCGAAAAGTCCCAATCCTCAAACTTATATGTCCGAGGTGGTGCCCACAACAGGCCACCGGACCCGGCGCCCGGCACGTTATGGTTTAAGCTGGCACTGAGTGGCTGGCGGCCAACTTCGGAGACCTCGGTGCCTCGCACCGAGCGTCGTTGTTAGTAACAAGTTAGATAAAATACCCAGAAGTGCCTCCCCCACTGCTGCGTAGGCCGCGGGGGTGTATAACATGAGTCGTGGGATAGCAAACATTTCATTCAAGTCCACGCACAATACATATCAGGACAAATCCACATCGTCCGAGATAGGAGGGTGAATTCAGCACTCAAGGCCCATCCAGTGAGACTGTAGCTTATTTGCCTGCTAAGGAGCACTTAACCGGATCGGTGCTCAATCCGTGGGAGATTCCACCAAGGTCTCGTACAATCGCACCAATGAAGGGAGTGCTGTTTACGACAGTAAGGGAGGCTTTGGAGACTTGTGTAGCGAGAGACAGTAAGCAAGTCTATATCCTAATCACCTTTCATGTCAAGTCAGCCGAGTCGGTGGACAAAATAATGGGCGGGATCGTCCTCTGGTAACCCCGGCGTCCCCGCGTGGCCGCATGTGTTGAGGCTCAGGTTCCTTTCGGCTCTATCTTCATTGTTAACAGCAGTGGCAAGAGGGTGTCCCGACGGTCCCAGCACATAAAAAAAGGGCGTTGGCGCTAGAATCTACCAGAGGACCACCCTGCTCGCCTGCTAGTGATTTAATTTTAACTGGCTCGTCAGCGTAGTCAGACCTCTAGAGGTGTCTAGACAGGTATAAGATGAGCCTCTTGGCAATAGTGACAGGGTCAATGAGTGGAGAAAGGATATAGCAAAATGGGCAATAAGCCGTCTGTACCAAGACAACTTCATGTGAGTGAAGAGAAGTCAAATCAATTACGTCGTTCCTAAGAGCGATGGAGATCTGAAGGATCTGGTGCGCTGTCACGTTTTCATCTGAGTGAGGCTCATCTGGGGGCTGGTGTGGCTTTGGGGCACTCACCAGGCAATGAGTCGCTCAACTGTTGACGCCTATTCGCAGCGAGCTCGGCGACGTACGCTTTCACTAAGCATAAAAGCTGCCCCTGGCGTAAGCCCACATTTGTGCTTTGGCCCCCTAAGGTGCACCTAACCCAAAAAGCCGCAAGCAAACGAGTGATTCCTCTATCAACCACCCAGGTGTCAACTCCGTATTCTTCTTTGATCATAGACTCAACTATTGTTCATTGAAACTGGTTCATTGAAATTGCCATTTTGTCGATACTCTCGGTGATCAGGTAAACGTCTTGTGCCCACACGCATGGCGCGAGCCTCCAGAAATGGATCTCTTCAGCCCTGGGCATAATGACAGTATAAGTACTCCTCGGTTTGTTGAGCACCCTCGTCTTTCAGCATGATTAACACGTAAGGACATCTCAGACAGAAATCGTTGGCGTTGATATACTTCCAGCTTCAATTTCAACCTTTTCCATCTTCCCCCGAACAATCTTGAATAACCCTTCGGTGATGAAGCTTTCCTCCACCTTACATTATCATGCAGTGTTTGCGTGCTCCTTAGCGACCTTCCCTCATACCCATGCTTCCTTCAAGCTCGATTTCACCAAAGAAGTCCGCACGGCTTCTACTATTGAAAAGAGATCCAGCCAAATCGAGGCGCCGCTAGTTCTGAGCGGGCCACCGAGCCTGCTTTACTTGGCCAATGTTACAGCTGGAACTCCCCCTCAGGTACGTAGGGTTAGACGGACACTCGAATCGGTCTCTAAAGGATTGCTTGCAAAAGTGCATTGGCTAAAGTATGGCAACAGAACATCTCCCTCATTGTCGATACAGGTAGCAGCAATACCTGGTTTCCCTCGATTGATTCCAACCTTTGCCAGGTGGCGGGTGGATGCCCTGCTGGGATCGCTTACGATCCAAACAACTCCTCATCTTTCCAGCTCCTGAGCAATGGCACGTTTAGGATAGCCTACGCCACGGGGCAAGCAACCGGAGATTACATTTCGGATATCTTTGATATTGGCCCTGCGTCCATCAGTAGCCTTACACTTGGATTGGCGGACAACGCGGCTGGACCTCTCACATTTGGTATCATGGGTATGGGCTATGAAAGTTCCGAGTCACTGGGAGGGACTGTCAGCGTGCCGTTTCCAGGTGTTCTGACCAGCTTGAAACAAGCTGGGCTCATCGACAGGAGAGCTTTCAGTGTGTACCTTGATGACCAAGAAGCCGGAATTGGAAGCATCATCTTCGGCGGATACGACAGTTCCAAGTACAGTGGAGACTTGACTGCTGTAGCCATCACTCCGAATGCCACGGGGGCGTTTGACCGCTACCGAATCGACCTCACTGGCGTTTCGTTTCTGGACAGCACCGGCAGGTCGACACTACTCAGTCCTGCCAATATGTCTGCTCCCTCGACACTCGACACAGGTGCGACATTTAGTATCCTCCCGGTTTCTGTCACACAGGCCATGGTGAGAGGTCTAGGGGCTGTATCTTTTGGTGGGATCTATGTTGCCGACTGCGCACTTCGAGACAGCAATTCAAGCATTTTGTTTCAGTTTGGTGGTTCAACCGGACCCGTCATCAGAGTCCCCATTAGTGAGATGCTCAGTATGCCCCTGGGCGTCACTTTCGACGACGGGAGTAGTACCTGCCAGCTGCTTGTTGATCCGGTTGACGACGTGGAATTTTCATCACTCCTCCTCTCTGGCTTCGTGATTGGTGACCCTGTCATCCGGTCGTCATATGCCATCTACGACGTGGATAATAACGAGATCTATCTCGCACAAGCAGTCTTCAATCAGACAGGAAAGAGCAACATTCAAAACATTCCTTCTGGATCGGGCCTGCCGGGGGTGACGTCGACTGCAACTGCCCTCGCAACACAATTCCCTACGACATTCCCTCCATCATTCATCTCTCAGCTCTCCGCCAGCCTAGTCCAAAATCAAACGACGCCCACTGTACAGATCACTGTTGGTGCTCAGATCCCGACCTCGCCTTCATCGCCAACATTCAATCTTGCAGCGGCTACCGGAAGTTCTGGGGCTCCCACAGCCACGACTTCCTCCTCAGCAGCCAACCGGAAGTTTGGGCTTGACGTTCGGATGACATTCGTGGTGGCCCTGGTGCTGACCACATTCTCGATCAGCATGTACATGTAGTTGGAGATGGCTGCGTATAGGGTCGGGTATAGGGTCGGTACCGGTGTCGGATCCGAGCAGTCATTTGGTTAGAAGACGGCAAACCACGGTGTTTGTCGCTAGTCATGAATGCTCATCTTCTCATTCTCTACCCCACACAAACTCCCCACCACCATCACTTCACCATCATCATCCCCCTCGCGTTCCCTCTTAGTCGGCAATTCATTGCTCTTATTCCCACGGTGGGGGAATCCAAAGTATGACACCTCCGATCATCGCCGTGTCCAACCTCAAGCCCTTGATGCAGGCGCCCCTGGCACATGGATCTTGTCTAGGTTTGAGGAGGGGGTTTTAAGTAGGACAGCCTGGAAAACACCGTGGGGCTCCGGACAGTGTACACAAGTTTTGACCGAAATCTTTCCATTCCGCTCTGCTTTGAAATTCCTTCATAGTTATTGCACCTTACACTGGTGAGACAAGACTACATCTTGGAAGTTTTCTTTGATTCTACACGACCTTTCAACCCCAGCAAACAGTTTTCCACCACGTCGTCAGAATGCCTTCCAAAGCCACTCATATCATCCGCTTCATCGCGAACGAGGACAACCGCGTTCACTTAGGTCAACTCGTGGACACTTCTCGCGACATTGGACTTGATAGCCTCGAGGGCAAAGAAATCAAAGCATACCTGATCAATGGCTCGATATTCCTGCCCGAGGTCACAGAACATGTATACACAGTCAAGCAATTGCTGTCTCCCGTCAGCCAGGAGGATTGCAACTATATTCGATGTCTGGGACTGAATTACATGGACCATGCGAATGTGAGCCCTCCCCGAAGCATTTGCCTTAAACAGTAGCTTGCAGTTTTAGAGCACCCCTCGCTGACACCCCCACGAATTCTCCAGGAAGCCAAAATGGCCCTGCCAAAAGCCCCCATCCTGTTCACAAAGCCCCGAACCGCCCTGGCCGACCCATACCCATCTGCAATTCCGGTTCCCAAAGCTGCGCAAGACGGAACTTCGGACTACGAGGCTGAGTTGTGTGTGGTGATTGGCAAGAGTGGGCGTGACATCCCCGAGGACAAGGCCTACGACTATATCCTGGGATACACATGCAGCAACGACGTTTCTGCACGTACGATGCAGATGTTGACAACGCAGTGGTCCTTCTCCAAGGGTCTGGACGGCAGCTGTCCCATTGGACCCGTGTTGGTAACCAAAGATGCCATCCCAGACCCGCAGAATCTGAAGATCAAGGCGATTTACAACGGGCAGGTCGTACAAGACGGGAACACCAAGTACGTTTTCGAGTTTCCTCTTCGGGACCTCATGTATGGTTCAGTTGTGTTGACCAACCGACTAACGCGTAATTCAGGGACATGATCTTCCCCATCGCCAAACAAATCAGCTACCTCTCACAAGGCACGACCCTCGAAGCCGGCACCATCTTCCTCACTGGCACACCCGCAGGTATTGGTTTCTTCCGTAACCCGCGCGTCGTACTGGAAGACAAGGGCGACATTCGCATTGAGATTGAGAAGATTGGAACTCTGGTCAACAAGGTCAGGTATGAGGAATGGTAGAGAGCCTTGCAAACATCGGCACTACTTTAAGAGGCCAAAGGCTAGTGGAAGAGGGGAAAAGAATCCATGGTACAATCTCGTCAAATAGACAGGAGAGAAAACTTAGATCGAAGGAGGGATATAAAAGAACTTCTCGACCCCAGTCATAACCAGATTCCCAAATCCTTTCTGGTAATTAGCCCCATCATGTTTTTCGTGCGTAAACGTTGAATTTGTTCCATTTCCTCAAGACACCACATAACGTGAGAATAACACGACAGGGATATCTGAATCCCCTGAGCCTTGACATAGAAGCTGCACATCCTCTATCTCCACCAAAGGAAACGGGTGCTGGACTTCTCTCTCTCGCTGTTCGAATCAATCGGATTCGAGATTTCGTGAATGACCACTACATTAATTCGCATTTTGGGCTTTCATTTTCTCATTCCTCTTCCGAACATGGCACATACAATCCTCCATTCACCTTCTCACATAAGGCTCCATCCAATTTCCCTCTCTTCCCAAACCCTCCTCAGCCCATTCCATTCCATTCCATCCTCCCCTGTCTCCACCTAGCATCTCCCTTCTACTCCAAGAACGTCTGCGGCACCTCCGGCCCCCAGACCGCGAGACCCTCATGTTCCGCAGGACCATATCCGACGGGCGTCTCCTCATTGACCAGATCTCCATCGGCATAATGCTCGACCATGAAGCCCGTGACGTCCCACCAGTAGTCGAAGATCTGGGAGCCGAGGATATGTCTCCCGACGCCCCAGACGGGGTCGTACTTCTTCTCGGCCAGCCACTGGTGACCCAGCAGCTGGGTGTCGAAGTCGTGGACCTCGTAGCTGGAGTGGTGGACGTGTTTTTCTTTGCCACCCGGCACGGTCGTGGTCATGAAGAAGGTGTGGTGGTCGACGGGCGTCAGGCCGCGGTCGATGCTGCCGAACAGCGCGACTTCCTTGCGCGCCGCCGTGCCCGTGGCGCTGTCGATCTCGGGGAGTGGCACGTACAGGATGTCGGACGGGTAGATGTTGAAGTTGCGCGTGTACCAGTCCATCTGGGCGGGGAAGTCATCGACGTTGAGGCCGAAATGGCCGAGCTGGGAAGGACGGTGGGTGTTAGTGCTGCTTCTTCCAAAACGGTACGCCACATCTGAGAAAGGAAGAGTGACGAGGCCTCTCTTACCTTGTGCACCGCCGCTGGTCCAGGCTCATATCTCTGAAACGCCTTGACTCGCGGCTTATCTGTCTCGTCGTTGACCAACAACTTCCCAGGCTTGGCTCGCTCCTCCTTGACCTCAGCCTGGCCATAGATCAAGTTGATGGGGAAGCCCTCTGGGTCGGAAATAGTGAGAATATAGCCGCCGCCAGGAGCATCGGTCATTTCTTCGATGCCATTGGTGAGCACCGTCGCGCCAGGCAGCTTCATCGCCTTCTCAAGTTCCTCCTTAGATTCGACCTCGAAGCTGCCGCCCAGGAACTTCATGGGTCCCTGGCGGGCGTAGTAGACGTATTGGTCTGGCCCGTAGCCGCGGAACCAGCGCTCATTGTCGCCCTTCTTGACGACGTGCATGCCGAAATCTGTGCGGCAAAAGGGTCAGAACTTTATCAGAAAAAAGGTCGCGGAGTGTCAGGGAGAGACAGTATGGGTATGGGCTCACCTCTCAAAAACGTCGTCGCCTTGTTCAGATCCGGATGTTGATATCGCATGTGGCTCAGCTTGACGAGCCGGACCTGCTTGGATGTGTCGATGCCGCGTTTCTTCTGCCACTCGCGCTTGCTCTCCGAATCTGTGCCTATGGCGTCAACATCTCGCACCGAGGCGCCACGATTGGGGCTTGGGCCTCGAGAGATGGTGCCGTTGGCATTGGGCTAGTCGTGCAGGAAGATTGTTAGATCTTTGGTCACAGGAACGGGAGAAAACGAGGGGGATAGTGATGCTTACCTTGTCGCCATTTTTTAAGGCGTCTTCTGTGATGTTGTGCTTTAGTTGTTCTGGCTGGTTCATAGTGGCGGGATTCTTGGTCTTTCAGGACCCTTTTATCGTGCTGTAGGTGGTCTTCGATAGGTATGACCTGTTGGACGCAATTTGATGTTGTTTCTTGTAGACCTTTGCCTGTTGGCCACACCTTTACAGGTGCTTGGTGTTCACCGGGTGTTGTATGCTTGTTGAACAAAGCTTTCAAGGTCTCACTTGTTGACGACTGTCTTGATCGGCAGTTGCTGTTACAGTCCCGACCTGGATGTGGAGTAGGACTCGGTAACCAGAAGTCAGATGTGGAATCTTCCGACACCAAGCAGAGGTCAATGATGGAAAAAGGGTATATGGGTATCTTAAGTCCTGTACTCGCAGACAGAGAAGCGGTTATATAAACAAGAGAGAAGTTTGATGATCTGACACGCCCCGACCGTTTTTAGACAAGAGAAAAACCTTCCTCTAGGAACCAACAATAGAGCGATCAACAACCATCAAGAGCAAGTCATCATTTTAACTACGCCCAGTACCCCACAATGTGTCCACGAGGTTTTAGTTCCGCTGGGGGGGATCGAGAATCCAAGCAGGGGATCCAGGCCAGCAGTCAAAAATGGAGTGAGTGAGATGATGCTCGACTTTGACCCTCGATGGAAATCCCCAAGGGGCCCGGCCCCATCCAAACGGAACGTTTGAACAGTAAAGGTGGTGTATGAATCCTTCGCGATCAAAAAAGCCCCGAAGTGTGAGCGAACCCGAGAAGACAAGGCAAGCAAGGGCTCCACGAAGTTTGACCGAGGAACGCCGTCTCCACTGTTGGACCAGCTTTGTCCCCGGCTTCATAAAGCCTCCCTCTCGCCGCACGCTCTTTTGTCCCATGAACTTTCTACGCGTCGGTATTTCCCCCACATACCAAAGTGTCTGCGATACCACCGATGATCAAGGCTACTAATATGTCAGCAACCTGCGGACCATTCCGTTGAGCTTCGAAAGATTTGTAGCAGTTCAACTTCATGGTTGTAGCTCAACACGAAAAAGTGCCCCACGATCAGCCGCGAATTCGTGAAAGTCGTTCGATGTGGGGTCACGCCGGACAACGATGGTGGGACTTTTTGGACATCAGATGGAGAGATCATGTGACGTCGCCTCAGTTTTGAATGGAAAAGATGGTCATTGAACCTATACATTATACTTTTGTTAACTATAAGCGTCACATCATGACCAGGAAGACTATCAATAACTCGATCCCTCCAGCGTCGTAAAAGGCCCGACTGTGCCCAGGGAAGGAACACGACCCA
The DNA here is from genome assembly GCA_030068005.1 of Cladophialophora exuberans. Lineage (NCBI taxonomy): Eukaryota > Fungi > Ascomycota > Eurotiomycetes > Chaetothyriales > Herpotrichiellaceae > Cladophialophora > Cladophialophora exuberans. The sequence goes on along the minus strand of JANSVK010000017.1, from coordinate 186,521 downwards.
GCAGGAACTCCAGCTGTCGATAAGCTGCGGACGGAGCATATTGCGGAATCATGTGTCCAGATAATTGGACAGTCACCAACGTCAATCCTCTTTCGGTGTGGTAGGATCCCATGACACCAGCAGCCGCAGTGGAACCCAATTCGGAATCATACTCGTTGTGATAAGGGACGTAGAACTCCTTGAACTGGGACGGTGGCACGGAGAAACCCTGTGCACCGTTGAAGGTCATGTTCTGAATGGCAATCAAGGTGCCGTTGTAGATCAAGACCATGTCAAGGATACCGTGGCCAATAATCACTCGATCTGCCTTTTCGATCACACCGGGAAGGACGCTAAGAGCAGAGGGCGCTGACGTGTCGGTGTTGTTGACAAAGACATCAATTTCAGAGCATTCTTCCCATTCTTGGATCGGAGCATGAATCGCCTTTTGAACATCGGTACGGTTGAAGTAGACCTTGGCGCCTGCGGGTTCGTAGTCGAAAGAGCCTGGGAAGCCGAGCACATCCCACAGCAGCGGGCACGTGGTGGCCACTTGGTAAATATCAAAACAAGGATTAATATTGGAAGCAGCATAGAAAACCTCATCGAACGTGTAGCATGATTGATCGCTTAGGTCGAGGTTCGGAGGCGTTGGAAGCGGTCCTTTGGGAGGGAAAGTAAGAGCCTCCTCCAAGAAAGAGGTGTATCCACATTTGTCGGACATGTTATGCAGGTGTGAGACAAAACTCTCGTTGAGGCCAAGCAGTGGCAGCCAGTAGTCAACGAACGCGGTCACCGGGATATACTCTTGTACAACATCGGAGCTCAAGCTCGGGTCGTAGATCATGATCGACGAGATGTTGTAATATTCCGTATCGTTTTTGTTGAACATGGCGTCTGCAATGTATGGCACATAGTATCCAGCGTAAGACTCGCCCGCGATATAAATGGTGTAGCCCTGCATGGAGAACAAGTCGACAAAATTTTTGAAAAATCCGAGGAATTGTGCCGCTACGTCAGCTTCAGAGGTTGCAGTTGGTGTGCCCTGAGAGAACCCAGTTCCGACAGGCTCTGTAAGACCAAGTTAGTTGTCGACCTTTTAAATGCGTGGTTTTGGTGAGACCCACGCTCAACCCAGACCATGTTGGTCAGATTCGTCCATGCCCATTGATTGCGAACCGGCTTGTACGTGCCATATTGCCACAAAAACGGTCCGTTCTCTGCAATGCACTGTTAGACACAATGCTCCAATTTGGGGTTCTCTGTGACACTCACCCTGGAGGAAACCTTCCAGCGAACTGCAGCCTGGACCTCCATTCAACCAGATGACGATCTCATTGGTCGCATTCGGGTTGGTCGAAGGGAAGAACCAGAAAAAGAGCTCTGGCGCGTTTGTCTTGTTCGAGATGGGGAGGAGACCGGCATAGGACTCGCCAATATCAAAGTCGACGTCGGGGATCGCGCTGCCATTGACCTCGAATTCTAGACTTTGTCAGTTGAAGCAAACAACTATCCTCTCTTCTGTCAAGGACATACTCTTGGTCTTGTTGTTCAGGTACTGTTGTGTAGTTGCTCTCTCCTCGAGCCGTGGGGTGACAGGTTGAGGTTGGGGCGCCGCACTTCTCTTCAGTTCTGGGAATTTCAAGTTCTTGCCCACATGTTGGAGACTTCTATGCGCTGAAGTGAGAGAAACGAGGCCCAATGCGAGGGCAACCAAAGAAATCCTCATTTTGAAAGCTTGTAGGCCGAAAGTACGCGTGAGAATTCACAAGAAGCTGAACAGCACTCTTCACATGGGACACCGGCGAGACAAATAAAAGAAATTCACGTAACGCGGATCATGGCCACAACCCTCCAATGCTTCGAGAATATTTGCTAGACCCATCGCGATAGCTTGAATTCCGATCCTTGACCATCTTCCCCACCTCTTGACAGGGTCATCAACGCAATCTGGAGTGATACAGCATGATGATTGATCGGATAACAAGATCAAGCAAAGTGGGATGAGGCTTGTCGAGGCGAACGGCCAAAGCCGAAAGGTTCAGAGGGTTCATCGGCCCATCGCCACAGGAAAGAAGCGGATTGTAACGTTGAGCGAGAGACGCTATAGACCTTTCGAGGAGGTGAAGACCCAGCGATGACGCGCTCGACGCCGGGGTAGTTTGCAAGCTGCCAAACAGGAAGTTGGCGAAGAGTGAATTAGACGAGACGTGCCAGTGAAAAAGTGTCTATCGCAGGCAATGATTCGTCATCGTGTGATCGTGTGCCTGAGCTCTAAGCCGATAACGACCCTTACTCATTGATATCTCCATGTAACCTCCCAAGTGTCTATTCTCCACACGAGCTTTTGCGGATACGAGTACTCGTACCTCGGCGTGGCACTTCTGTCGTTCGTTGGCCGTTTGCCGCGTAGGACGAGAAAAAGTCTTGCTCGAACCGCGCAGAAGTACCTCTGGGAAATTGTCGAGCTCACATCGACGACGATCGTTGCCTGTATCTATCTGCGAGACAGAAGACGTGAAAGGTCACAGGTCCACGATTGAATGAACATGGAGATGAAAGTGATTTGAGCGGCGTTGCAGGTGGCCATTGAGAGGCCGAAGAAGCAACCAAGGCAAAAGAGGCGAAGGAACAATAGCGCCCGAAGGACACCTCCAGTAAAGCTTCCTCCAGCTGCACTAACCAGTCCCAGGCGTGCCTGGGCTTCCTCAGGCCTGCCTACAGATAACTAAAAGCTTCGAGAAAAGCTTGGCCCCCATGCTCCTCCGCTTGGCTGTTTCAGGAAGGTCAATGATCCGATGCATCGCGATATCACTAGAAGAAAGAATGTTGTAGGCGAGTAAGGACATTGATCTGGCCCGACTTATCAAATATCATGCCACTTGTTTTGTCTACTGGCTGAGTGAGACAGATGCACTGGCTAGCACGTCTCATATAAACTATGGCCTCGCCCACCTCAACCAGGCAAAGCAAGACCGTCGCCCCTCGGATCACTTCCTGCGCTGAAGATAACTAGTCCTGTCTCCTCGTCAACGTGTCTGCGAATAATCTGGCCTCTTCCAAACTTAGCCCGCTCAAATCCACGAAGGACTTCGACCTTGTGTCCCATCTGTTTGAGCGCAGCTATCACAGTATCATCGATGCCTTCTTCCAGGAAGACCACAGGACCCTCTGCCTCCCCTTCTTTGGCTGTTTCCGCGGCGATGCATATCCTCGGTGCATCCAATGCTTGCTGAGGATTAAGACCAAAGACTTCCATGTTGAGAAGCACTTGGACATGACCTTGCGGCTGCATAAATCCACCCATCACCCCGTACACGGAATGCAGTTGTCGATCTGCCTCCTCTCCATGAGTGATCATGCCAGGGATAATTGTGTGATAAGGCCGCTTTCCACCCTGGTATATATTGGGATGGTTCTCTGGTGCCAGTTCGAAATTCGAGCCTCGGTTCTGCAAGGCGAATCCACAGCCTTGAGGAATGATCGAAGACCCAAATCCTTCGTAGACAGAGTTGATGAAACTCATTCCATTGCCGTCCTTATCAGTGACAGCAAAGTACACCGTGTCACTATGGTTTTGTGCTGGGCTAGGTCCTGGTTGTCCGTGACTGAAATTGCCGGCCTTATCCTTGCTGAAAAGTTTGGCCCTTTCGGCCAGATAAGGACGTGATATCATTTCTGTTGGCTTGACTGTCATCAAGTCTGGGTCCGTCACCCACCAACGAGAGTCCGCAAATGCGATCTTGAGAGCTTCGATGACAGCATGTAGATGAATGGCACTGTTGTGATCTTCCTGAGCAAAGGGTAGGATTTGATGGGTGAGCTCGAGCTCCTCCAGTATCCCGAGGGCCATAAGCGCAACAATGCCTTGGCCGTTGGGTGGATGCTCCCATAACTCGACGAAGTGATTGTCCGGGGATCCATTCGTTACCCTTTCCACTCCCATCTTCTTCACGTTTTGGGCACTGAACTTCAACGAGATAGGGTCGGGCTCGTGGGCACCACGGTTCATGTGATCTTCCAGGTCTGATAGCTCCATGTGCCCTCCGGTGAGTTTCAGGACATCCACAATGGACTGAGCAATTCTTCCAGTATAGAATCCTTTCTTTCCTTCCGCAGCTAATGCCCTGAAGGTTTTGGCTAAGTTAACATTCTTCATAATCTCGCCGGCTCGTGGTGCTCGAACGAAGTCTTCAGAGTCCTTGTCCCTCTTGAGTACCTCACGGAAGTTTGGCGAGGCGCTTCGGAGACCTTGTTCTTGTTCTGCCCACTACACAAGGATGTCAGTCTTGTCCTCTCAAGCAGGTCGACTCTGAGCTACAAGTCACGCTTACCATCATTGCCGCCAATTCACCAACGGGATAACCTTCCTCTCCGAGCTCGATTGCCGGAGTCAAAATCTGTTCCAGACTAAGATTTCCGCTACCAAACTTCTCAACAGCATCAACCCAACCGCCAGGTGCTCCAGGAACCGTAACTGACAGCGCATTCAGTGTGGGGATCTTTCCTGTCGCTTGACCCAGCTGTTGTTTGACTTGTTCGAGAGTGGTATTTTTAGGACTGCGCCCTGAACCGTTGAGCGCGTGTACTTTCTTAGTCTTTGCGTCGAAGAAAAGACAGAATATATCACCTCCAATGCCAGTCGATGTCGGCTCGGTCATGTTTAGCGCGGCAGCTGTGAATTACTGTCAGGTTTGGAATCTGGGCAGAGATCAGAGGCGAAATCGACGCACCTACAGCTACTGCAGCGTCCTGTTCTTCCTGTTAGTGCTTCGGCTCAGGAACAACAGCCCGTAGGGACCCTACCGCGGCGTTGCCTCCCATTTTCAATATCCTCTGTCCCGCCTCTGCGGCTAGAGGCTGTGTGCATGCGACAATGCCTTTTGTACTGTGAACCACACTTCTTCTACTCGGGAATTGCATAAACATTGGCGTAGTGCCAGGGAATACGGCTGCGGCCTTCATGTCCTTGCTAGTTGAGCCCATATTGCCCTTTTTCTCTGATCAATGTGACGAGACCGGTCGAGTCAAGTGGTGGTGGGAAGGAGTCCTCTGCTGCTCAAGAGTGGAGGGGGATCAGGCAGGTTTCGAATCGCACTGGAGGGGTGAGCAGGACCAAACAACGATGAACAGAGAGTCAAAAAAAATTGAGATCAACGGTCGAACGGCGAGCCGTCCTTCGGAGGGTCTTTGTTTTGCCGAATGGATGTAAATAAATTACCTAAATGCACTGCTCAAGTAGCACCTGCAAGCTCAGTATATTTGCCCCTCGACTTTTATGACGTGGCGCCGACACCGGCATTGACAGGAAGGGAAGGAGCCAAATAGACACGAGTACAGAAGACTATCATGCTCAAAGCTTGGTGCTATTGAGCTGGCATCAATCGGCGCGACCAAGGGAGTTCAATGGCAAGGGAAAACAGAAAGCAGACGTCAGGACTTCTCCGTTAGAGATACAAATGCTGGTGGAGCTACCGGCGGCTCCCCGCCACGGCCAAGGTGTGGTTTAAACTGCTCCCGCCTCACCCCAGATCGGGACGGGGGTGATGCCGCCCTGTACTCACACCACCAGCTCGAGTAAGTCAGGACGAGGCGGGTGAGCGATTCATCCGTTTCTCACCAGTCGGGGGATCCAAAGAGTTTACCATAGTGATTCGGTGCGGGCTGTGTAGCGCCCACCAGGCTTCTTTTTAGGCCTGGTGTAGCGAATTCTACGGTGGTAATGTCAACAGTCCTCCCTAGCGCTCAAGAGCTATTAAAGGCCTGTGCCGACAAAAACGAGACCGCGCGGTCAAAATTGACAGGAATGCATTGAGAAGTCGCCTCGCCGCTTTCGCCTGCTTTGAATCTCCCTAAAATCTCTCCTATCGAATCGCCCTTAGCCTGATCTTCCTTGAGGATGGTCAACAAGTAATCCTCCTTATTCTGATCATTTAGGATAGAGGAGGAGCTCAACCATCCACGAACTCCTCCTTTAGTTGGCATTACTGAAGGAGTGAGGACAAAAGTCTTGGACTGAGAGTGCATGGAGAGGAGAATGGAAGTTGTTCGAAAATTGGTCGACGAGACCTGTATTTCTGAATTTTGAAAGCTGATGGGGTTTAGAGACTTCTGGAATATCTGAGCCGGACATTGTTGACGAGACTTGCAGATGGTTTGTCGGACAGTCTGTCTCGCTTCCATCCATCTACGATTGTGAAGCAATCAATCAGACAACATGCTCTGCAACCTCGTCCACTTGGTCCTCCACTTCTCCGGTCGTTTCCGTGAACGGCCTATACATTTCCTCCTCAATCTCAGCCAACCTTGAATGTATCAGCTTCCCACTGCTCAACCCGTAAAATCGGCAGAATGACATGATGAGCGGCTTCCATTTGTCTGCATCGATGCGGTTTCGATGCCCTTCGAGTCGGAGTTCCCGATGAATGATGACACGTTGGACTCTGACATTGATGGCAACGATTAGACCTTCGACTGCTTTGTCCCTAAACATGTCATGGACTGCTTCTACAGTTGCTTCCATCACCACCGGGCACTCTTTGATACCGGGGGAAGTTACGACTTTGGATGGAAATGGTGTCGAGCGAGCATGTTTGAATTTGTCCTTGACGAAAACGTAATCTCTGCCTTGTTTCGACTCTGGGACGGGGTCTGTGCCAGTGGTTTTTGCTGTTGCGTTGACATAGGCGGTCATGTTATCTGACGGAGTGCTAAGGACGCATTACTTGGTGCGCAGCATGTTCTGCGTTGTCTGTGACGAGCGATCCAAGCTTAGCAAACACCCTCGACATGGCCACTAGGCGCTGCTCATAGGCCCAATGTTCGTCGAGCCATCTGGGTTCTCGCTGCTGATAAGTACGATTGGAGTGCCCATGTAGAGGATGGCTGGCGAAATCTCTTGATGAATCTGTTCTGAGGACATTGTGCAGAGTTTTGAAAGCTGGAGCTCATCTCGCGAAGTGGTGTCTTTGACTGTCGTGCTGCTACGCTGTTCTGTCGTGGTTGTGGATTTATACCTCGACATCTCGAGATACCATTCTCCAGACGTGGCCTTCTATCGACTGCGACGAGTCATCACTGCTGCGCGTATAGACCCAGCTCAGGACTGAAAGTGTTTCCGATGTCTGAACCATGCATAATAGTCCCTGAAGTGGACATTAAGACACGCCGTGATTGGTCACTTCAACAGCAACCTTTTCGACCCACGTGGTCAAAACGTCCATGGCTGGTTTTAAATCCTCGACTCCTTCGCGGACGGCATCAGAATCCCATGTCTTCACTGGAATCTCCACTCTGACAATCCCAAATTCTGACATTATTACACCCCATCGAAGCGAGACCCACTGTCTCCAGAAAAGAGAGCGAAATCTGGCCATCGGACAATGGCCCGCCGTACGCTCTGCATTAGGCGGAGTATTCTCTTGGTTTGACAGTGACCAGTCTTGGCGACTCACACCGGGCTCAAGGCTCAAGGCTCAGGCTGGGGCCAATGGCTGAAAAAGAGGAGCGCACATAGAGGTTGACCAAATCCGTCTCCTAGTATGACACAGTGCAAACTTACGATACCATTGCTACGTACCTAAGCGCCTGGTAGCTAGTACCTACGGAGCACGTATTCGCAGCGGGAAGGGGGCGGAAAACTGACTAAAACGCATATTGACGAATACGGCTTCTTGGCTTCGAAGCTGTTGGCCATGACCATCTCTACTTTCCACCGTCGTCCTTCTTTTTGTACCGCCTCATTCGAGGAATACCTTAGCAACATCTGAGACTCAGCCTGATCTACAGGCTAGATCTATGACTAGCTAAGAGACCGTCCTCACTGGGGCCACTGTAGTTGCGCTAGTTCCTGGAAATTGGATCTTTCCGCCCAAAAACTCCGCTCCCGACCTCTCCTCACCCCAGCTTTCATCTCTGCCAGCTCGGGAACATGAGTGTACCTGGTTCCGCTGTTCGTGTGAGTGCAGGAAGCCTGAGTCTTCCTTACCTTATGCGTATAGCACAATTTTATCCTTGAGCTATATTGGACTGCCTGACCACGAATATCGGCACGGGAGGAGATGAAGAAGTCGACAGGAAGACAGCATAGAACAAGATAAAGCTCAAGGGCCCTGCGCCAGTCAAACATTATTCTTCACTTAGGGTTTTCCTGACAATCTATTCACACAGAACGAAGTCTGCTTCTTGATTTACCACGCCGGCACGTATGATGTTGAGTCTGAAGATATTTCCTGCCACGAGCTTGGCAAGCCTTTTGTTTTTCCTCGATCTTGTTTCCGCACGACCGTCCAAACATGGTGCTCCTGATCCCGGAGCGCCCTCGTGTGCCAAATTCAACGTCCCTGTCACCATTTCAGCACAAAATCTGATCTACAACGATACCATCCGTGTGGACAGCAACGCCGCCGCGGTGGAGTGGGCATTGGACTTGGACAGATGGGACCGTCCCGTTGGGACACAGCGCGTGGGGTCCATAGGCCAGCTCAATGCTACCTACAACATCGCTGCTCAGCTGTGCGTACCCACTGGGACTTCTAACAAGGGGGAGATCCTCCAAATCGCAACGCATGGAGGAGGGTTTGGGGCCGAGTGAGTGTGATGCCCTTGCTTTCCTGTCATGCGCAATTCAAGGTGGTCTAATCGTCGCTCAGCTATTGGGACGTCCAATTGAAACCCGAAGAGTACTCCTATGTGCGTGCAGCCGTCAAAGCTGGCTATTCAATCTTGACCTATGATCGTGTGGGCGTAGGGAAATCAGACAAACCTGATGCCTACACCGTCGCTCAACTCCCAGTGCACGCTGAGATCCTCGCACAATTGACGCTCCTCGCACGCTCTGGCAAAGTCACAGAGGCCGCTCAACCGCATCTTCAAGCAGTCCGGATTCCGGCGTTCACAAAGGTCGTCCACGTTGGACACTCGATCGGTTCAGTCACGACCTCTGTCATGCTTGCCCACCACCCAGACGTCAGTGACGCTACGATTCTGACTGCGTACATTTTATCGACTAAGCCTGGTGCTACTCCGCAGAATGCTCAGGGCTGGAAGTACGCGGCTGAGGTCAGTCCTCGGCGCTTCAGCGATCGAGGAAGCGGCTACATGGTCATGAGTGACGAACATCCCATCGATTCAATCTTCTTCAGCCGTGCCGGAGGCAACTTTGACCCAGAAGCCCTTCAGTACGCCTTGGACACGGCTGAGACGACCACAGTGGGCGAATTGCTGTCTGTGGCCGTGGTGGGCACGTTGCCTGTTCCAAACTATAAAGGTCCCTTGCAGGTAAGTTTCTTAGGAACTACCCCGATTCAATGCTGAAGATTTCGCTGACACGCTGCGGTCCAGTTTTTCCTCGCCGAGTATGATCTCGGCATCTGCCACGGCGATTGCAAAGGGGCATACAACTTGACGCAAATACAAACAGCGATATATCCCAACGCCTCGGTCGTCGAAGCCTACATTCAGCCGGGCGTTGGTCATGGTCTTACGCTGCATAAGAATGCCACTGCTGGCTACCAGGTCATGTTCGATTTCTTCGCCACGAATGGCCTCTGAAAGAGTCGGAAAGGTACAAAGTAACCAGAGCCATGTGCTTGTCAACTCAACATACCGAGAGGGGTGCATATTATGGGCATTGGGTATGCCTGCATTGAGACATAGACATTTGATCCCTAAATGTATGAAGACGTTAAATGGGCTATAGTGGTCATATAAATTTGTATGACAGCCATAACAAAATGTACCCTAGCGCATTTCTGTAAATTGACATTTGTAAATCGAGTTTTGAGCCATCGTACTCCGTACACATAATCCGCTCTACTACCCAAGTGAGCTGCGGACAGTTGCTCCACTCACTGCTTGTGCCGCCAAGAGGTGACATCCTCTTATCTCCAAGAAGTGAGTATATTTCGTTATTCATAACACGTTAGCTACCTAGGTTCGTACTATTTCGCCTGTTCAGGCGCCAACATCTCATCATGACCACCAGTGCGCCTCGAGTCTCCTTCTCGTAGGGGTTGCAACTGGGCAGCACTGGTCTCGCCGGTTCCGTCGAGGAGTTCCTTGACCGAGTGCTTGTTGACCGCTTCGTACCACTGCAACATACTGCCGGTGAGATATGCAAAGGACCCCCATGTCGTTGATAGGTCGCTCTGGTATTCAGCCTTCGTGCTGCTCCACGAGCATATTCCAAAAACCGCGGAGAGTCTATTGCACTTGTAAGTGATGCTGCTCACCCGAAAACGTGAAAAGGGAGCGACCTACACGAAGCCTACTGACCCAACAATGGACCAGAATCCGACCCACCACCCCAGAACTTCAAAGGCAGGTTTCCACCACTTGACTTGAGTCTCCCAAGTAAACCCAAAGCTGGCGATCAAGAAACAAGAGGATGCGACGATCTGTGGGATCCAGTATGCCGCATTCGTCTGCCAGTGGTTGAGAGAGTCAAGAATCCCGGGTAAGATGACGATCGATGTGATGCCGTATAGCGTGACGCCGAAGAGCTGAATTGTTACCGAGACGTATCCGATCTCATAAATATGATGCGTGCGCAGTCGGTGCCATGTCGGCCACCATCGCCAAGTCAGGTACTCTGCTGTTTCTCCTTCTTCGGGTTCCCCCAAGTCGAGGCCACCCCGGCGAGGTGCCGATCTTGTCTGGCCAGGAGAAGTCACACCCCGGGAATCTTTACGGCGACTCTGCATGGCTTGCCAACCGGCCTCTGGATCAACCTCGCCCTCGCGCTTCTCACGCTCATTTCCATTTGTGTTGTTCCGGCCGTGGCCAGGCTTAAAATGGCCGAAGAAATCAGAGAGCTTCTTGTCAAGAATCTCCTGTGCTTCTTTGTCATGCCCCAGCAAGAGACGCTTCATAGCCGACCCGGCAAACGAGCCATCATTAATTGCCTCAAAGTAAGCCATCACTGCACCTAGTTGATAAAACAGCGCACCAAAGAAAAAGCAGAGAGGAACTCCATATTTCGATTCTCCGTCAAACTCGGTGCTGGGCCAGCCAAGAGGCAACCACGCCCAAAAGCCGTCGATGACGAAGAGCGCTGAGCCTATGGAATATGAAATGCCGGACCAGAATGACATGTCCCAGTACGGGAACGTGCTGAACATTCGCCAGAGACCCCGGCCGACGTCGCGAGAGGAGAAAACCAGACGCATTGTGATCGAGCCTCCCTTAGGAGACACCGGCACGGCCACGGACCCCTTACGATTGTCCCGTGAGCGCCACATGAGTTGAAATTCGCGAATCGAATCCTCCACAGAGAGCGGTGGCATTTCAGCTGTTGTTGCAGCGCTGGGACGATGAGAGCCAGCCCTGCCACTTTTCTCCCGCCGAATGTTCAGCGTAGCACTCGTCGGGTTCATGTGACGCGTTGGGCCTCGAAACTCTGCGTTTTTAAGCCCAAGTTTTCTCCTCGCGACTTTCGGTGCGGATCGGATTTTAGAGAGGAATGAGGTCGAGTCTTCTCTGCTGTCTGTATTGTCGGCGTCGGACGGGACTGCCAGCGTTTCCTCGTCGCTTCTTGATTCTAGTCCTCCGGTCTTCTCCTCATCATGGTCTTCATGGCCCCCATTATTGAAACTGGGCTCGGCGAAGGTGATGCCATCTTCCCGAGGCGCCTCACCGGGAGTCGATGCCATGGCGAATGTTGAGCAAACACACGACTTGAAACAACAAGCCCTATCAATATGGCCAAGTAGGAACTACGAAAAAAAGGAAGCAAACGCACGAGGCCTCATGCCATTTGCAGAAAGAAATATGAACAAGCCGTGTCAAGCTTCTCTCAAACTGTCCGGCGACGTCACGGGCCAGAGGCATATCGCACCAACGTATCACAAGCTTTTGCTTAGTGCTTAAGCTTTTTGTGATTGCTTTTGGGAACTAATGGAAAAGGCGGGAAGGCGATAACAGCGCACGAGTGCCACGCTGACTTGGGGTGACGATCAATCAGCTTCCACGGCTCTTACCATCATCGTGTTTGTCGAAGATCGGCGTTTCGCCTCCCGTCATCTGGTCACTACTTCGATGAGAAAGCAACTCGCAGCCATAGCTGCTTGAATAGTTTGAAGGGCTGACATTACAAGTGAATTGCTACATATGATAGATTGTACAAAAGAATCGGCGTCGAGGCCAATTCTGCCGCCCACACAAAGGAGATCCAACTCAAACGAGTGCGCTCCCAGTGCTGTAGTTCCTTTTCGCGAGAAAATGTTCCTGTATCATGGTGACATAGTGTTGACAAAAGTGTATCCCAACATCCAACCATCCCCTATCTTCATCTTACAAACGAGGGAACACCTGCCTTGCTGTTCGACCTCAGGCACCAACTCGCTCGCCCCGCCAAATGTCCCTGACCGTCGTGTGTTCTGCTATCACGCTGATTGCCTTTCCAATGAAGCCCAGTTTCGGAGCTGGGCGAGAGTCGTGGTACCGTCTGTCGGGCTTGGAGCTGGATTGTCTAGAGGACTTGGACCGCTCTTCTGCACCTTCTGACTTGCCTTCCCGCTGCCTGTGTTCACGGTGAGCTCCTTGGTGACTTCGCTCTTTATCTCGATACCTGTCCCTCGGATCAGGGTCGTTGACCTTGATCATCAGTAACGGCCCAGTGTCACTTTCGCCCGATCCAATCTTTTTCAAAAGTCCAGAGATGGGTACTCCAGAAGAGCTGCCACCGCTATTTGAGCCTGCGAAGCTTGGTCTTCTTGCCTTTCCCTTTGGCTCATTGACAGTGTCCGAATCTGCCGACAACTCTTTCTCCTTTCCCTTTCTTTGTTCTCGGCTAGACTCAGCATTCCGGAAAGCCTCCTCTTTGAGCTTTTGTCTCTCTTTATCCTCACGGCGTCTCCTCCTTCTCTCTTCTCTAGCAGCGACCTCTTCTTCCTCCCACCGCTTCCTTCTCTCTTGCTCTGCAGCGGCTTCTTCGTCTCTTCGACGACGGCGACGCTCCTCTCTTCTTGCCGCATCCTCTACTTCTTGTCTTCTGATCTCTTCCTTGGCGGCTGCCTCGTCTGCATCGCGTTTCTCTCTTCTTACTTTTCTTCTTTCTTCTCTCTCTCGTTCTTTCTCCTTGTACTCGGCAGATTCGTGCCGACTATGTTCCTTCTCCTTAGCCTTGGTTATCTCTCTTGCAAAAGCATTGTCGAAGAGACGTGCATCACGTCGGTCCCTTTCTAACTTGGCCTTATGTCCGTTCAAAGGGTCTTTGGGGTGACGTTCACGCTTGTCGTCGTGATGTCGTCTTCGTCTTTCCCTTTTCGCCTCAGAAACCACAGCAGCAGCAGTTAACGCGGTCGCACCCGCCGCTACTGCAGCCATAGCAGCTTCTTCGCCAAGATCTTTTGACTCTTCACCCGGTTCAGGGTCTGCATCCCCTTCCGGTGGCGCTTCGGCATCTGCGGCGCCTTCCTTTTCTGTAGTGGATTCTTCCACGATAGGAGCTTCCTCTGTAGCTGGTGCAGCTCCTTCCTCTGGAGCTTCTTCACTGGCAGCTTCTATTGTTGCGGTCTCCTCCGGTGGATCTTCGGCTGTAGGTTCTTCAACAGGCTCCACTGCCGGCTCCTCTGTGACGGGCGCTTCTTCAGCGGCGGGCTCCTCGACGGTAGGCTCCTCGGCAGGTGCATCTTCGGCGGGGGGATCCTCAGCGGCGGGGGCTTCTTCAGCAGCGGGCTCCTCTGCGGGCTCGTCGGCGGCGGGTTCTTCGCTAGGTGCACCTTCGGCAGCCGGTTCCTCAGCAGCAGGCGCTTCTTCAGCCGCGGGTCCCTTTACAGTGGGCTCTTCCTCGGCCGGTTCGTCGGCGGCTTGTTCTTCAGCAGGTGCTTCTTCTTCTGCTGCAGGTGCGTCCGTGGGAGGCTCGTCAGCAGGAAGATCTCCAGCCGTACCTTCATCCGCAGGTGGTTCTTCAGTACTAGTAGCAGCCTCTTCGGGAGCGGCCTCATCTGTCGCGGCATCCTCAGCGGTGGCCTCTTCTATAGCTGGCTCTGAATCTTCGCTTGTCGGAGCAGGGTCCTCTGTCGTAGCCTCAGTAGATTCTGTTGTCTCACCTTCCGGTAAAGTCTCAGGCGGTTCTGAAACCTCTTCTGCTGGTGGATCGGTATTATCGGCGGCCTCCTCTGGAGGATCGATCGGCGTGTCTTCACTGATAGTCGGGGCTTCGGCGTCATCTTCGATAGCCTTTCCGTCCTCTTCATTGCCGGCTGTAGGTTCTGCGGTATCCGCGTTTTCCTCAGGAGTTGGTTCGTCCCCCGGAGCTTCTTCCGGAGGATCGGAGGCAGCTTCTTCAGTCGTCTCTTCTGTTGGTTGAGGCTCAGATGGCTGACCATCCTCTGCCGATTCTTCTGAGGCTGGTGCCTCTTCGGCAGCAGGTGTGTCTTCAGCATGTGCCGCTTCGGTTTCGGCATTGTCCGATGCTGGCGGTTCCGCGCTTTCTTCCGATGCCTCTTCCGGAGGGTTTTCGCCCTCTTCTTTGGTTTCGGCGGGATCCGAGGTAGTTGCCTCCTCGGTGGTTTCTGAATTGTCTTCGACTGGAGTTTCGTCGGGAGCATCGTCTGTGGGGGCAGAGTCTGGGTTTGCGTCGTCTGGCGCATCTGGGGCGACAGCTTCGCCTTCATTGGTTTCCTCTGCGCTCTGTTCAGGAGGAGAGCTATCTTCTGGCGCTGTGGTTGCCTCAGTCGGATCTGGCGCCAGTGCAGAATCTCCCTCGCCGTCTGCGGCTGGGACCTCTGCTTCGGCCTCTGACTCTGGCGCTGGTTCTGGACTGGCGCCGACATCAGACATGGCCTTCTCTAGGACCTCCGTAATTTCTTCGACGGGAGCATCTGCTTCTTGCATCTTCTCGACAACTTCGACGACCGTCTCTGGCTCCAAGGACTTCTCGCCCTCGCTCGACTCAATTACGGTTTCTTCTGGCGAGTCGTTGGAATTGTCGCCTACTGCTGGGTCTTGGGCCGTTTCCTCTACTGTTTGGTCACTTGCTTCTTCCTCCTTGGGTGCCTCTGAATCACCTTCCGGTTCTGGGTCCTTGGACTCCTCGGATTCAGGTGATTCTGCTGGCTCGGCTGGTGCGTCACCGCTCGCTTCTGCGGATGCATCAGCTTCGGGATCTGCAGTGTCGCCAATGGTATCAGCCACAACTTCTTCAGCTTTCATACATCGTTAGCATCAAGGACACTTTAGAGGCGTTGTCGAAGGATACCTTTTTCTTCGGAACCGTTCGGTTCCGCTACAGCGGCGTCCTCAGTGGCTGGGTTTTCGTTGGCGGCGCCAACTTCGTCTGAAGACGCTGTTAGAACAAGCTGTGAACTTGATATATCGCAACTTACCTTCATTATTTGCTGGAGCATCCTCAGTGGGAGGCTCTGGTGTGTCCTCCAAGGGAGGAGGGCAATCGTCGGACTTCATCTGGTCAGCGAATGGGTTGTCGGGGGGCATTCGTTCATGTGGGATGATAGGATGAAAAGAGAAGGAAATAGCTTCTCGGTCAAAGGTTCTCCATTGATAAGTAGGAAGTTGGGCGTACTGGAACGGGTATTGGAATGGCTGAGCCATCGCCGATAGTCTTAGAGGGTTCGTCGAACCAAGGGTTGAATGGTGTGCTCTTGTTCTTTCTCTTTTTATTCTTTCCCATGGTAGTTAGATGCCTGGGGTTTCGAGTGGTTGACTGTAGGGCAGAATTGTCGGAGCTACCAATCCCCTGCTCACGCGAGGATCAGGAGAGTGGCGCGGAGGGGTCGGGAACACGATGACGTTGTCTAACCGAGAGCAGACGGTATGGCAAAAAGGAAAAGGGCTCGTAAATTCATGTAGCGAAGTATTAAGGGGAAAGGAATGGCTGCAAGACACATGGTGGCACAAGTTCTGGTTGAACAAAAGGTCGTCTGTGAAGCCCAAGCAGGAATAATGACATTGAGGAGCAGAAAATGCACGCCACGAACAATCACATCCAGTTCTGGAAACGGCGATTGTGGCAATTGGACCACGTCGACGATGACAAGCTGGGCCGGCGCAGTCTTGGACGGCCATTTCTGCAGCAGTCATGCAGAGACATGTGGGTGGGAAAGGATACAAACCAACATGGTTCTGAGTCAAGGTCAGACAGCTGCAACAACGACTGGAATAACGCAGTCTAAAAGTCCGCAATTGGACGAAATGTGCATGAGGGACACGGTGATTGGGTGTTGAAGAGGTATCTAAATGGATGCCCAACAACGCAACTGGTCAGCCGGGATGAAAAATTGCAGACGAGAAGGAGCGCATCAAGCATTAACGCGTTCTCGACTCCAGTCTTGGTGCCTTGCTGTGTGGTTCGATTTGCCAGAAGCAACGTGTTGAGTTGGACCCATTAACACCAGTTCATTCGAGACGTGGAGGAGTTCATTGACAGGCGTGGTGGGAACCTTGCTTGAAAGGCCCGAAGAAAGCAGAATGTCAATTAGTGTGTTGTTGGCAGGGACTTTGGCAAGGCCTAATGATACCCACATACTAGTGTGCAGAATTAAAAAAAGACAACGGATATTGTAGGTAATGTTGGATAGATGAAAGTGAGTTGAAGAAAAATTCAAAAGTGAGGAAAAGCTGAGTTCCAGGTTGGGAAGGACCGGGTCGAGCCGATCAGTGACCCGAGGATGCTCCTTCCCTGCTTCCGTCTTCCACTCGCAACTCCCACCCCTCACCCCTGTCATTCAGCATTTTCCGGCTCTCCCAGTCGCTGCCTCACTTCCATCTTTATCTTCTATTCGATATTTTCAAGACAAGGGTAGAGACATTCGACGACTACAAAGAACATGTCACGTGCCGTCGTTCCCTCGTTGTGGTTTACTTTCCTCAAGTCACGTAGCACAAATAATTCAAATATTGACTCATTTTCATTTTGATTTAGATCTATTGTCTATGGTCAGTTCTCGTGGTTTCAACCCAACTGTCGATCCATCTTCTCCCGCCAGCCTGGACCATATCTCTTCATAGCCCAAATGACGGAAGCACTAGACAATGCCCAAATTCCAAGAATAGTAAACAGCCAGCCGTTTCCAATGGCGGCGATCAACGGCGCTCCGACAATAGCGCCGACACATGACAAGATATTTCGGCATAGATTGTTCAAGGCGACCCCCGACGATGATCGACGTGGCATGAATTCAGTCAACATCGTGGTGGACATGGCGAATATTAACATCGATCCTACGCCATAGAAAAAATTTGCAATCATCTAAAGTATCAGATTTGTTAGCTCGTGCGTGGTACCTGCATGACATTACCAAAGTGACTTACCGGCGCAATCCAAAAGACCCCCTTCTCCGCTGTCCAACCGTACCAGATTAAGGCGCATGGATACATCAAGGCTCCAAGCCACGCGTTCTCGCGCATGCGGTCTTCAGGGCGAAAGATGAGTTTGCCGCGTTCGTCCACTCGGTTCTCTTTGATTGCTTCTCGCTTCATGATATAATCCATCCACCTGCCACCTATTAAACTGGCAAGAATGTACCCAACCGAATTAGGGAGATACAGCAAACCGATGACAATGGTGGAGAAAGAATATGGTTCCCTTTCGAACGTGTATTGTACGCTAATGTTGAGAACGTAGAGTGAGCCGAAAGTAACCGCGGAGTAATACACTGTCAGCACGACAGGCATGAACCGCAGGTACAGAATGACACTCAGTGGATCCAACAACAACATGCGTGCGATTTTCAGATACTTTCTGGACCTTTTTTGGATCACTTCTCTCGTCGAAGTGCGACTGAGTGGTGGTCGGTGAGTGCCGTTGATCGATGAGGCTGTGTCCGCCGTGGCTTCATCGCCAACATCCTTCAATTTCTTCAAGGTTTCTGGTAGGCCAAAGAAAACTAGCACCCACGTCAAAGCTATCAGAATTGTTAGACAGTCTCTCATGGAGCAGCGACAGCTTCCTATCTTACCTCCGTATATCACCAGAGCCCACTGTGTGGCCCTCCAATCCCAGGCTTGGCCAAGTATGCCACCCACGATAGGTGCCAGCAAAGGACCGCAGAGGGGCCCCAGATAGAAGATGCCCATGGCGCGGCCTCTCTCCCTAGTCTCCCAGATATCGGCAATGGTGCCGGCGCCCACCGCCTGAACAGAAGCGGCTGCGCCTCCTGCGAACAGTCGCATTGCAATGAGCATTGATATCGATCGGGATACGGCGCTTAAAACGGAGAACAGAACGAACAAGGCAAATGATGTGAGATAGATGGTGCGGCGCCCTGAGGTCTCCGAGAAAGCCGACCACCACAGGGGGAAGATGGCCATGCTTAGCATGTACAAAGCCACCGAAAGATTGGTCGTGGTCGCATCGGTGTTGAGAGACGTGGCCACGTCATCGAGGGTTGCTACAGAATCGTGTCAACAATGTTGCGTCCGGCCGCGGCACAGGAGCCAGCACACGTACGCAATATGATAGCACTGCCAACAGGCGCCGCCGCGGCGGCAATCGCCACAACAAAAGTGATGAACCATTTGGTGCGATTCTTATAGTCGTACGGTTCAGTGACCTCGGCCATGAACGAGAACCGGGCAAAAAGACCACGCATCTCGGATCGTGGGACCTTGACGACCGGTCGCTTGGGGGTTATGGTCCTCGCCAATACATCATCGGCGTTTTCGACATCGCGGGAGTCTGCGACGGTCGACTGATCGGAATGCCCAGAGTGAGTAGAGTGTAGTGATCGATTGTCAAAGTCGGCTTCATACTCCTTCTCCTTCGCTGATTTCTCTATTGAAGCAGGACCATAGACAGTGTCTGGCGAAGGAGGAAGTTTCTCGAGGTCATCTTGAGCCATCTGCGTGCACGTACGGTCGATCGAGCTGGGTCAAGAGCGAGCCAGGTGACGGAGGATCTGCTGTTCTGGTCATTCCTTAAGCATGTGAATTCGAAAACTGGTAGAGACGGGCA
This sequence comes from Cladophialophora exuberans, assembly GCA_030068005.1. NCBI lineage: Eukaryota > Fungi > Ascomycota > Eurotiomycetes > Chaetothyriales > Herpotrichiellaceae > Cladophialophora > Cladophialophora exuberans. The sequence continues at coordinate 167,626 of JANSVK010000017.1, read as the reverse complement.
GGCAATATATATGAAAGGCAGCAGACGCAGTCAGCGGTGTGAGGGTACATGGACAGGGATTCAGAGGTATGTCTTTCACGGATATAATGCTCAGCAGATAAAATGGACGTCCGCAGCGGCAAAGGGCGTGGACGACTTCGTACTGTTTTTTGCAGTTACCCGCAGCGTCCACGCAGCGAAGAGTCGAATTTCGTGGGCCGATGGACAACAGTCGCCCAATGACGACAACGAGGTGGTGGGGTTAAGCATTGCTAGCCCGGCAATTTCTGGATCATACATGAGATGGAGAAGATCGCAAGAGAGGAAAGTGAAGTCGTTTCTGCACATTTATCGTGCCGTTTTGCCGGACGGGAAGAGAACAATTGGAGGATGGAAACAGCTTTGCGAGCTTCCAGGGACCGAGACAAAAAGGTCACCGATCGGAAATGACCTAGGCAGTTTTTTACCTTTTTTTCCTCGAGACTGCTTGCATTGTCAGTCGGTCATTACATACAACCGAGGCTCGGTGGTACGCGTATCCATCGACGGCCTTAAGAGATTAGAGGAAGAGCAGTGTGTTCGGCACCGTCACGCGCATTCAGCGTGTCTTGGGGGATGGTAAGATGCCCAGAATGAAACCAAATATTTCCCGATCGAGAAGTACATCGAAGCTCGCGGTTTGTCGAGAGGGTTGGCCTGAACAAAAGATGAATTCCCTCTCACCGATATCATGGCTTCGCACTCGATTTCTGACTGCTTTGATTTCAATTGAGAATATGGAGGTTATTCGAGTCCTGTGTGACTGTGACTAGATCAACCCACTGGTCAATCAAATCTGATATCGGTGCCTTGCATTGTTGAAAAAAGTAGACATCCGCCAGGCAAGATTCCGATGCTGTCTGGCACTTCGGGGTGGGTTCGTCAGACGCCACTTTCAACGTCACCGTAACTTCCAATTGAAGTTCAGCTTCTGCTTCAGAATGTTGTGGCAATCAACCTCACCACACACAGACCACCCCTTCGTTTAATCGCTGCTTAAGGGCTACCTATCGACGCCTCGGAAACTTCTCAACGTTCTTGGTTACAGCCACAGTAAGCAAGCTATCAGCAGAATCGGGAAACGCCTCCGTTCAAGCCGCCGTTCAGTCCAATCCGAACGATCCCGTGTGCCGACGGAACCACGCCTACCACTAATCAAGCTTCCAGGCAAACAGCTACAACAACAAATCTGACTGACATACCGCTCGAAAAAAAATTCCCAAAAACATCGGATTCCGGTAATTTTTCCACCCCACTACTGGCATCAGTCGCAAACATGACGACCGCAAACTCGACCTTCCAAACCGCCGAAAACCGCGAGAAGCTGAAGAATCACATGTCCCAGTACTCCGGCTCCTCCTACGTGCAGGGCTGGGACGAACTCTGGAACAAGGGCGATTTTCTCCCCTGGGACCGTGGCTCGCCGTCTCCTGCCTTGGCTGACACTTTGATCAACCACGGCGACGTCATTGGGCACAGCGCTCTCATCGACGGGAAGCGAAAGCGCGCAGTGGTGCCTGGCTGCGGCAGAGGTGTCGATGTGCTCTTGCTGGCCAGCTTCGGGTATGATGTCGTTGGGCTCGAGTATAGTGAGAAAGCGCTCGAAGCGTGTGAGAAATACGCCAAGGAGAATGCGGACAAGTACCCCGTCCATGACGAAAAGGTAGGAAAGGGCGAGATGAAGTTTCTACAGGGCGATTTCTACGCCGATGAGTGGCTGGCAAAGATCGGGTGGGAAGACTGGGATGGGAAGTTCGATTTCATCTATGATTACACTGTAAGTATTTCCTTCTTGGCTTGCTCTTCTGCCGGTTTTGTTATGGTCATCGTCACTACATGATTCCGCAAGAATAGGAGGGAGTCTCCACGAACAAGTCTTCTTTTGTCCCGTCGATATGCGCGACCACCCTTGCGCTGGCAATTCAAATGCGTGACTGATCATTTCTAGTTCTTCTGCGCAATGCACCCGTCCATGAGAAAGGACTGGGCAAAGCGAATGACCGAAATTCTCCGCCCTTCGCCCCTCGCTAACCTCGTCTGCCTCGAATTCCCGGTCTCCAAACCTGTTAAGTCCGGCGGCCCGCCATATGGCGTGGCCCCTAAAACGTACCTCGAACATCTGAGCCACCCGGGTGAAGACATCCCATATGATGGAGAAGGCAGTGTCAAGATGAATCCATTGGCGCCGTCAAGTCCAAATGCCCTGGAGCGAGTCGCACACTGGCACCCTGCAACCACGCACAAGGTGGGTCTAGACAAGGATGGGAACGTGGAGGATTATATCTCAGTCTGGAGACATCGTTGAAGGGTGCATTCCAGGAAGTAGACGTCTTGTTTTCATCAACTGAAAGTGAAGAAGACTCTTGTGTGGATACCAAAACGCTCTGAGGGTACTTAACTATCCCTGGAAAGGAAAGTCCTCACCATGGCAATTCACTTTGATGATTTTCGTATATTCATATCCAACTTTATGGACTGGGATAAAGTCGATGCCAATAATCGAAGTCGAACGCGGGTGCCAGCTTGTAGATAGGAGAAAGAAAAAAGCCGATGTGCGGGTCAAGGTTGATCTATCTTCTTCAAGGCATTGTAGTGCTCACCCAATCCAAAGCTGTGACGATAATATGCAAGCCAGATAGTCTTCTCTTCGTTCAACACGTCTTTATTGCCATCGGACCTAATCTTCTCCACGCGGCCATCCGCCTGAAGCACGTTGATATTGATATTGTACGACCGGGCGATGGCCTGGAGCTCCAGCTGCCCTCCCCATTCTGCCGTGTCTCGGATCTTTCCAACGTACGATTCGAATGGTTCTTCCATGAACGACGAGAAATCATCCGCGTGTTGGATCATGAAATTTGCTGCCGCGTGTCTGACGCGCTGGTATGGTTCTGTTTTGACTGGGTTGGATTTTAAATTGTCTAGGAGTTCGGATGGTAAGCTGAATGCGCAAGCGGAGAAGAGGCAGTGGCCATCCGGACGAATAACGATCTCTGAGAGACCAAGTTTAGTGATTTGTTCTTTCATTGCGGAGAGTTCTTGTTCGCGTAGGTCAGGTAGATTTGCAGCTTCCTCTGCTGCAGCTGCGGCTTGAGATTCCTGTTCGGCGGCACGACGCGCCAATCTCGCTTTTTGTCTATTGGGTTTCTTGGATCGAGGTTGCTCGGCGGAAGTGGCTTGTTCGCGATCTGTTTGATTGGGAGTATTGGATTCGTTTTCTGGATCGCCATCGATCTCTGGAGGAGCATCTTCGACCGCTAATGTTTCAACCGCTTTAGACAATTCACTCGAATCTGAAGACTCGAGTTCCTGGATCTGTGCTTGATGCTTGTCCGCAAGTTCTCTCTCCAGCCTTTCGCATTCGTCATTCACACCCTTCCTTGTTTTCTTGGTTGCGTTCTTCTTCTTCTGTGTGATTTTCCCTTGTAGGTCTCGTTTCTCTTTGCGATGCCTCGCAAGGACTTCCTCCATGATGAGAATCCCGGACCAATTATTTCTTAGACGCGAATAACGTTGACTTAGCTTGGAACTTCGATGATGATCTTGTCATATCAAGATTCTGGTCATTCCGTGCTTGAAGCTGACGTATATTTGACATCAAGGACGGATTTTAGCTTGCTCCATCAAGGCATTGGCAAAGGTGACGAGATTTCGATCGAAGCCTCATTGCCACTGCAACGGCAGTAGGGGGAAAATGCCCTAGTCTAGCAAACTTGAAAGGGCAAGGCTTGCTTAGCGCCGGCACGTGCTTCAGGCGTAGCTTGGCGGTCCGGAGTGCTCACTGGGTGGGAGTCACTAACTACTACTGCTTAGCGACTGCCGACGACTGGCAGCTACTAGTAAGGGCGGCAGGTGCCTAGCTAGGCTTAACGTTTCAGTTTCGGGGACCCATGGCTGCCCCTCCAGAGTCTTTCGGAGCGCGCGCTTGCTTCAAACGAGGGGCACGAAACATCCTCAGCACCAGCATTGAACCCATCTCGGCGGCTATCAAATTGCCCTCAGAACTGCTCGATTTTATTCGATACATCTACTTTTGATTACACTTCTTCCAGCAAGTACTTCTACTGGCTAGGTCTTACACCGAATATTTCGAAGCGGCCCCCACCTGCACTCGGGCAGGACACGCGCCCCGTGCCCGTCTATTCGAGCGTCAGCACCACGGAACTCTATCATTCAGCCGCAAAATAATCCAACATTGAAATCTGCCTCGCCTTCTTGCCTACATTTATCATATCCAACAATATCTTCAGCTTAAACAGTCCTTCTTTTTGAGACCTGAAGTCCCTCCTTCGACCTCTCCGCGAGAATCCACTACCTGCGCGAGTCGCTGTGCCTAGTACTCGATTAGATCAAGAATATCCACGAGAATAACCAACATGGGGGACTTAGCTGGGCGCAAGGTGTTCAAAGTATTCAACCAGGACTTCATTGTTGACGATCGATACACCGTCACGAAAGAGTTGGGTCAAGGCGCATACGGTATTGTCTGGTATGGTAGCTATCCTATTGCAAGGGAGTGCTCGCTGACAACTTCGAAGTGCTGCTACCAATGGACAAACCGGAGAAGGTGTCGCTATCAAGAAGGTGACCAATGTTTTCAGCAAGAAGATTCTCGCGAAGAGAGCGCTGCGTGAAATCAAACTCCTACAACACTTCCGCGGCCATAGAAATGTCAGTGTCCATATCATTCAGGTAGAAGCGACCGACTGACTGACCCACCGCAGATCACCTGTCTTTATGACATGGATATCCCTCGTCCAGACAATTTCAATGAGACTTATCTGTACGAAGGTACGAATCTAATTCACGGAGAAGGTGATTTGAACTGACTAACAGCAGAGCTGATGGAATGTGATCTTGCCGCCATCATTAGATCTGGACAGCCATTGACTGACGCCCACTTCCAATCCTTCATCTACCAGATTCTCTGCGGTCTGAAGTACATCCACTCCGCAAATGTCTTGCATCGTGATCTGAAACCAGGAAATCTCCTGGTTAATGCCGACTGTGAGCTCAAGATTTGCGATTTTGGTCTCGCCAGAGGCTTTTCTCAGGATCCCGAAGAGAATGCCGGATACATGACAGAGTACGTTGCTACGCGCTGGTACCGGGCTCCCGAAATTATGTTGAGCTTCCAGAGTTATACGAAAGCCAGTATGTTGAGAAGCCTCAAGGACTATATTTCCACGCTAATCCAGAAAAATAGTTGATGTTTGGTCTGTTGGCTGCATCTTGGCTGAATTGTTGGGCGGCAGACCTTTCTTCAAGGGCCGTGACTACGTCGATCAGCTGAATCAAATCCTGCACTACCTAGGAACCCCCAACGAAGAGACTTTGTCGAGGATTGGGTCACCACGTGCGCAGGAATATGTTAGGAATCTCCCGTTCATGCCCAAGATTCCTTTCCAAAGGCTGTTCCCACAAGCGAATCCCGATGCATTGGATCTTCTAGACCGTATGCTGGCTTTCGACCCTTCTTCTCGCATCTCGGTAGAGGATGCTTTGGAGCACAGATACCTCCATATCTGGCATGATGCGAGCGACGAACCTGCTTGCCCCAAGACATTCGATTTCGCATTCGAAGTGGTTGAAGATGTGCAAGAGATGCGAAAGATGATTTTGGATGAGGTGATGAGATTCCGCCACCACGTACGCCATCAACCAAATCAGACTCCCACAGGCAAGATGGATGTTCCAATTCCCGAGAATCCTAGCCAGTGGAATAACCGAGAAGATCCCAGACCGCAGGAAGCCGGTGCGTTCATGGGAGCCAACGATCTCGAGCACGAATTACAAGCAGGAGCGGATATCCATATGCGACGATAGATTCGTGGCTGGTGTCAGAGTGGGTTTAGGTATCACGTTGTGGAAACCGAAGAAGTGTGGATGAAAAGATAACATGAATTTCGAATTGGATCTGTCTCAAACCTCTCATGGTTGACTTTGTTCATCTGCTTAATTTGACTCTAGAAGAAAAAGCACACGTATAATACTACAGGTGATGACTGCATCGCTCCTTGTTGCTGTCAGAATTTCTGCTAACGACTCGGTGAGAACTCGAGGTTCAGTGATGCCATGAGTGCCTGCACTTCAACGACTCTACAGCCCTTTCCCTTTGTGCGCCCGGAGAGATTGCAAATTCATTACAGTATTTGCTGTCCTTTTCTTCCATTTACACACTCCCTCACATTCCCGACCGTTGCGTGAAGCTGACATCTCTTCTCTTCATTCTTCTTCTCGTTTGCGTTCGATTCACGGCAATGTTTCTTCTCTTCTTCTGCTTGTTACTCTACCTCCGGGGTTGCCTCACATTCAGCGTTTGGCAGCCGAAGACTACGGTTGTAGGTAGTCTGACCCGTGTTCCATATGGCTGGGCTCAGGTGAAGCTCTCCTCGGATATCCTGAGGACCGTACTGACTAGACCTGCGCAGGGCGACAAACCAAATCTCAATGAGACTCTCAGACTGCACGTTTACCTTGAACAGCCGGTTATTGGTAGTCTGCAGCAATTCTTGATCGATGTTTCTACTCCTGGTCATCCTTTATACGGTGAACACCTTGATAAAGATGAGGCCGATGCCCTGCTGCGGCCTGCGGATACCAATACAGCTGCTGTCACAAGTTGGCTCAAACTTGGTGGCATCCCAACTGAACACATAGCATCACAAGGTCATTGTTTGATGTTCAATGTTTCCGTATCTCAAGCTGAAAAGCTCTTGAATACCGAATTTCATCAATATCATCGCGGCGACATCACCTTGATACGGACACTTCAATACTCTGTGCCATCGATACTTCGAGGCTTGATTGCATCGGTCCAGCCAACCACAAGGTTCGGTCAACCTAAGGCACAGGCCATGACACCCAGAGACATGGATGACGATAAAACAGCACCAAAATTGCCAGACGATCTCGCATCTTTGATCACCAAGTACAACGAAAGTTTCTGCAATAGCACGATGACTCCCGCTTGCATTCGTGGCCTGTACAACTTCGGCGACTTTGCGTATGACCCGAAAGGAAAATCGTTGCTCGGTGTTGCTGGCTTCGATGGAGAGGGCTTATATGTTCCAGATGTCAAAGACTTCCTTGAAGCCACGGATAATAGTATCAAATCTTTGCCACTGACAATCAACTCGATCAACAATGGAGTGTTGGTAGCTTCTGACAGCCGGACTGGCATCAACACCACTTTGGAAGGAAATCTTGACGTATGATCGTACCGTTCTCATATTTTTCAACAGTACTAATACACTCCAGGTCCAATATAGCATGGCTCTTACACGTGGAACTCCTGTCGAGTTCTTTTCCACTGGCGGAAAGGCTCCTGAGCTCCCCGATCTAGATCAGCCAACCCCTGCCATCAACGGCACAAATGAACCTTTCATGGATCTCCTGACGGCACTGTTAAACCGCAAGAATTCGGATTTACCTGACGTGCTGGTCATTTCGTACGGAGAGGACGAACAGAGTGTCCCTCATGACTATGCGAACCAAGTCTGCTCGGCATTTTTGCTTCTGGGAACACGGGGTGTCTCAGTGATTGTCGCCTCCGGTGATACAGGTGTTGGAAGTGCCTGTGAATCAAACGATGGCAGGGCCAAAACACAATTTGCACCCGTCTTCCCCGCCTCATGTCCCTGGGTGACCTCAGTCGGAGGGACTTATGCAATGAAGCCAGAGATTGCCGCTTCTTTCTCTTCTGGCGGATTCTCAAATTACTTTTCTCCTCCGCCTTATCAGGTTCTTACTATGGTACAGTATTGGGCCCAGTTGGGCAACAAGAACAAAGGATACTACAATACTTCCGGTCGTGGCTATCCAGATGTTTCAGCGCAAGCAGTGCGATATTTGGTCTACAACAGAGGCGATCCAGGGTTCGTATATGGGACTTCTTGTGCAGCACCCACGTTCGGGGCTATGATTTCGAATATCAACAACATCCGCTTAGCCCAGGGCAAGACAAAGCTGGGATTCTTAAACCCATGGCTATACGCAACTGGCTACAAAGCGTTTAACGACATAACAGTGGGTCACTCTCGAGGATGCTCAGGAACGGATATTTTCACTGGTCAGATAGCACCTAAGATTGCGAATGCCACTTGGGATGCTATACCGGGATGGGATCCCGTGACTGGGTTCGGAACTCCAGATTTTGCAAAATTAAAGGGTCAGACAACTTGAGAGTTGGGCAGCTGAGGGCCATGAAGGAGGTGGAAGTGAACGGAGGGGATTGTAGATTTTCAGTGCGAAGGAAGAAAAGAGAATAGAGAAGTCTTCGCGGCCGATAAAAGGGAAGAAGGTACCGGTCTTGTAACGCTCATTATGCGATTTCCTCTGTCCAAATACGACGGCACAGTGCGCAAGAGGCGCAGCCGCAGGTAAATGAAACCTAACCCCGCTTGTCTGTACGATAGAAAGTGATCTCTTTGGTGGCTTCAGCGCCTCCTTGCCCGCCGCAGCACTCCGCTTCATTTCCGTCGAAACCCATTTTTCTGCTTTGGCTGGCTCCCATAGCTCCTCCTCCCGGCATTCTGCTTGCTCTTGTCGCGCATGCTCGCCCCGAGTTGGATGTCGACCCGCGGCGGCGTAGCGAAGCCGAAACTCTTGGCGACCTTGACCAGGTCGAGCTTGTTGACGTCGAAGACTGAGCGTAGGCTGTGCGAGGCGTAGGCTTGCAGATACGAGCGGTAGCCGTCTTTGGCGGACTGTTTTGATCTGTTGTCAGCATACAAGCTTCGCAGAGACAGTAACGGGGTTGAGGGGGGGGAATGAGAGAAGCAGTTGGAAAAACTCACCTTGTTCAAGTAGTAATTCTGCCCGATCAACTTTTCCAACTGGCTCTGGATGTTGACGAGTTTCTTCGCCGGGAAATCAAACTCCACCACGGGCACGCGTGCTTCTTTCAGCTGCGAGAGGAACCCAACTTCGTTCGGCTGCAGGAACATCAAACTACGACCCTTGCCGTTCGACCCTCTGGCCGTCCGGCCCACGCGGTGGATATAGTCCCGCGGGTCGTCGGGCGGATCAAATTGTACGATCCAGTCGACGGCTGGGATGTCGAGTCCTCTCGCGGCGACGTCGGTGCAGACCATCGTGCCGTGCGTGGCGTTACAGAACTCAAAGAAGGTGTTGGTGCGCTTCTGCTGTTTCAGGTTGCCGTGCAGTTCCAATACGGGAAGGTCAATGTAGTTGAGCAGTTCGCAATGGTACTTGACGCAGTTGCATGAGCTCATGAACACAATGATTTTCTTCTTCGGGTTTCGTTTGAGGAAGGAAAAGAGCAACAGGAAGCGCTTATCCGAGTCGCAGATTACGTAGCCCTGCTCTAGGCCCTCGACGGTCGAATGCTCCTTTTTGTGGTCCACGTTGATGTACAACGGTCCCGGGCGGAGAGAGATGCGCGCCAGGTCCTCGACCTTGGTGGTCTGCGTCGCGGAGAAGAGCATCGTCTGACGGGAGTCCCTGTCGGGCAGGATCTTAACGATCTGCCGCATTTCGTCTTCGAAGCCGACTTCGAGAATCCGGTCGGCCTCATCGATCACAAGAGCCTTAACATTCTTGTAGATGAACCCTTTGGTGTTTTGGAGGTGGTCGAGCAATCTCCCAGGCGTGGCGATTAAGAGGTTCACGCCCTTGGACAGCTTGTCCGCCTCAGCGCTGCGGTTGGCACCGCCAATCACGATGCCAAAGGTCTGGCTGTGGAATTGCATCAGGTCGCGCGCTACACCAAAGATTTGCAGCGCTAGCTCGCGGGTCGGCGAGACCACGATGACACCCGTGCCGTTACGCGGCTTGAAACGCAGAGCATGCAGCATTTCTACCGCCGGTATGAGGAACGCCAGCGTCTTGCCTGAGCCCGTCTTCGCGGCTCCCAGGACATCTCGACCTGCCATCAACGGAGGGATGCCTCGTCTTTGGATCTCGGTCATATTCGTGAAGCCCATCTCTTGAATTGCTTTCGCGGTTTTTTCGGACAGGGAAAGGTCGGCGAAGGATTGAGGGGTGGAATCTGTGCCAGGGAGAGAAGGAGTGACGTCGGTAGGTAGATCAGTCGCAGATGCTTCCGCATTGGATGTCGTGAGTTGAAGCTGTCCATCGAGTTCAGCGCCTGCGGACTGGTTATAGTCCTCATCCTCGTCGTCGACAGCGTTTTCCGCCTCTTCGCCTGCAGCATCGTCCTCGAGACCGTGGCTTGTGAATTCAGTCTTCGAATCCTCTTCAGTATCATTCTCATCATCCGTTGAATGCGACGTCTTCCGTCTCTTCTTGCTCTTCTCTTTCAGTTCTTTTTTGGAGGCTGGGACTTGGACATTCGGTGTCGATTGAGGTTCGACGGCCGCATCGGTGGGCTTTACTCTCTTTCTCTTTCGCTTTTGGGACTTGTCAACCTGAGGCTCCATTATATTAGAATGCCGTTAGGGGAGAGAGAGGCTCTCAAAAATCACAGCGGTGTGATGGCGGCACTTGAACGTGAAGAAAATGCAACTGCGGAGAAGCACTGCAATAATTTTTCCATTTTTCATTATCGATAGCACAATAATTACCTAAGCAGCCCGTATCACATAGGGAAGCTGAAGCGAGTTCTCACTTCACGGCTTCTGACGAGGCTTGAAACTGAGGTTTATTCCAAAGTTTTGCTTCGACGTCAGGGCTGGTAGACAGAATTGCCAACACAATGCTCTGTTGGTATGTTCCTGCGCAACGCGGGCAGTCCGTTGAGTTGCTGTAGCGAGGGCGCTTGATGTGTCGCTAGTGTTGTCCAATCCTTCTCCCCAGGCAGAGTGACGGGTACTATTACGTCGTCTATGCCTCTTATCATTCTCCCCGCAGGCGCCAGAATACTGACAGTGGCTAGTGGCTGTGAGGCTGCTTCGCCAATCAATGGTTCATCTGATCGATTGTTGTTCGAGGCCACTTATTGTTCATCTCTCTTGAAAGTGTGTGCGAGTAGCACTGGCGGGTGAAGCTAGTGCTCTAAGTACACGGTATTGAACTCGTAGATATCTACATGGCTATTTGAATTCTGACTAATTAAGTTAATCACCAAAGGATCGCTGGACGCTGTCTTGGAGACGGCGTCCCAGGATCGAAACTCGGATGCTATGGCGCTTATAGAGTCACAGCTTAGACTTGAAGCACTCCTGCAAGCGTTCCAACTTTCCTCCCGGGCCGAAATAATCCTGTCAGCGTTCTTCCATCGATTGCTGGTACTATCCTCCATAATGGTGGCAAGCATCTTTCGGACTGAATCTTGTTGACGACGAGTCGCTAAGCATCCACTCGTGAATATTGACCACAGGAATTTATCAAGACTGACCATAGGGATCAGGTAAGTACTGTTCATCAAAATCTGCGGAAACATTTGGCGTAATGACCAGTATGCGGCTCGTACACGGTGATGATTCTCACGTCAACCGCGAATCGAGCGCCAATGCTTAAGGCGCCGAATCAAGGAACAAGCGCTGAATTAGGAAATACAACTGCGTCAACTATACCGCATCCGGCATAGTTTTATACGATTGTCCCCGGAAGTCGTAGGGGAACCAAAGCGCTAGTGTTACAGTTTTCTAGGCAAATTTTTTCCGGTCTAGTAGTCCTTTCAGATACACCGGCAAAAAGGTGATCAGTAGGTGAATGTACTGACCCTGGGTTTGCGGGCAAGGAACCCCCTACAGGCATGGCAGAATATCCTTTATCATGAGGTTCATTATCGCAGAATCTTCTGCAGCGTACTTCTTGCTCGAGACCCCAACAGGTCTATCTGCTGCGCGATATTTGCGGGGTTGGAACCTCAAGAGGCGCGGAAGATCGGCTTTACGCCCAAGGACGATGAATTGGTCTACGGGAAGCTTTGGGTGGAGTATGGAACTTGCTCCCTTGGTTCACATCTCACCTCCCTTGATCTTTCCCTCGACAACATCTTGCTCGATTGCGGGTATTGGGCTAATTGACTGTTGCCACTAGACCAAGTGGTTTTCACGACCTACATTGCCTGGCAAGACACCCTCTCCAGTCTATTTCTTGCCATGTGATCAAGCAGCCCGCTGACTGGCGGTGAAAAGAACTATCTCCGAATGGCTTTGGAGCGAGACTCTATATTACCGACCCAAGTCGTTTGAATACCACGTTAGGGCAGTGTTTGATGCAACGAGTCTATCCAAGGCAAATCTGGCAACCCTGTCTTTGAAAGGTCGAAAAACGATTCAACTCGCCCAGGCTTCGCGTTGCGTATGCCAGGAGTATAGGTACAGTAGCTCAGTAGAAAAATGCAACAAATGGCATTTTAGGACTTTCAACATAACCCAAATAAATCATTTAATGTTTCGACACCAGCATTAACAGCGAAGTGTTGACTGGCTCACAAAAGCACCATCTTTCACTCAAATTACCTGGTCAACATGACAGGAAGCCCATATGACCCAGAGTGTCAATCTCTTCGAGCTTTTCGACTGGCACCCCAATATGCTTAAGAATATAGCCTGTGCAATGGTCTGCATGGGTAGTACTCCTAGTTAGTGAGTCTGGCGACTGTCCTGTAGCCAGAAGATCCTGGGCGCGACGCAGGATGAGTATACAGTGAGACAGGTGTTCACGCGTCGTGGTCCAGTACGTCGGACTGCGTGAGAGTTCTTCCATTGTCATGATCTCGTTCGTGGCGTCTTGGTCGCGCCAGTACCGCCACTGTTTGTCGGGTATAAGATGCAAGAACTCGTCATTCCCGGCGTTCGAGCAAGCAGGGTGCATCCAGCTCGCCGCCAACGCGTCGTAGCGACATCCGAGCGCAATGGCTTGTTCGGTGCTATTGCCGCAGTGATATTTATATTTGTGCTGGGGTTTTGAGCCAACCACAGGCTTATGGTTGTGTGATAATCCTGAAGATGATGGAGTCGGTGTGGGCTGATAGGAGAAGGCCGACGCATGCGAAGAAGAGCTGCTAGCATTTTCATCTAGCGGAGATTTTGACGACTCGAAGGTGTCGTGTCCCCCTAGAACCAGCAGCAAGCTAGTGACAGTAAGCGTTATGAGGAGTAGGATGAAGACCAGCTGTGATCGTGTGCCAATGCCAAAGCGCTCCAACGAACTCCGTCGGCGATAATCTGGTAAGGTACCTTCTTCACTTCCCGTTGAAGAATCCATGGATCCGCCAGCAGTCTTTGATAAGAGGTTCGTGGTATCATAGCTGAGCCGCTCGGCGTCTGTGTCGTCCATGATCCTCTTTGGCTCGGAGAGCTGCGACAGTCCAAGAAAGGTGGCAGGAGCATTTGACTCTATCGGCCAACAAGACTGTCGTCGAGGATAGGAAAGGATAGAAACTTTGGTTGGATATTGACTAGCAGCTGCTAGCTGTTCGTATGATAGTTGCGTATAAGATTAACGATGGGACGGAAAGACGAACGTGAAGGAGCCTAATAACGTGGACAGAGCATAGTTACCTCTCTATGTCTGGAAAGTTTTAGTTTTGATTCGTTGTATGGCCCACAATTCCAGTCCACGGTAGGAAGTAGACATCAAAAGCAAAATCGCCGCATACCACGGTACCAAGATAGCATCGTTCCTTCGCCATGCTGCGTGTCGCCTCGCTTCGCTCGCATCGCTCGTATCGCGTCGCATCGCCGCGCCTATGGGGGCGAAATTCTGACCTCAGGTGACTTATGTATTGACACGGACTGGGCAGTGGAGCCGGGATGGACGAAGAACGCAGAGTTATCTTTTTCCTTTTTCCATGCATGAAAATCGCCTTACTCTGCTGGCGATCTGCGCTGTCCAGAGCTGCTTCACTGTGTGGTGATTGTCAAAAGAGTACTTTCTGAGCTCTGATTGGTATGGGTACGCTGCAGCCGATACACGAGGTGGGCAGCATTGACGGGTAGTATACGACCTAAAAAAAACCTGGCCATGACTTCTTCTGAAAAGTCCAGACTGATGATACCAGAGTAGTCTTACAGGATTATGCCGTAGTTAGTCGTCCCCAGGAGGGTTCAGTTCGTCATTCTGTGAGACAGAACAGAATAGATCACCCTGATCACAATCCCAATGTCTTTGGAGCGGTGAATACATTGAAGGCGATGTTTGTGTATCCAAACGGGCTATGATGGGCACACCCATGCCGAACGTAGCAGCAAAGTATCGGAGCTGCCGTATCGATTTCGGCGTTTTGAGTGTTTGGCCATCGACGGTGACGAGCACCTTGTACATCATGTGTTCATTGGCGATGACGTTTCTTGTTTGCTGAGACCTGTTTGTCAGTTTAGCCAGCCGTCTGCGTGTGAGATTAGCGGTTGGTGGTGGCTGAAAGTGGTCTACCCGTATCGCGAGGCTTGATGGGATGGCCTGAACTGGATCAAGCGCTAAATGGAGGACGTGAAGCAAAATACACAGAAGTAAGCGGGAAGTGAGGGCACATTTCAACATTTTGCGATGATTCAAAGGTGAAGGTGGGTGTTGTCACACCGACGCACTTGGAGCTCTCCTTTCCTTGACAAGAACCCAGGATGTCAAGATCAATCGCGTGCTAAAAAGGACGTATACATCTTCATTCGTAAAGAGTGAAGAGGTGAGAACGCCAGTGAAGATGTTGGTTGAGAAGTAAGTGTATCTGATAGATCCGGCGGTGTCTTGATGCGGTCAAGGTGATAAGTACTTCATATTATCTTGGTCTGCGAGCTTCTCTAGCCTTGGCGCATCTATCTAGATAGGAGCACCTTTAAGGAGGCACCGGCAGGCCGCTCTCCACAGCTAAATGTCAGGCGGGCGTCCCCCCCAGGCCCTCCCTAAAAAGTGAGAGTGCCCACTGTTTCTCTTAGCTTTCTCTTCTCGACACGTCAACTCGCCTCTTCGATTCAACTTGCGTGAACCTCATAAATCTCAACCTGCACGGTGATTTGCTGGTTGCGGATGAACCTAATCCAAACATGTGTGGCCTCTACTAGGTATTTTCATAAAACACTTCTTATTTTCACGCCATAACACAAAGGTCTCTTCCGGCCAAGAACTCGCGCATGCGGCTCATATTGCACGACAGAGCAAACTTCCCGAGCAGAGATCCGTCAAGAAGTGTTCATTCGCGTTCTGGGTTTCATGCCTGGGAAGAATCAGCAGTAGCGACGTTCTAAAGACTAAGATCTATTTCAACCCTTTGCAGTAGACAGTAAAGGCGATTGGACATCCCTCCGGATCAAAAGAATGAATGAAATTCGCCAACATCGCCCTAGTCTTTTGCGGGACCAGAATGCTGAATTTCCATGTCGACGCTGCCAACTGAAGCTGTTGAACACCTAATTTGAGCCGAGATACTATCTAATGCTCGGTAGATTCATCATTATTCAGATTCAACGTCTCTTTCCCTCGAACCCTCTATCAACTAATAGCTTTACCAGGCCGAGGCAGGTAGACAGTCAGAAACTAGAAATCTTCGATGGGCATTTGCGTATTCGTTAACGCTAGTCATATCCTGACCGACCGATCCTCGTCTCTCGGAAAATCTACATTTACATAGAGCAACAGCCCGAAACAGCAATTGCTCCTCCCAATCATGTCGCCCTCCGAATGCGCGTTTCCCGCCTGACATGCAACAGCTGCGATCACCACGGCTCGCGCTACGGGTTCAACTACTACATGAAGAAAAGATCTCATTCCTTTATAGTCAAACCTAAACCCTTACCAGCATACCGAAAATTTCCCCTCATACGGCTACAAAGTCATAGCTTCTACGGCTCAAGAATTCTGCCTTTCGTCGCTTTTCTTCGTACTTGCTCGCTTCATGCATGCAATGTTCAAACAAGCTCCTTGATCTCAGCAATGCAATGGCCGTTATGCTAAGGCGGCGTACGAGGGCGTGTTTGGATCGTCGAAATCTGGATATCCGCGACCTCCGCCATAAGTGCAAACCGGACATCTCCCTGAGCCTAGAATGGAAGACCAGACCATTAAGTTCGTTTTTGCGGTTGAGCAGGGTCGTTCTCGCCGAGGCGTAGGATTGACGGAAAAGGAGCGGCGCTCACATGCTGCCCGAATCGGACGCAATCGAATAATCAGAGACTCTGCCCAAGGTGATACTCGTTCGACCAAGGCGATTCGTCAATCAGCACCACGAACTCAAGCGATTTACAGACTGAACGTGCATCGAAAAGAAGATCAGAAAAACGAATCTCATTCATACTCGCCTAGAACTGGTGTAGATGCTTCGATCTTAGCGGACGAGGAAACATGGCTGATGCCGCCTCCGGTGCTCAACGGGAACTCGGATCCCTTCGCCATGTTGCCCATTGTTGTCACGCCCCTGGTGAATCATGTACTAACGTTTATGCGAGAGGCTCTGTTCCCGAATCTCTATTTCAATCCCTTCTTCCGTCGATTATATGGGGACTCGCATGGGCCTATCAACGTACTCCAAGATAGTAGCTGGTTGCCGGCACAGACAGCCAAGCAAGGCTGGGGATTTGCAACCAACAGCTTGAACTCCAGAGGACAGGCATTGGCTTGCATAGCGAGCTTTTTACATAACATGGGTTCCCTCATGCCCGAGAGCGGTCGGCTTGAAACGAGCCGCCAGGCTTTGATCCTGACCACCAAGAGCTCCCAATTGTTACGCACATACCTGGACAATACACCAAATGTCCCGGCCAAAGGCGTTCTGGCGCAGAATCCAGGTTTGATCACACATGTCTTCTGGTTATTCCGCGCAGCCGTTTTCTCTGGGAACAAGTCATCGGTGTCTGTACATGGCAAGATCATGGTGCAAAGTATGGTCCAGGGCTTTCACGATGGCGTTGTAGACCATCTTATGATAATCCAAGCCATCAACGACGACTGCGACGATGCCTCCTTAACCATGCGCCGCACTCTCTTCGATCCAGACTGGTACTGCTCAATCGTGAAGCCTATATGGGCCATGGCCGAATCCGTCCTTCCTCCAATCCCCAAGGACGTCTACATGGAGATCAACCAGTCCATTGAAGTCCCCGGCTTGCGTGAGATCTTCATCGCAGTACGACATTCAGCCGCCTTCTGCGACGACGGTTTCCAGGTCTCCAATGAGGCATGGGGTCCCCCTGAACAGAAGCAGCTTGTCTTTGCTTGGTTCGTCACAAAGAGCGAGTATGCCATGTCGAAATTACTGAAGATTTACTTTGACCTTCGCCAAGGCCTTTGGACGCCAACACCAATCAACGAAGATGGCGCAACGTCACCACCAGCAGTTCCGGTGCCTTCTCCAGGCCAACGATATACTCAAGCCGGGTTGGCGCTTGGCCTGCTCTACCTGTTGCGCGTGATTGGCCACGAAGCTTGGATTAATGGCCGCGACATCCGCGACGCCTCACCAGGAATCCTACCTCACTTACGATTCGTGCTGAGACAGATTTCTTTGCACGCCACCAATACGGAGAAACGGAACTATCACGATGCCCACATCTGGCTGTACTTCCTAGGTGCGTTCGCTGAAGAGCGCAAACGACATCTTGTGGCATCGAGGTGGTTCCAGCGCCAGCTGGCTGAACAAGTTGGCAAGGCACGCGAGAGAGGTTGGATAACGACCGCCCCGATGACATCGAGTTGGGAATCTTATCGTCTTGTGTTTCGCTCTTTTCTGCACTCAGACTGGGCACAGCCGAATGGAGCCAAGTGGTTTGATCGTGTCGTTGCCGCTGACGTGCGCCAGACCATAATCCTGAGTCCCTGAACATGGCAAAAATTGAATGAAAACGTGTGAGCTGAGCTTTCGGCTTTTCTTCCCATCATAGGTTGCGGCGATGCCAAGGGATCTCCATCAGTCTCCTTCGGTTCAAGCCACGCAGACCAATCTGGCTGCAAGGCTAGGTACCTAGGTCAACGAAGGAGGGAGCATATTTGGTGGGCAACCAAAATCCGGCCTTCGAGCCAAGTAAGCTGCCTCTTAGGAGAATATCTGTTCTAGGAGTTCCTGGGCTTTTGAAGGGGGGTTGACAGGTTCAAAGAATGTGAAATAGGGTCTTTCAGCAGGACCGGAAGTATGAATGGAGCGCCAATTGTATTGATTCCATCTCTTGTTCGCTAAAAAATGATGGAGAGAGTTCATTAGCCCCTAAATGCCAACAGCCGCAAGTCTCGATTGACCGGCTCTGCAACGTCCACACATCACTCTAATATAGCCTATTTGGCTGTCTCCATGCCTACATCCCATTTCACGGTTCGTAGTTGGTTTCCTCAATATTGTACTTGCCCATATTCCTGGGTGGCACCCGATGCTGGAACATGTAGTCAATCTCGGCAAAGGTGCGGTCTTTCAACTCCGGGATGTAGAAGTAACTCCAGACCGTACCCAAGGCGCAGGCTCCACCGAAAACAAAGCCGACTTTGCCCCTGAGGTTAGCCTTGTCAGGATTGACCATGTATGGAACGACAATGTTCATGACGGTACCAAACACCGCTTGACACGCCGTTGCCAAACCGACCGTCTTCGCTCGGAGCGAGGGGCTAGAAACCTCACCCAAGAGGGCGAAGGCAATGCAGCCGATCGTGATCTGATAGATCAAGGCATAGACGACGGTGCAAGAGGCCTGAACCCATCGCGCGGCGGATGTGTGGACGACGTCCAAAATGCCCATCAGCAGTAGCACAGCGGTCATTCCAATCATGCCCCACACGAATAGCTTCCTGCGCCCGAGCGTGTTGATGGCAATCCAAGAGATCATGACACCCACGACACCACAAGCTGTGACTCCAACACCGAGATCGAAAGCGTGGTTGGGCTGGATGCCAGCAAGCTCGAAGAAGTATGTGGAGAACCCCAGCACGAACACGATGCCGGATAAGTGCTGGCATGCGAAGACGCCCACTGAAATGGTGGTTCGGACCAGGTTGGTGCCTCGGAAGCACTGATCCCAGCGTGCGGAACTGGAGAGTTCGGCGTCTTCCTCGACGGTTCGGATAATCATCGCAAGTTTTGGTGTCACGTCAACCCCCTTGCCGTGGAGACGCTCTAGACTTCGTCGAGCATCTTCCATGCGGCCACGGCGGACGTGGTGCCAGGGTGATTCTGGTGCAAAGGGAATTCCAACGAGGAGGATCGCTGTATGTTTGGGTCAGGTATTATTTACGGAACTGGAGGTCAATGCACTTACCGACAAACAGCCACTGAATCGCAAAAGGACCCCTGAAAGCCCATCGATCCGACCTGTCTCCAAACCCCTTGATGACGGCGTTGGCTAGCAGCTGGCCAATAACAATGGCGAAATTGATACCGCCAGTGATGATACCACGAAGCACGACCGGGGCGACTTCTGAGCAGTACAGCGGGCCAATGGTCAAGTAGAAGCCCAGGCCAATACCGAGTATCAGCTTGCCAATAAGAAAGGCTGGTCTGGTATGTGAGAAGACCTCGCCGAAAATACCTCCCGTGACAAAGCACAAGCCGATCAACAAGGAATAACGACGGCCAATGCGGTCCGAGATCCATGAGCACATGAAGCCACCAAAAAATTGGCCGACGCTAGAAATGCTGTTGAAGCCACTCTGCCAACTGGCAGGGATGACTTCTTGCCCTTTGTAGAGGTATCTGGCGGCCAGTCAGCGACAGCTTCATCCAAGGGGTGCGCTGTTGACATTACCCAAAGGTCCTCCGGAACGCTGGCACTGAGATCATAGCACCGTTGACTTGTGCGTCGAACCCCCTTGCAGATGACGATTAGAGGGGTGGGCGGTTACGTGGGCGGTGTAGCATCCGGGCACTTACCAAGCAACGCCACTGAAAGCAAAGAACACACACCACAAGACGACGAGCTTATTCTTTGAGATGGCTTCCCAAACAGCCAAACGGTGTTCTTCGTCGGCAGCAATTCGAGCATGTTCAATCTTGGGAGTCACATGTTCAATATTAGAGTCGGCAGCCTTGGGGTCGTCGTGGATGGTGGATTTCTCCATGGCGGAAACTTCAGTCGGTGAACTTGAAGGCTAGGGCAACGGGTCGTGGACGATCCAGCGTGCCAGAAACCCAGAGCTGAGGGACGGGTATTATATATGATAAGCTCGATGCAGTTCAAGTTGACGTTGGAAGTGAGTTCCATGCGTGTTCTAGAAGTTCCATCCCTCAGTCTCACCGAAACGATATTTTCCAAGAAAGAAGCCCGGGACTCCGCAGGTACCAAAAGGAGGAATGGTAGAACGAGGTTGGTTCACGGTTGGGTGACATCGAGGCGGGAGGAAGACGCTACCCCGCCATAGCGAGCGAGAAAATCATGCGACGGCGTGATGGTTCCTTGTCAACCTGCATGGGGGACATGCCGGGTGATGATGTAGCCACGACTCTAGACACCTTCAAGCGGTAAGGCGGTGTCGCATTCTCTGGTATCCCTTTGAGTCATACAGATCGTATCTAGCTGCCGCCGAGGTTCGGGCCCTTGTAGATAGTCGAAATGTAAAAACACAAAAGGCTTCTAGAAGGCGTCGGTGTAGGGGGGGTGGTGTGCAATCTCAGAATTGGCGCAGCTACGAAGCGAGTAGGGGACGAGGCTCCCTTGCTTTAGGCGGGTCTTAGGCTATGTCAGAGCCTATCAGAGTTTATTAGGCTTCACTAGGCGAAACGTCGGCGCCCGGGGAAGTCTTGGGGTTGACACTGAGTCCTTGACAAGCCCGCAACGTTCTCCTCCCCACACCCAAAACGTGTCTCCAGACTCTCTCCCAGAACTCCGCTGAATCACTTTATCACTCCCCGGCATTCCGCTCATATCACTTCCATCTCTCTCCAGTCTCTTCCCCAGATCTTCGTCCCCAGCTATTCTGGTGGAGAACCGGCGTCTTATCCTCCTGCAATGGAGAGCTCGCTTCGGAATATCCTCCATTCCAGCGAACCCAGCTACGAGTCTACCGCTCTCCATACAGGCCATCTGCCGGCAAACGTTCAGCAGAATGGCTCCTTCGTCACGAGCATCGAAGCCCAAAGCGAACTGAACGAATCCCGCAAGCGGCCTGCCGCGCGTAAAAGTTCATATCCAAGAAAAAGGGCAATTCAAGCTTGCCAGAAGTGCAGAGTGCGCCGGACGAAATGCAATAATGCGCGCCCATCATGTTCCTCATGCTTGTCAATTGGGGCCGACTGCACCTATTCGGAAGGAGATCATTCGACGTATGTTTGAACCTCAATCGACACGGCACATCTCCGGTCGACTCACATGCTGACCCTGGTAGTTTTGATTCCGCGAGTCTCGCAATCTTGGACAAGCTGAACACCCTTGAAGAGCTCTTGAGAGCTCAAAACGACAAAGTTCCGGTTATCGCAGCGGCCGCAAGTGCGGCGGCTGATAGTCCTAGTCGAGGAGTATTGTCTCGGCTAAAATCGCTAAACTCTCCGAGCCTTGAAAGGACAAAAGATGCGGCGCCTTGTCATATGAACATTGAAGGCGTCTTATCGTGGTCGGTGTTTGACGACGTGAGCCCGAACCTGGACCTCAAGGGGCTCCTCAACTCCAGTCATGCCGCTAGTCAGAATCTGTCCATCGCGGGAGAATTTGACGAGCAGGTCGCGGAAGAAGAGTTGGTCGAGAGATTCATGAATAATGTCTTCATCTACAACCCGGTATTGGAAGAGCCAAAAATTCAACGCTATATGCGTGACGCCCGTTTCAATGGCATTGGATGGGACGCTCAATCATGCCTCCTGGTGAGAACCATCCTCTTCAACGCCTTCAGATATCACTGCTGACCGCGATCAACAGCTGTTGATCTATGCTCATGGATCAATTGGGCCGTTCAGCAACGGACACCAGCAGGATGCCTCATCATTCCGCATGTCTCCTCAATTCCGACAGGCGGAATCATACTTCTCGGCAGCTCAGAAACGCATGGGTCATCTGCTTTGCAGGACCGGGGTTCTGGAAGCACAATGTTTCTTCCTTGCCGGAGTGTATTTGATGGCAACCCTACGTCCAATGGAGGCTTGGAAGATGTTTGTGCAGGCTCTTGCATGTTGTCAGGCCTTTTACTCCGAGAAGGAGTCGCCAGATGCAGATCGAGAAGGAGAGCAGCGACTACGAGAAAGCATTTACTGGACTTGCTTTAAATCCGAATTGTAAGTGGCCTGCTCCCGCTTCTCACGCATCGCCGAAACAAATACTAAGCAATATTCAGAGAACTTCGTCTCGAATTGAACGTCTCTGAGACATCAATCTGGGATCTGACCTACCCCGCCTTCTTCCCTTCACCTCCTGAAGGTCTTCGATCGCAACGAGAAATTGTGTGGTACTTCTACCTCGCCGAGATCGCGCTCCGCCGGCTGGGAAACAGGATCCTCAATTTTATCTACGATAGCAAGGCAACGAGCTCCTTATCCAACGCGGCAGAATCTACAATTGGATTTGAGCAGCAGGCTGCGGACTGGATTCGGTCCCTTCCTCAAGCGCTGGACCTCGACGCACCCTCAATTGGGGACGAGAGCGACTTGCATCATTCGCTGAAATTCATTCTAAAAGGTCATTTACTTGACTGCTATGAAATGATGTACTGGCCTTTTATTGTCGCTGCGGTGAACTACGATACCCCTGAGCGCACACCCACGATCTCTAGTAGCTCAATGGACTCATTTGTGCACAAGGCCCTCGTTGTGTGCGTCGAAAGGATAGAAAAGAACGAGCAAGGATTCTTCTACCGACATCATGGGACATGGTTAATGCTACGCTCGTGCACCAGAAGTGCCTTCGTACTCCTCGGCGCAGCTAGGCTTGAAAAGCTGACGCTGCTTATGCCCGAGCGCTGGCGACAAGCCGTGGAAAAAGTCGTCGACATGTTGAGATTCTGGAGACGAGAGAGCAGGGACGTTGAAGACCGGCTTCGGCTTGTCGAGACGTTGCTCGCCGGCTTGACATTCCACGATCCGCACGGATTATAAGCAGATGAATTCGCGACAACAATTTCAACCCTATACATGCTAGGTACACGCATGATGATGGCTACTTCAGTATCAGGCATCTACCTCGCGGATCTTGTATTCAAACATGCCATTTGAAGGAAACCCGTTTTTATCCAACATCTTCACTGCCGTCTCAACTCCGGCCGCGGGTACTCTATATTCGAATTTCTTACCTGGTGCTGGTTTCGTCCCATCCGGCAAGGCGTATGGGTATGGTAGATATTCAGGCATCAGACCCAGCTGCAATAGGACTGAAGCCTGATCCCAAGAAATGTGTTCGTGGTACAATCGATCGCCTCGCACACAGACCACTGATGTGAACGGGACTTCGACTTTCCGGCCCGTCGGTGGTACGCCGGGAGCTCTGGTCGAAAGTAGT
This sequence comes from Cladophialophora exuberans, assembly GCA_030068005.1. Taxonomy (NCBI): domain Eukaryota; kingdom Fungi; phylum Ascomycota; class Eurotiomycetes; order Chaetothyriales; family Herpotrichiellaceae; genus Cladophialophora; species Cladophialophora exuberans. The sequence goes on along the minus strand of JANSVK010000017.1, from coordinate 144,347 downwards.
CAGTTGGACAAATCCGATCGGTGGGGATGAACGTTGTGGGGAGTCCTACAGCCAATCGATTTCTATATCATGGGTGAACTTGAAGATGAATTCATCACAGACCCGATCGATGCCAATCGTCCGACTGACAAGCAACAGCTGTGTGTCCGCCGGGTTCTTAGGGATGAAGTTGTTGGCGTAAAAGTGCGACAATTTCGCTCGTCCGATCCCGCCCGTCACCTGTAAGGTTGTGAGCAATCAAGGACAGCCATGCAGATAAAGACGAACAAAAGCTCCATACCGTGGGGATGTGGTTCACATAAGGCTCCTGCACCATCGTCGCCATGGTCTTAGGCACCGATCGGACCGCGAACTCGAAATAAGTGTGCTCCTCCCAAATGGCCTCGAGATCAAAATCCAGCCCCCGGATATGCTTCTTGAGGAATGTGAGGTTTCGAGTGTGGGCGACGGCTTCGGTCGTTCCGTCAAAAGTTGACTGGCACGGGATCACAAAGCTTGGAGATTTCACTGTCTGATAGGTGTATACTTTGGCGTGAGGACCGTGTGAATCTGCTTTTGCCTCTCCGACCAGGTGGCACAGCATGGGCAATGTAGCTGGCGCGACAAGATCTCCTGCCGTCCCGTAAACCACGACTGCCGATATCCTTTGGTCGACACCGTCATTGCGCGCGAACTTGTCCCAAAGCATCGTATCATAGACTATGCGGCGTTCATCTCAGATCCATTGCAACGCGCGAGAGAGGAAAAAAAAACCGAAGCCCATGAGAACAGGTAGATTACTCACATATCATTCCAATACCATCCTTAGTATCACATTTCTCGCACTCTTCAAGAGCGGCGACGGCCTTCTGAAGAGCATCCTTTTCCACAACTCCGCTTCCACATCGGATCTCGACGACGGCGAACCCTTCTTCTGCCCATTTTAACAGCGGTGGAGGGATGCCGTCGACGCAAAGAACACCGCCTTCGGGATATTGGGGTGCGCTCTCAGGTAGAACGAGAATGAGGCCCGGACCATGGCCTTTTCGAGTCAGTGGCGGCAAGAGAGAAATAATGTCGCTGACTTTGACCAAGTCGGCCGTTGGGAGGGAAACTTGCTCCTCTGCGTTGTCTCCCATATCGTCGTCAAGGGTCTTCTAATGCGGAGATATTTTGGGCGAGACGAGATCTAGATGATTGTCTGTGAAGCTAGGGAACAGCGCCGTTTGTGTTCTATCTATCGGAAAGCTTTCTGACAGAGCTTTGTATCTCTCGCTCGAAGGTCTCAATCAAAGTCAGCAAGACCCTGATACTTACCTCTACAGGTCTTCTGCCCCGAGAGCACTCTTGCCTAATACTGTCCCTCATCCGCCCCCCCAAAAGTTTGACGCGCACACGGGGCCTTATCGCAAAGGTGGGGTGCGCGGACCGCGGACATGGCGAACCACCGATTTTTTTCGGAGTCGAGACATCATGCGACACGCCTTGGAGGACATGACAGCAAGAGACAAGAATTACGCAGACATAACATCGGTGTACTTTGACGAATTTAACCCGAATCTCTCGAGTTGAAGGCTGAGACTACAGCTCACCACTACTAGGACGATCTGCTGTTGAACTGTACACCGCCCTTGGAAGTTGGCATTGCCGAAACCGCTCCCCAGATATCATAAATTACGACGTGTTTCTTGGCGCATGTCGCGGCGCTATCGTTTGTTTCAGCAGGCTTGTTTCGATGGGCAGCAGCGAAGTGTATACTATAGAAAGCGCCGCCAGCCTGCTTGAATTGCCATCCTCAACCTCTTATACGCTTTGCTTTCGAAAACCAGTTTCTCTTTCGGGCTTTCTATGCCTGGGAAATGAATTCCTGAATGAGGATATGTGTGTGTCGGAGAGAGGGAAAAGATCAAGATAATCTATTGCCGGCCACCAAAAATGGCCACGATCTAATTCAGTTGAATTGTCCATCGAATCCATGCCTGCCGACAACAAGTCTCTCCGGAATCCACAGACTCGTGCGACAGACCGCTGCAAAGCGAGGTGGACTTTGGTAATGTAGAAATGGGGATAGTTGACGTAAAAGTCTGATGGATTTCAATCGCTTCGGAAATCTTCACACGTCTTCCTTCTCCTCCAACTGAACCATCTGGTCCTTGTCCATAACAACCTCTTTGTGCATCACACGCGCTGCTAGAGCTGAGTCGCGTAACTCAGGTTTCGCAAACAAGAGATCAATATCTTCGAGCGATTTACCCGTCGTCTTTGAGAAGAGCGTTAGCATGTGTCGCCTTAGGGTAATAATCATATCCGAAAGGGTGGGCAGTGAAGGGTTCGACATACCTCAGGACACAAGAAATAAACAAATGGGATGGCAGCAGCGCACGATAGCAACATCCAGAGCCAGATCTTCCATCCCACATTGGTCAGCGCTATGCCGCCAGCGAAGACGGTGATGAAGCTGAAGAGCCACTCGCCAAAAGCACCGGCTGCACCTCCCAGATGGCGTAGTTTGAGGGGAGCGATCTTGATTGATGCGAATGTTAGTGTCCGCCTTTGAACTCCCTAGTATAGCATTGTAAATCTAGGGAAACATACCTCTGGACCATATAACCAAGGTACACCAATCCAACCGAATCCAAAGGCGAAGTTGTATATTATGATTGCAGCGACCGAAACCCACTGAGTCGCAATCGTGGGATTGGGCAGACCGATCAGGGCCACGAAAACCACCATGCAGGCAGTCAAGACCACAGCAGACCATATCAAGACTCGACGGCGCCCCAGTCGCTCAATCGTCCAGGGCAGAGGGACTGTTCCAAGAGCAAACCCTGTGTTCATAACCGCAGCCAGGAGCTGAGACAAGAAAGGTGACAGGCCAACTTGTGAGAATATCACGGTCGAGTAGTAGACGGAGAGGTTGATACCTGGTCGCATGATAGATCAGCCATTTGTCCATACTACCAGATTTAAACCCTCATCGAGGGAGCCTCCTTTTGCGCATACATACCCATCATTTGCTGAAGCGACAAAATCATGAATGAGATCCGAATTCGACGTCCCGCTCTGATATCACTTCTGTCCCAGATCAAATCCAGAGGATTGAATTTATGTTCGTCTTCATCTTCCAGCTTAATCGAAGCCAGAATCTGGTCGCGCATGGATTGCACCCCCATGTCTTCGAAGGGACGATCGTGGAGACGCATGACCACCCTATCGCCTTCTTCTGTTCGTCCTCTGGCATAGTACCACCGCGGCGTGTCTGGCAAGAAAAACATGCCTGTGATCGAGAATACCGCGAAGAAAGCTTGGAAGGCAATCGGAAATCGCCATGAGACTTGATTGTCCATGCGTGTGAATGCAAAGGTGACCCAGTATGCCAGGGCGACGCCCCCGATGAGCCAGACACACTGTATCGCGACTTCGGGCCCGCGTTCTTTGGCAGTAATGCTCATCTCCGCCATATAGGTTGGGACGGAACAACTGATTAATCCGATTCCGAATCCACAGAGGACTCTGCCAACAATGATCTGTGCAACGGACCAGGCTGATGCTTGAATGCTGGCGCCCACTATGACCAACGCGTCGCCCAACAAGATACAACCTCTTCGGCCAAGTGGCATGCCAATCATTGTGACAGCAAGAGAGCACACCGCTGCTGCCAACGTGTATGAAGAGGCAATCATCGGAATGACATAGGTGCCCGTCGGATGGTCCATAGCATCAAGAAAGGGCTTAGTGGTCTGGACGCCACCCAGCACTCCCGCATCGTAGCCGTACATACAAAAAGACTATTGACTCATTGATGTCAGCCATGTGTTTTCGCAATATGCTTTTATGGTGCATTACATACCAATGCACAGCAGATGGACATGACCCGATAGAGGGACCTCCCCTTGAGAGAGTGAATAAACATCATTTTGGCGGAAGGGGTAGGAGCGTTAGAATCCTTTGCCGATGCTTGACTGAAGACACTAAGATTTGATGAATCTCTGTGGTTTCTGGGGTTATAGGTCTTCGTTGAATCATATATGTATCTCTGCAGACTTAGATACCCCACAGCAGGAAAGATGGGAGACGCGGGTTGAGGAAAAAGGGCGACAAGATGATTCGTGGAGGACGATACCGGATTTCCACCCCCGCACCTTTACCGAGTGTTGGCGGGATTCGAAACCCGGGGAACTTGACTCGATACACACCCAAGGCAAAGGTTTGTACGCTAGATGGCTTGGTCCTGGATGTCCCGAGGGTCAGTCATAAGTGGCGCACTTGTAGTGTAGGTTCCAATGTGTGGTTTCTCTTTCCGACAGACCCCTTTCTGAGCGCGATTTTGTCCTGGCAAATCATCTTCATGCAGAAGAACCGGCCTGGCTTGTAAAGCGGTGAAGTGCGCTGAGAAAGCAATCTCAACATGTATTCGAGACAGTTTATACCTGCAAATCACCTGTTACGGTGCCTCAACCGCTCTCTGTCGTCTTTGCCAACGAGACTCGTCCGACCAAAGTCCTGGGCTAGTATGGAAACCCAAATTGATAGCCGACAAGGCAGTACTCCTCACAGACGGCATGCTTCAACAGACATCAATAAAGCGCCAGCGACGAAACTTGGTGCCTCAACTGAAGATGCGTGGAGGTCAAAATCCATCCCAGACATGATGTCTTTGAAAGGCCGAGTTACTGTCGTGACTGGCAAGTTCACAAGTATTTGCATTTCGACAGCCACTGACAAGTGTCATTAGGAGGCGCACGAGGTATTGGTCTTGCATTGGCGAGAGGGGCTGCAGAACTTGGAAGCGATGTTGCAGTTCTTGATGTCCTGGAAGAGCCATCTGAGGCATTCTTGGATTTGGAAAAGGATTTAGGAGTTCGAGCGCGGTATTATCGGTGCGTCGTTCTCTGTACAAAGACCCAGTAGGAGGAAGAGGAGGCACCATTGCTAATACATCAGGTTATGTCCAGGACAAGTGTCACCGATGCTCAAAATTTGACTCAAGCTTTTGAGTCTGTGGTGAAAGACTTTGGTCGAATTGACAACTGGTATGATCTCTCCGTGATGCTCATCATTTGGCACTGACAACGCCCAAAGTGTGACAGCAGCAGGGATAGTGCACGATAAGCCTTTTCTGGAGACAACCTGGGAGGAAGGAGCCAGAATTTTGGAAGTCAATGTGAGTTCCATCATCGTGTCGATATTGGTGGGTTCTTTGCCTAACGCCAGCAAAGGTCATGGGCACAATGCTCAGCGCGCAGCTTGCTGCTAAACAAATGCGAAAACAGAACACCGGAGGCAGCATCGTCATGATTGCATCGGTCTCAGCTCAATCTGCCTTGCCGTCTCAACGTTTGAATATATATGCTGCCTCTAAGGGAGCTGTGAAATCGCTTTGTATACAACTAGCTGTGGAACTGGCACCGCTAGGAATCCGGTTAAACACGGTATCGCCTGGTTTCATCGCCACCGAGATGACCAAAGGGCTAGCAGTGACAAGGCCAGAGTTGTTGACAGTGTTCAAATCAGCTCCACCAATGGGCAGAATTGGTGATCGCTCAGATTTGAAAGGGGTAGTCGGTTATCTCCTTAGCGACGCAGCAGCATATACCACGGGCACTGACGTTCTCGTAACTGGTGGTGTACACGCAGGTCAACTGTAAAGAGGACTCTCGGGTCTGCAGATTGATTTGTTATGCGTCAGGGGTCGTGAGGAGGGATGTGAGGTAGTTCGAGATTGTTGTAGCCACTCCAAAAAAGTGTTTCCAATGAAAAATCGTCATAAGATGTATCAAAGAAGTTCGAGGCAGAGTCTGTCTCAGTGAAGCTAAGACCATAATCGAAGCTGCCCTGGCTCTGAGGCGAAGAATGCGTCTGTAACATATCGCTTTCTGCGTTCGTCGGCCGGCGTCTCTTGGGTGGTCCTTCGTGAAGCTCTTCCCAGGGGTTGGGCCGTTTGGCATTCGACTTTGATCTTCTCAAGAGATCACTTTTGATACCCATGATAACCTCTAAAGCTCTAGAGGCACTCTTAAAAGCGAGTCCTAGCTCACCTAAGGCCTGGCAGCAAATTTCCAAATTCTTCCATGCAGTATTGCTGCGTGTCGGATCTGTGGCCGCGCAGGCTGTGAAGACGTGGATGAGGGTGGCGGTGAAAACGAGATGGACTGCTTGGACATTGATCCTTCTCAGACTGTATAAGCGACGGTACGTTTGAATCAGTTTTGCCATGAAGTTCGCCGAGTTGGTACAGTTATTCCGGCCAGAGGCGATCTCGGAGGAAGTTAGACCTGGCAAAGTCTTGACAGAAGCAAAGAACGGGCGAAACGTTATGATCATGATACTATGATATTGCATGCTAGATGCTGTTAGTTTCGAAAGCTGTCACTCACTTCTGCTGACTTACTGAAGTTGGAGAACATGGGGGAGGTAGAACGCATTTTTGTCCACGTCGTTCACAGCAAGGCTAGCTGGAAGATCATGAAGCCAGCTCACCAGTTCGTTTCGCATGTGAGAGGCGAACTCATAGAGCTGTCTCGCACTTGCTAGATCCGCTATTCCATCAGGATACCTATCCTGTGGTTAGAATTCGAGGCTTCAACACTGTTTACCACTCACAGATTTTCCCTGATGGCGGTCATATGGCCACATAGCTTGACGTTCCAGACGCTTAGCACATCGATCGGGTCCATCATTCTTAGTAAATCTGTTCTCTCGCCGTCGTCGTATGGAGTCCAGTACTTTTCGACTTGTCCCGTATCTCTGTCTTCTGCCAAAAATTTCACAGTGATGTGCTTGCCGTCGAGTGCGACCGGTCTGCCAACGTACAGACTCCACATTCTGAGCACGAATTGTTCAGCGTTTGTAATCGACCGTAAGAGCAGGCACAAATACCTATCGTGGACGAACACCCCACCCCATATGATCTTTCGAATCCTGCCTTCTTCGGCTGAGATAAGACCTATTTGGACGTATGGCTCGGGATCAAGATGAAGACCAAGATCCACGGCGAGTCTAACTGCCATTCCTGCCATACAAGATTAGTATGTCTCCCAAAATCAACGTGAATATTCTATACCGCTATCCAGCCAGCCTCGGGCGTCTCTCGTCAGCAACGCCTCAACCGCACTAAGAATCACCAAAGATTGGACAGTAGACAGAGTCGGTGCATCCAGTTCCAGCTCCAGCAGTAATTTCGATCTTGTGGCAAAGAAGTCAGGTAATGGATCTGGTAGATGAGGATAACTCCTCGTTGTCATGGTGGCACCGACCGAGCACCTGATACAGAAAATCAGCAATAAATCCCACGTTCGGAGGTAGGCGGGCACTCACATGGCATTAGTCAATACCTCTGAATATAAGGAACTGAAATGGCCTGCAATCCTGGAATCGATTCGTTCTCGCCAGAAGACGGACTCGTCAACAACATGGATCGATGGCTCTTCCCAGGTGAAATATAGTTTTAAGAGATGGTCTTCGATACCCTCGTCAACAAAATGACCGACCCCAGCTCCAGTAAGCAGGTCTGCTCCTTGCTCGGCTGGGGAACGAAAATTTGATCGTGATAAGGATAGAGGTCCATTATGGAGAATGTGTAAATTGGAGGTGGCGCCATAAAAGCGCAACTGGCCGTCCTCAGCTATTTGCAAAGAACCGATTCGGCCCGACAGCTGATCCAAGAAGACATCTTCGCCAGCAGCGGACAATTTCGCAGAGTCAGGATTTGAGTCATGGACTAGAGAAGTGTCGGTAGAAGATCCCGAGGATATGTATTTCTCGTCGAGTGGGACTTCTATCGGGAAGGAGCTATGCTGACCATTGCGAGAACCTGGCAGGAGGAGACACGTTAGTATCCAGACATGCCACAAGTAAATTTCAAGCGTGATCAGTGCTCACCTGATGCCTCAGACTTGATTTCTGGTCGATTCGTATCTTGACCAACACTCTCAGAAGGAGAAGCATCCACGCAAGATGAAGACGCCTGGTTTTCTTTTGATCTCGTCTGGACGTGCATTGGAGGTGGCGACGGAAGGTCGATACCGCTGGCAATGAGTAGCGATTCCAGTTGCTGACAGTAGCTGGTCAAAGACTGTAACCTCTCCTTGGGAGCAATTTTGCGCTTGTCCACCCCATGCTGAAAAACACACTCTTGCCCATAAAGAACACAATTTGAACATCGCGGATTGACCCCATTGACGCCGCCGTCACACTTGATTTTGCGGCGACGACAGCCTAGGCAGGCAGTGGTAACGTGCTTAGCCGGACGCTTTGCTTGAGATTCGGAAGTATTGATTTGTGACGACATCCGGTCTTTATCTCACTCGAAAGCTGATGTGTCCGAAAATCTGGAAAGACCAGCTCTGACAAAATTGATGCAAGAAAGGGATCGTGATCCGAGTAGAGGCCAAGGCTATGTACTGATGACTTATGCCCCTCGGCCCCCCAAGACGCCCAGAGTGCCCCCAAAACTCACACTATTTGCGGGGAACTCAAGCTCGGATGCCGGAAATGCGGGGCGAGTAGGGAGCCCTTCTAGGCGCCTAGGTATCTGATGCGGGCTGTTGGCACGGAGGTGGGTTATGAGAAGACGGTAAGGCCAGCGCTAATGTCGCCTGGCATTCAAATAGCCACCCGCCTAGACTCATAATCATGCAACTGGCTGTTCGTAGCTACACAGGTATCTGTCTGGCACATAAGTTGGCCTTCAGATTTTAAAGCGGTAGTATTATCCGCTTATTTCCTTGCCCAAGAGACCGCCCTGGTCTTTGAGGATTTACCTCGATGCGTTAGCCGTGATGCAAAACGCCCAACTAAGCCCGATCGCTGTCATGAATCAAATGTAATGGCTGCCGACGTTGTACCCGACTACTGTCACCGACGTGAAGAATTCTCACCCTGCAACGTCGCTTCTGCTCTCAAATAAAGGTCAACGCATAACCCCTGAGCACCTATTAGACCATCATCTTTACTGATGTTACTCAGTTTTTGTAAAATTTGCACCATGTGTCGGGATATACTCAGATCGGAGCGCGAGCTTTCCTCACGAGGATTGAAAATAATTTGTGCAAGAACAACGACCAGTGCTGAGACTATGGCTTCTAGTGAAAGCCTAAAAGGAAGTTTGTTAGCAAAAAACACGCTATCATTTCTTTTCCCTCCTTGACTCACCAATTGCATGCAATATCATCACCCGGAATGAGTCGCAAAAGGTCGATGAACCGTCGTGCATCCTTGTATAATAACTGTCCTTTCTGTCTCGACATTCCCTCAATCAGTCCCTCCGCCAAAAATGGGTTCGTCTGGGTTCTGGAAACGGGGGAGATATGACTGAGGAAATGGAATGCTGTAGTGAAGTATGTGGACTCGAGCACAACAACGTGCACTAGATCCGATCGATGCAATGCTGCTCGAAGGTCTTGTGGGTTTAGCTCGAACAGCCAATTTCGGCGCCACTCATCCAGTCTGGATTTGATTGAGCGTAATTCGGCGTCTTCCGGACAATCAGAATTCCTTTGTGACCGTGGAAGTAATACTTGCTCCATGAACTCGGCTTGCAGAAGAGCCAGCTCTATATGTAGTCGGAACACGTTTGCCTTGAACTCGCCTCCCACAGCGGCAATATCTCCTGCGGAATCATCTTGATTCTCTCTGGGAAGCTCTAAATTGATTAGTCTGGGACTCACACTAGGCAGCCGCCCTGCTCTCAAGCCCATATCGATATCCATGAAGAATGCGAACCAGAACACGCGCGACTGCTGAAGGAAATCATCGCTATCGATCGAATGAGGTGGTTTCGGATCGTTAATGTGAAGGTCCTGAATTACCCGAAATGCCAGGCCCACAAAGCTTTGTGCTGGATAGGGACGTGAGGACGTTGAGACAATGATCGCAATTCCTAGAAAGCATTGGGCTAGGAGTAGTGAGGGCCGCAACATGAGAAGTTCCGGTACCGTTTCAAGACATTCTTGTAGGTAGGTATTGGCGTTTTCCGTATCTTGAGGCACGCCTAACGGACTCATCGCGCGGAGCCGATGTGCTATACCAAGCACCACCTTCAGGGCAACCCACTCTATCGGCGTACCCGAGGCCATGTTGTCGTAACATCTCTGGAACATTGTAGTGATTGTTCCAGCATCGAAGATTGGAAGGGCGGTATTAAAGTCGACCAAGTACTCCTGGAGCAAAAACATACCTCCTTGGATAGGGGGAAGAGAACATTTTTTGGGGCCGTTGTAGCGAACCTGGGGAATCAGTTCCACATCCGTGCTGGCTAAGCCAGGAACTGCCAGCCCAAATTGAGGATCTATATCAGGACTCCACGTCGAATCTGTATCGACATGATTAAAGGTCCCGCCCAGGGATGATGAATCCGTAGATGTGGGATCGACAACAGAGCTTGATGTGAGAGACCTTGAGTTGAGGGCCTGTAGAAGTGTTTGGCCAACATGTGAGTCAATTGAGCTGTTCCTGTTCCCTCGAGAGCTCTCTGTGAGGTGGGAAAATTGTTCTGCTGTGGATGTTGTGGATTGTAGTGAAGAAGGAGTTAGCACGTCAGCCCGCTCCTCGGGCTTTGCTTCTGAGATCTTTGCAGCTACGGAAGTCTTGATGAGTTCCTCGAGACTTTTGAGCCGCTCCTCTAGATTCTCCATTTGCTTCCTGTTCACAGCGATCAGCCACAGATGGGGTCGAAAGCAAAATGCCCCCTAGAGGCGTACACCTGGGGGTGGGGGGTTCCTCCTTTGGAACGCACCTTTTCCTCTTCTCTCGCGGTTTTGTAACGTGAGTCATTTGACATTCTGACTTTGATTTTTCACAAGCTGAACATTTTGCGCCTGCCTTTTTCACGCTCAAATCGCAACGCCTTTTCTTCAGTCGGCACAAATCACAAGCCTTGTAAAATTGGCCCCATTGAGTTAGCATACCAGTGAATAGAAAATCTCTCAGCTCAACAACCTACCTGGGCGATATTGCCAGTCTTAACAGCTTGAAGCGCTGTCTGTGACATATCGTTGAACGTGACGGTGGTAAGCCTTTGAAAAGCAGATGTGATTATGCTTCACCGGCGAGCGGGCAGATAGTTGGAACGTTACTGGAATTTAGGCCCAGGCGTACTCCACAGGACGAGATCGAAGCGTATTCTCGACAGGGTCGGCCGTGCTCATAGAGAAGATGACAAGGCTTGAAGCAAGTCTGGGGTAAGATTATGGATCGTGGAGGTTTACCGACGCGACACCGATCCCGAGGCTGCGATGACGTTTTAAGCTGCCGAAGAAACTATCACATAAGAGTGACTAAAGATCTTGGGAATATCAGATCGCCCACCGCCAGTGGCACAGCAAGCAGGAATTTGTTGGGAGAGGTTATGCAACTATCATAGGGTCAAGAGAATCTTCTCATCGACGCTGACAAATGTGCAAATCAGGGTGTAAGAATCGTCGAGTGCGGAAGGTGCGGAAACTTTAAATCTCTAAATTACATCAAAGCCACAGAGCACGTGGTGTGGTTGCCGTTGTGAGCGCCACATTTCAGATCAAAACTCCATGCCATCAGGCCCAGTAACTCCATCGTCGTCTCGTTCTCGTTTAACCCGAACCATCTCACTCCTCAGTAAGGACTTGACGAACCCATCAAATAGTTCAACGTAGGGTTTGAGGCTTGTCTTTTCCCAGTCATTCAACTTCCTCATGGTTGCACCATCCTCAACATACCCATTCGTTGGTGCTTCACTTTCTTCAGCTTGGCCAAATTTATCCACCTCTCCAAGGAGTTCGGTAACTTTGGGCACACTGAGTGGATCGAATGATTCGGCGCGCTGCATGTCACCTCCGGTTGTAATAGGGACGCACACTCTTCCGGTGCCTGGGTGCACCACAAAGGGACTTTTCAGCAAGTGAATTCTCTTTTTGCCGACTTCCACGTCCAGTCTTGGATAAGTGTACTCAAGTAGGATGTCTTGCTTGGCTTCAACAAGAGCTCTGGTATCCAAAGTCTTGCTGACTCCTGTTTTGGCCAGAGCGTCAATATCCTCCCATTTCTTGATGCTTGGCCTGTCAGGGCTGCTTGACCACTTCTTCACGAGAGCCTCATTCAAGGTCTTGTCGGGAAGCAGTTGAAGAAGGCGCGCTTGCCCTGCCTCAGACATGAAAGGATCCTGGTCGGTCAACACTTGCTGGAAGTAGGGTCGCAAAATATCGAGACTTCGTGCAATGTGTGGGTGCAATGGCCGTTTGATATTGACTCTTTTCCCTCCTTGTACACCTCCCTTTAGCACTTCGAAGTAGCCGGTAATAGCTTTGCGCTTTTCATCGTCTAATTCTCTAGCGTCTTTGTCGCTTATCCAAGCGTGTACACCACGACGCCCAGAATAAATCCAAATGATGTGTTCAAACCCAAAGTCTTCTCTCAGAGCCACATCGACCACCTTGATCGCCATGGTCGCAAATGCCCAGCACTTGGAGCAGATGTTGGCTTTTTCGCAGCATGTTCGTATGTCATCGTAATCCGTCAAATCAATATCGAAGACTATCTCTTTACTTAGAGGCCTGAACATGGAACTTTTTCTCAGTGTTTTCCTATCTCTTGGGTTTGTAGTGTAGACTGGGCCAATTTCAAAGCGAGAGGGGACATGGCGAAGGATATCTTTCCGTAACAAATCTGCCGTAGGATAAGATTGGTATCGAAGATAGGCATCGTTTGGAAGGGTCAAGGCGAATTCTCGGTTACTGAAATCTGTTCCTGGTTTGGGAGAGTGGTTGAGCCATTGAAATAGAGACCTGAATGGGAAGAGTCGAGCATAAAATTGTTTCATCAGTGTGGTGTCAGAGTACGACTCTTGTGCGGTTGACGGTGCGTCTTCTGGCACAGGTACCGCTAATTGAGGAGGCGATGAGGGTATGTCGGTGGCATTGCCCGAAGATTGGAGTTCATTATATAGATCTTCGTCTTCGTCGTCTTCGAATAAGTCTTCGAGGGCTACAGCCTGCGGCTCAGACTTGATGGTTGTATCGACTTCGGGTGCGTCCTGATCACTACTGCCCATTGGGGGAGCGTCGGGGAGATTGACATCTTCGTCTGGAGGGCCAGATGGCGCGCGGGGCGAGGACGACTCTGGCATTTTCATACCCATGCCGACTTTCTAGGTCAAAACAAGACGGTGTAAGAAATTGAGAGAAGTGTTCTGAACTGGTCGTGGTAGGCGAGGTAGGGACCCGTGCAGACACGTCGGGAACTCGGACGCGTCGCGTTCGGGCAGCCAATTGCACTCCGCACAACCCCGCCAACTGGTTAAGCGATCACTTAAGTGAGTGCCACGTGAAAGTATTACAGAAAGACGGCCCAAGACACCCAGGACATGATGGACACAAGAATCGTGCAGAGTAAATCATGCCAAGAATTGCTTTTATTTGTGGTATTCGATTTCGTTGATGGTTTCCAGATCATCCTAATCTAACATCCCAAATATCATCGGCGTGCCTGGGGCACATATTGACCAATCTCTCTAGAGAGGCTTAAGAATTGAGAAATATAATATGATACATCAGGGTAAATTTTCCTTCACTTCGTTGGCATCCGAAAAAGGGCTCAAGTCCTGTTTGGCAAGGTCTGGTCGCATTGTTGGGCTTGTCACATTCATATGCTGAGGATCTCGCGCCCGATTGATGGCATCTTCTATCACGGCACTCAGGGTCGCGCTGGCACTACCAGTATGCCTGTGTGTCGGACCGCTTGTTGAGCCTCCCCGAGATGAGTCGTAAGGCAGAATTCCACTCACAGACGACGATCTTGCGGAATGGTTGGCCGCGAAGGGTTGTCTTGGGATCACCAGAGGCGAAACAGGAGATTCTTCAATGAACGTGGTGGGAGTTTTGAGAGCAGGAGTAGAGACAACCTCCTTCTCATCCACAAACACTTGCACACTCTCTTTTGAGCTTGTAGCGGTACTACCTTTGCGAGCAGCTTCTTTCGCCAGATTTGCAAGGGTAGGAACTCTGCTTGCTGAATTGACCTTCTTGACCTCAATAGGCTTCGCAGTGACGTTTCGTGCAACGATCGAGCTCTGTCCGCCGCCTAACTTGGGTACCTGTGGAATCTGTGGGGTTCTGGTACTCGGCGTCGACGAGTTCGCTGGTGTATTAGCTCCCGACTTTACGCTGACAACATTAGCCTGTGCGCGGAAAGCCTGTTGAGCAGGAACAGGAGGAATTATCGCGTCGCTGCGGTAGATCGTCGTGGCTATGCTTTGTCGAGCGAGACTCGGTGCAACGCTGAATCGAGCGTCCATGGAAGAGGCATCAGACCACGTCGAGTCTCTGAGATCTCTCGGCATGAAGAAATGCTGCTCTAATTGAGGTGTCGACGCCGCAGAGTTTGCGGCCGTGCTTCCTGGGAGCGCAGGAACAGGGGGAACGAGCAATCCAGGAGATTCTGGTGGCGAGCGAACAGTGACGCCAGGAATATAGGCGATCTGAATGACATTGGAAGCTCGTGTGAGTACGGTGGAAGCGATCGAATGTGCGGATCTCGTTGATTGGCGATTGGCTCGGGAGAGTGTAGACTGGTCTCTTTTCTCGGGAGGGTCCCATGCTGGAACGTGCCTTTTCTTTTTAAAGTGGAATCTGTAGACCAAAAATATGATCGCGGCGAGTACCAGAACACCACCTATCACGCCTCCAATTATGGGTCCAACTGGTGTAGACTTCTTCGGCGTTGATTGACCAGGTAAAGACCCGATCTTGACACATGTGGTAGAAGCGCACGAGTCACACGACTCGGCTTGGAGCGAGCAGGTTTCATCTACCGCACATGCCGGACAGCTCGGCGGATCTGGTGGACATTGTACACAGCGACGGAAAAGGCGTTGGGGAGTGCTATCGGCGACTTGAGGAGTGTGTTAGTCCACAGTGAATCCATAGGAAAAGCATGGGCCTCATACATTTGTTGTACGCCATTGCGGCGCACCCGGCGAAAAGGGTCAAGTATGCGTCCCTTTTAATATGACGCCGTGGAGCAATTCTTTGGCCCTCGTCGCGGCGCACTCCTTTGAAACACCAGATGAAGTTCGCTCAATAATGGCAGACACGAACGGTTCTTAGCGACAGTGGTGGTCGAGTTCGAGTTGAACGAGTGTTGTGTCAGATGAGATCGTGACCGGAAGCAGACAAAGGAATGTGGGATGACGGCGTCGGGCAACAACAATTGTTCAAAAAGAAGTTCAATTAACAAAGAGAAAGATCGAATCAGAGTTGGTTTGTTGAAGTCGGCAGCATTGAAAGGATGGAGAGAGGAGGTCAAAGGTGATCGCCGCCGTGCTGGCCAGCAGATCAGTGGTTCTCGGCCCTTCAAGCTGGGGGAAGGAGAAGAGAGAATGTCAACTGAGGTGCCACCACCAGATGTTGCATCAGAAAATGGGTAAACTACGATGAGCAAATAGGCGTCGAGCTTGGGAGAAACCGAAGGCATGTGCGAGATGAAGGGGCGTCGTACAGGCAGGGCCTAGCAGGAAACGACAGGTGTGGTTGGTGGATTAGCGAAGCCCTGTAAAAGCGAGATATGCCAATTGGATGCCTATCGCCCCCCCTGGACATCGGTGCCTGGGTATGCTGGGCAAATCTCTTCATTCAAAACATGCTGCAGTGAGCTGGGAGAGCCTTTCAAATCTCCTTGCTGATGACTTCGAATTGCAGTTTCAATCAGACATTACGCCTGCCATGAGGATGGGTTCTTCTTCTGTCGACGCCTGCGAGATAACGCGAAGTATACAGTCATTGTCTCTGCCTTTTGCACTGCTGCCCAACGGCCGTCAAAAGGGTCTGGATTGCGTCGCCCAAGTGTCAATGTTTGAAGGTCTCACCAGTGGTTTCATCCGCAGCCATGCCCACGCCATGACGATTTGCAGCTCGATATGTTACTTGTATTTATGTTGACCGTCTTTGGGCGCATATATGGTCGCAGTGATACAAGTGCGTCTGCATCTTCATACCTGCCATAGAGGGAATTACGGACGCCGAACGTGACCTGCCAGCGATCCGGCTGACATTGCACCAGCTTGCCTGAGTAGTAGTAGTAAGATACAAGTACGCGATACACAATCCTTTCAGCTCCACACACATGAATAGGGGCGACTTGAAGTACACGACACATTCCGACATGGTCAGCTGCATTCCAGAATATGATCATCTGGCTTATTGTAGAGAGTATACTCAACGTATGCGGACAGCTACTTCCTCGCATGGCATATACAAAATCACATTCTTCAATCACTCGAGCCAGTCGGATGGAAGCGATAATTGCCACATTGTGGCGTCGGAAACCTGCAGAACCGCTGCACCGCCGCCGCAGCCAAGTCTAAAAATATGCGGGACATGTGACAGGCTATCTGCTGCAGGTCTTTGCGAGCATTTCTGAGCGATGACTGCAGATGGTCTTGGGATTGATTACCTACTTCTTCCTTGAACCACTTGGGAATCATTTGGCCTCGCACAAAGATCCCAAAAGTACTTCATGAGCGCTCCCAAGTTCTCGTAGCATTCCTCCTGCCGCGCACCAGTACAGAGACTGAAGTGATCGTCTACGCAATCATGTGGATGCTTCAAATGTGTTTCAACTAAATTCGTAGCCGGGCTAATCAATGCAGGACGCAAAGAACTGCGGGGAGCCGTGACGCCACCATCGATACAGGGTTTTGGGGGGTTCCTTCAAAGTTTCCAGCAGCAGTGTTTCATCTGTTACGATCGATCAGTAGCGAGGAAGAAAACCTCGATGTTCCATGTAATTGTGATCAGTTGGATTTTGTGCCATACCAACCACCTACCCGTGCCTGGAGAGGTTTGTAAAATAAGCATCTCACAAGCAGCTCACCAAATGATCCCAGGGGGGCTGAATGCACAGCCTGACTCCCTGGTAAAACCCGATTCCACCAGTGCTCGCTTGTGCAACTCTACTTCCAGTCTAGTTAGCTAACGCCCGCTGCAGAGCCCATCACTGCCCATCCAGTGTCGTCAGCTCTTTGTCTGCGCGCTATACGATTCGCCTCTCTCAGCGTTCAGGGGATTACTTTTTTTTGCGAAAGGCTCAAGACTTGGCTGCTAAGCGGCTCTCCAGCAGGCTGTGTGTGACCGCCGACTGGCAACGAGTCAACAAAACTGAAACACCTCTGCCTCTCACTTCCTTGGTCGGCTACTCTCAATTAACACCAGCACAAACGGACTTGGGAGTTTCTTTGTTCTCTCTCCTTTAGATATTCAACATCACATTCTTTCTCCCACATCTCCGCATTCAGCCCCGGCTGATTACCTTTCACCCAACGACTTTCGCTCTGACACCACCATCACCAACCTTCTGACTTCCCACCTCTCACCTCTGTCCGGCCCTGGCGGCTGTCATCCTCATCGACTTTAAACCTCCGCTCACACAAATCTGTCACTGTTTCGTATCACTGACTACCCACCCACCAACCGAGATACCTTTTGTGCCGAGCCTCTGCGCTTGAGCTACTCCTCCACGTACAGAATAGCGAACAAGATACCTGAAGACGAACAATGGCGCATCAATATCAAGGTGGTTACGACAACGGTCGTGGTCACCAACTGAATGATGTTCCTGTTGGAAATGTATGGCCCTCCAGCAACCTGCGAAAAGATCGAAGCACAGCTAACAGCTTGCAGAATTACAGACCCTCTCCACACCACTCCGACGACGAAGCTGAACATTCTTTACTGCATCAGAATGCCGCATACCAATCACAATTCGACGACCCCCATTCAAGACCGTTGACACCGGGACAAGAGTCGATCTACACTTTGAATGAAACCTACGTCGGCGGAGACAAATCAAACGTTCCTGTAACTGAGTACAACCCTCAACATACACAAGTCTACGGTCAAGGGCCTGGTTATGGACTGTCAAATTCGCAGGCTGGGTTTCCCACTCCTGGTTATGGCGACCCAGTTGACAGAACCAACTCCACCGAGGCATGGCAGCAACGTCAAGCCCCTGGGTTCGGTTCTGTCAAACGTTATGCCACCAGAAAAGTCAAAGTGGTCAACAGTGTGTTGAGCATCGACTACCCCGTGCCCAGTGCCATCCAAAATGCCATTCAATCAAAATACCGCAATGATCTTGAGGGAGGAAGCGAAGAGTTTACGCACATGCGTTACACAGCTGCCACCTGCGATCCCGATGACTTCACCCTCAAGAACGGCTACAACCTGCGACCGGCTATGTACAACCGCCACACCGAGCTTCTTATTGCCGTCACTGCGTACAATGAAGACAAGGTCCTCACTGCGCGAACTTTGCATGGTGTCATGCAGAACATTCGTGATATTGTGAATCTGAAGAAGTCCGAATTCTGGAACAAGGGTGGACCTGCCTGGCAAAAGATTGTGGTTTGCATCGTTTTCGATGGCATTGACCCTTGCGATAAGAACACCTTGGACGTACTGGCCACGATCGGTATATACCAGGACGGAGTGATGAAAAAGGACGTCGATGGCAAGGACACCGTGGTCCACCTGTTTGAATACACCACCCAACTCTCGGTAACTGCGAATCAGCAACTGATCCGACCGAATGACAACGATGCAACATCGCTTCCTCCTGTTCAGATGATGTTCTGTCTAAAGCAGAAAAACAGTAAGAAGATTAACTCCCATCGATGGCTCTTTAATGCCTTTGGCCGCATCCTGAACCCCGAGGTGTGCGTTTTGCTCGATGCAGGTACTAAGCCAGGACCCAAAGCTATCATGTCGCTGTGGGAAGGTTTCTACAACGACAAAGATCTTGGAGGTGCTTGTGGTGAAATTCACGCCATGTTGGGGAGCGGAGGTCCCTTTGGAAGAAAGCTCCTCAATCCGCTGGTCGCCGCACAAAACTTCGAGTACAAAATCAGCAACATCTTGGACAAGCCCTTGGAGAGCTCTTTTGGATACGTGAGCGTGTTGCCTGGTGCTTTCTCAGCATACCGATTCCGCGCCATCATGGGCCGTCCTCTCGAACAATATTTCCATGGAGACCACACCATGTCCGCACGATTGGGAAAGAAGGGTATCGAGGGTATGAACATTTTCAAGAAGAATATGTTTTTGGCCGAAGATCGTATCCTCTGTTTCGAATTGGTAGCCAAGGCTGGATCCAAATGGCATCTTACTTATGTCAAAGCGTCCAAAGCCGAAACCGATGTGCCCGAAGGTGCTGCTGAATTCATCGGCCAACGACGACGTTGGTTGAACGGTTCTTTTGCCGCCTCCATCTACTCATTGATGCATTTCTCGCGCATGTACAAATCCGGTCACAACGTCATCCGAATGATCTTCTTCCATATCCAGATGATCTACAACATGGTCACTGTACTCCTCTCTTGGTTCTCGCTCGCCTCTTTCTGGCTTACCACCAAGATTCTGATGGATCTTGTTGGCCAGCCCAGCGACGCCAACGACAATACGGCATTCCCCTTCGGCGACAAGGCGACACCTATCATCAACACCATCCTGCAATACGTCTACCTTGCCTTTCTCTTGCTGCAGTTCATTCTGGCCCTTGGTAACCGTCCCAAAGGTTCCAAATCGGCATACACCATCTCGTTCTGCGTCTTCGCCCTAATTCAACTTTACGTGATTGTGTTATCTGTGTACTTGGTGGTTAGGGCGTTTACGAGCAAGGACGGCACCGATATTGTCACCAATGAAGGAGCCAACGAATTTATCAAATCGTTCTTTGCCTCGACAGGTCCGGGTATTGTTATTATCGCCCTCGCCGCGACCTTTGGACTGTACTTTGTGGCATCCTTCCTGTACCTGGATCCTTGGCACATGTTTACCTCTTTCTTCCAGTATTTACTCTTGATGCCGTCTTTCATCAACGTCCTCATGATCTACGCATTCAGCAATTGGCACGACGTTTCATGGGGTACCAAGGGATCTGACAAGGCCGACGTCTTACCTTCAGCACAAACCAAAAAGGACGAAAAAGGTAAAGCGACTGTGGTTGAAGAGGTGGAGAGGCCGCAGGCGGACATCGACAGTCAATTTGAAGCCACGGTTCGACGAGCTCTGGCACCGTTCGTTCCTCCTGTGGAGAAGGAGGAGAAGACCGTTGAAGACTCGTACAAGAATTTCCGTACGCGACTCGTGGCCACCTGGATCTTCTCGAATGCCTTGCTTGCTGTTTTCATAACAAGTGACAGCATTGACAATTTCGGCTTCACTGTAAGTATTTCTCGGTATTTTCCGGTGTGATGATAGCTAACGGATGAATAGTCGAGAGCGACAAATCGCAGCAGTCACTTTTTCCAAGCACTGTTGTGGACAACAGCTGCGCTGTCACTTGTACGCTTCACTGGATGTTGTTGGTTCTTGGGCAAAACCGGCCTCTTGTGTTGTTTCAATAGACGATAATTGTTCTTTTGTCCTTTGCATGGCAACGGTTGGATCAATGGATGGGATCTGGATGGTCCAGGGTATTTCCCTAGCAATCAGCAAATTTTGTCAATCTATCAATGGGGGCGGAATGGGATACACGTTGAATTTTCAAGCAGGAAAGGCTCTATGGAGAAGAAAAGCATACATAATGCATGTTTGCGATCTGTCTTCTCTACTGCTAGTAACACATCAAGGCCGGAAATTTTCCACCGGCAGCTACTCATGTGCGCATTAAATATCACCGTAACCCAACGACTGAAACGACCACAACTACTACTAGTAATCGATTTGAATGCTATACATGTATTGGTGTGTATTCCTGAATCGCGGTCTAGGATTGATATTAATTGCTTTCTAAATGCTGTGTTGCGAGCCTGAGGCTCTGACTTTGGTTCTCCCCGAGTTCGGAACTTCACGCCACTGCCCGTGAACCCCCACAGCCAGAGCCTCGCTATAACCGTAACCATCAGGCTGCGTTCCGACTCTGCCTGCGCTTTCTCCCCTCTTTAATCCATCAAACCCAGTGTTGCCCCGATCTCAACTCTCCCTCGCACCGCTCAAGCACTCGACAAGGAACTCTTATAGACAGACTCGCCACCGCTCTGGTGACCCCCAGCCGACAAGATGATGAAAATATGGTCGATGGTACATGAAAATGCAGTCCTTGTACATTTGGGTATACCCCGATCTAACCACATTGTACAGAAACAACAACAACAAAAGGATGAACAGGCACAAGGAACAACACAGAAGAAGAAGAAGGTGACGGCGGCGCAACTGCGAGTACAGAAAGGTATGGGCGGTCCCAAGAGCACACAATCTTACAAACGAGCCCGCGCCACTGACTCATGACGCTTCTTTCGCTCTGCCATTAGATCTCAGCGAACTCTCACTAGGGAGCACGATGAAGACGACCTTCCCAGACCCAGACGACATCCTCAACTTCCAATTGACGATCGAACCGGACGAGGGCATGTACAAGGGCGGCAGCTTCGTCTTCAACTTCGCCATCAACCAGAACTTCCCGCACGACCCGCCGAAAGTGAAATGCACACAGAAGATCTACCACCCGAACATCGATCTGGAGGGGAACGTGTGCCTGAACATCCTCCGAGAAGATTGGAAGCCCGTGCTGAATCTGAATGCCGTTATTGTCGGGATGCAGGTAAGAGATGAAATAAGATCTCCTTTCATACCGAACTCGATATTGCAGAGTCGCCGCCGCAATGATCCGACTGGGGTAGCATGCTGACACAAAGTGCTTGTTCCTCAAAAGTTTCTCTTCCTCGAGCCCAACGCCTCCGACCCGCTGAACAAAGAAGCCGCCGAGGATCTACGGAGCAACCGCGAGGGATTCCGTCGCAACGCACGCACGGCCATGGGCGGTGGTGCGGTCAAAGGCCAAAGCTACGACCGAGTCCTTCGATGATAATTATGATGAAAATGATGCTTTGGGCGCGCAAGACCACCAATCCCCGGGCGTGTCAGTGCTTCCTACAAACGATAAAAATGAATGAACTGCAGGACCGAGGAACCAAAACCACATTTGAACGACGGTTCCCCTCTAACGATTCCGACGACAATTTCCTCTTTTTTTTTCTTGTTCCAATGTGTGAATTTTTGCCACCACCTCTTCATTTAACCAAGAAAGCATTGCGACGTCAAGAGCATTCGGGTTACAGGCGCGGGGGAGCTGGGAGAGATGGATTCGGCGTCCATTCGGGCTGATACAGTTATTGTAGCGATGGGAGCGGCGGTCAGAGACACAGCACCTTTTCATAGACGTTGCAACGAGAACAGTCCAGTCATGCTAGCATATGGGATGATTATAAGACCTTTTTCTCTTTCTTTCTCTTGAAACACTATACTAAGAAGACAGATTCGAAGACGTGCCGTGTGACCGAGTCGTTTCAGTCTGTTCATCAATCGTTCTGGGTTCGTTATATCTCGAGGTTTCAAAAATCCCTCAGGGGTTGGTTCCCAGCAATGGAATCAGCGTCTGCCTGTACCGCATTCCTCGTCTAGGTTCTTCGTCATCCGTCGACCATCCATCCCTCGATTCCGTCCCGCGCCTCCTTCGGGGGTCGTCTCCGTGACCATCGCTTGGCCTGTTTCCACGACTGCCGTCTCTGTCATAGATCGTGAACGCGTCCCTCGAGCTACCCCGGTCATTTTCGCCTGGATCATCTCTGGGCCTGCCGGTTCGGCTGCTGTCCCTGCGATATCTCCTCTGACTATACCGACCGCTTTCCCCGTCAAAGTCCACGGAGGCGTCCCCCCTGCGACTATCCCTACCACTTCCTTCGG
The DNA here is from genome assembly GCA_030068005.1 of Cladophialophora exuberans. NCBI lineage: Eukaryota > Fungi > Ascomycota > Eurotiomycetes > Chaetothyriales > Herpotrichiellaceae > Cladophialophora > Cladophialophora exuberans. The sequence continues at coordinate 121,659 of JANSVK010000017.1, read as the reverse complement.
AACGATCATGCCGCGAGGCTCGAGACTCCTCGCTGTCTGGCCGGTGGACATACGTTCTGCTTGATCGGCTTGACCCAGAAGACCAGCGATGGCTCCTGTTTGGTGCAGTATTGTGGAAGGCATTCGGAGGCATCGCTGTCTGCGTCATTCTCTGGAGTTCTCTCTTGGCCGCGTCTAATTCGTTTTCTTTCTGGGCCAAACGTGTCCGCAATGCCCGATTCTCCGCCTCAGAAGCCTGGCAACGCTCGTTCAGGCTGTTACACGCCTCAGTAAGATGGTCGACGCGTGTCTGTAATCTGCCTATGATAGCCATATCATGCTGATGTCGCTCTCGGTCTTCCTGACGCTCACGCTGGCGTCGCTGTTCGTCTTCTTGGCGCTCACGTCGGTGTCGCTCTTCGCCTTCCTGTCGGTCACGTTGGTATTGCTCCTGGTCACGTTGGAGTTGAGCGACAATTCGTTCAAGGTTGCGGTCCGAGTCACGAGGATGGCCGCCTGTCCGATCTGCCCCTTGCGCCCGCCACGTCTGTCTTGTCCATTGACTTGCAAGGATATCAAATGGACTTCTGCGCCCATCTGGCTCCTGAGGTAATGGGTTCAGCCAGGTTGTCGCTCGCATGGGCCAGTCTGAAACTTCTTCTCGTTCCTCCTGCTGCACCCTGAGCCTCGCGAAGCGGTTCTCGCTGATGAGAAACGCCTCCGTATTCCTTTCGGAGGCCCTGGCTGCTCCTGCCGAAGGCGGAATCTGTGCATGCCTAAGGACTTGTCAGCTAACCAAAGAAGCATACATGCACGGCAAGCATAGACTCACCTCACAACGGAGATCACAACGGTGATGATGGTAGTAGCATAGTGGATTTGACTCCGCTGTAGCTTAATCTTACGCCGTTGAAGGAATTTCTTAAACCGTTTTCGACGTTCACCTTCTTCCGAAGTTGTAATTCTGAAGAGTCGGTGTCGGACAATCCGATCTCTTCTTTCACTTTCATCTTCGAATATTTCCAGCGTGTCCTGCAAGTCGAACAGGATACGATTTGTGTCGTGAATGATTCGAGCGAGGGGTCTCAGGATTTCCTGCGACAAAGCACAGTCACGTTCTTCCAGCAGAGGCTTCACCATCGACCAGAGCGTGCCAAGCTGCTTCACCTCATCGCTGGCTTCTCGAATGTCTTCCCAGAGTCCATAAATTCGAGAACCGACGGAAATGGCGGTAGATGTAACACCGCCCACGGCCGTCGCGACGGTCAAAGGATCCATGCCATGACTGCGGCGCCTAAGAGCAGATAACGGAGGGGCACACCGGTCAGTGCGGCTCGGACACAACCTGGCTGATGGCTAGCTTTAAGGACACCCAGAGCGGATAGCAGCTCCAGGGCACCAGCGGCCACCATTTCGGTCACAGGCGACCAGTCCTCACATTGGTTGACACCAAACCCAACAGCGTGATAGAGTATTTCGACGTGCATGTCGATTTGGCAAACAGCCCAATTGTTGCAAGGAACAGTCAGAAACCCAACAAGGATGGCTGACGATCAAAGGTGCAAAATCGGGCGCAAGGTCGAGGTTCACCAACTCGTATCGGAAACCCTCCCTTCGGTCAGCCAATCTGGGCGCAAGGGTGTTTCCTCTCACTACTAGTACAAGTCTCGATCCGTCCCAGCCCGTTGCCCGATTTTCTGCTGAACCTCATCAAGTCCTCGGGAAGATACTGCAAGTGAGGCAACTGCGCATGATTAAGCTAGAAGTAATCCACGCCGGATTAGCTTGCTAGAACGTGTTGACGTGCGTTTGTTCTCCGATGCCTGTTGTCCTTGCGCTTTCCTCCCTGACTATCACCGCCAGATGATGTTTAGTAGATCACGTCTATTCCTTCCGGGCTGAAACTGATTTTTTAATCCTAGATATGGGCCAGGTACATCTCTGAACATAATTACACCGCTAACATATGAAGCCGGATGTGATAAAGGGGCCAGGGGCGAGGTAGCCTGGAAACAACTACGACACTTCAGTCCTTTGAATTTACCTAGTATTTCTTATTCGGCTCGATTTCCTTGTATTCTGCGCCGTGACATTCAGCATAGAACACCATCTCCAGGGAGTCGTCGTGATTGACGCGGATATTGACCGGGTGTCTGAAGGTCTCGACGGTGTCGATCCCCACACTGGTGTTCTGGAGGACAGACGGCCGTCGGGAGTTTAGAGCCAGCGTCACCAGCTCAGCGACAGAATCCCAGCTGGTTGCGGCGCGGCCTGTGACGATTGAGTAGATCAGATAAGCGGATGTGGCGACTAGATAGATGATGACTACCGTGAGCGACAGCTTGACCGTTGCCTGAGAAGCATCATAGCCATAGCCAAGGAGATACGTGTTCGACTCGATCTGAGACAGGGTGGCAGGATCCTGCCAGTATCCACCACTAGCATAGACAGCAATGTCATCGTATTTCCGATGGAGACCATTTGACTTGATATATTGGAGTAGTCCTTCATACTGTTGTGCAGTCAGACCCGTCTCGTCGAGTTTTGGAGGCTTCCCACGTTTGGCGAGCGAGAAAGTTAGCGACATCGGTGCAGTCCAGTTGCCCTGCATAGAATACGACAGAGCGAGAGCATACATCGCTCCTTGATCCCTCCAGACGGTCAGTATGTCACTTTCTGGCCTATCGGCGACAGATAAAGCCGTCGTCAGAGCCCTTTCGGCCCATTTTGGTTCCATTCCAATCAGAACCTTCTCCTTCAGGCCTGACAGAACGTGTACCGGGTCCTCTTCTATGTCTTTCGGAATCTCACTACTGAGAGGAAGTTGTGAAGAGAAATAGTACGCGGTGGTCCGAGCCCAGTACGCGTCAATTGTACACGCCTGTACGGTGGAAAGATTGCCTCGCGGCTGCTTTGAGACAGTTGTCATGATCAAAGAGTGATTGGAAGACTCTCGAGGGGGCCTGCTCCATAATAGCGAGAATCCTATATCGGAAAGCCCTGGGAGATCGAGTAGCGCAGTAGAGTTGTCTTCTGCTGTTGCGGTAAAGTTGGGCATGAGCTGTGTGAAGGAGAGAGTGCGCTGAAGATCTGGGTCTTTGGGACCAAAGTCAACAAATTGAGTAGCGGGGTTGGTGATAGTGACATCTTGTCTCCAGCAGCTCGTGAAGACAAATGGTTGAAGAGCGCGAAGGGATGTAACGGACTCCTGGACCAACCCTAACAGTAAGGATGATGGCACGGTATGAAGTGTATGCAGATCATCACTAACACCTCCTCCCGACCCAGCTCTTGTCAGACCTCGCGTTCCCCATGTATCTACAAGCGGTGTCGGCCATGCTTGCCAGTTTGAGAGCATTTGAAACGAGGTCTCATTGAATAGTGTTTCACTCCTAAGAAATAATTAATCAGGACTGGGTAAACTGACATTTTCTTGGGTCCATAGAAAGCAGAGATAGGCTTAAATTTGTGGAAAAGGTATAACATACTCTAGACTTCCATCGAGAAGTGCGGCCGTTGTTGGGTACACCAGGTCCGACTGGTTGAAAATGTACAAGGTGCGTGTCTTGCAGTACGTAATAGGCCGAGGGATCATGAGAACGGCACTGGAAGGGCCGACTACCGCCGCCATGATAGCTGCCGCTGGTAATATGGTTGAAAGCGACATCTTGGAGGATAGGTTGAGACTTCTCGATGTAAAACAACCCCAAAATTCCAAAGACCACAGACTTGAAACATCTGTTATACGAAATGGTGCGATAAGTGCCCCAAGGGGAGTCCCGGCGTTGCTCAGCACCCGAAGTCGCACGTAGGCGAGAACCATTGCCGTGATTGAAGCCTGCATGAGCACTTCAAGCAACTTGGCAGTAAATTGGATTGCCGGGAAACCGCTTTTAGAGACAGAGCCGATGAATGCAGTGCGAATATTGATAAACACCAGCACCATTCCTGTCACACATGGCACCAGATGAAGAAGCGCATGGAGCGCCGCTATCGATTGATCCTCATAGAGTGCCACCTTTTTACCTTCGCGCGGTTGGCCTCTTTTTGTCGCCTGCCAGAGAAGATGGAGCTTCAAAGATCTTAGGGTTGCAGGGATCTGCTCAAAGCAGTTACGAAATGTCTGAAGCCTTGGCTTCTTGCTTCGCCGAAGCGGAGAGCTCATGTCTCTCTTGGAGTGCACAGAAAGTTGGGTAGAACGATGGCGGTATTTTGAGAGAGATGAAAGTACCGCAATGCATTCGATTCGCAAGTGATAAGCTTGGGGAAATGGATACACGGGTGTTTAAGGATGCTGCAACCAGTTTCAAGACATAAGAGCAGTCGAAGTCTCGGTTGCCTTTGTAGCATGCGGCCGAGTTGCGGTCGAGGAGCCAAAGGCCATGTCCTGCGCGCTTAACATGCAGCAAGGCATATTATGGCCTATAACGTGCAGCGGACTGTTTCGTCATCGAGAAAATAGAAGCACAACCAAAGAGACAGGGAGGCAATATTGCTGTGGGCGGCACGCCCGGTAAAACGAGGGCTGCTTGTCATTGTGAGAGGTCTGGGCGGGTTTCCCTCATCTTTGCGTACCTGATTGACTTCATGAACACGATGCCAATTCTCATAGCTTGGAGCTTCAAGTGCAAGCGTTGTCGCCATATGATTCACGAGGCTGACTTACGGAGAAAAAATTCGGCACAAGAGTCTGGGTTGTCTGGCCACCTGGGTACATACGACGCAGACTATCGGGGAAGAGACGAAGAGAGTAGAGTCTTTAACTGTTCGTCTAACCTTCCTTGCATTCATGGTTGGCTGCATCCACGTTCCGCCAACCGCATCCGTCCAACCGTCGACTCGGAAGTAGTTTGGGCTCAAGTTGAACATGTCTCTCTGGGCTGGTGGCATCGCATTTTTAGGTCAAGGACGGCTTGAGACCAAAATGGAACTCATCGTGGTAGGATGAAGCGGTTTGTACTCGTTACTGAACACCCAGCAAGCCGCCTTCTCGCTCTTTCATGATCTCAGGAACACAGAGCCCCGCAGCAAACCATCCGAAGCTTCGTAGATTCACATTGAACCTACTTGTTTCTCGCACAGCAATATCCAGACAGGCGGCAGCGAGGGCCATGAACCCATCGGCGTCGCTGTCGGCTGTGTGATTTTCCATCCAAGACTTAATGTCTCGAAGGTCACGATTAAATCGGGTCTTCATGTAGTCCGATTGTTCTCGTTGATATCTGCTTCCTGCCCCAGAACGGCCTAGGATGGTGCCGATAAACACTTCTTTCTCGGTGAGTCGCTCAGTTCGTCGGATTGCGTAAAGTGACATTATCTCCAGCATATTCGATTCATAGCTATACGTATTAGCGTGTATTATCAACACAATTGCAGCACATACTAGTCTCTAACTTCTCTGGCCGTTGAATGATACGATTGAGTACGCGAATAGCTGACGTATGACCTTGTCCAATCACGAATATCTTCTAGCACGTTGTCGCCAGCTCTTTTGCTAAACAACGATGAAGTATCATCCGCAAGATCCTGGAAGAATATATTTTCGTCCACAGCTCGATAGAGGTGGCCTAAGACTTTCCAGGATGGGTAATGTATATAATGTTGAGTGCTCTCGAGTAAAGCGGCCTCTTCGGGTCTATGGATACCTTTCTCAACCTTTGTACTTGCACTCGGAGCCATAAAGTCGGGCCTCGATTCGGGGGATCTTGGGATTTTCTTAGTGTCGACAGCAACGCCACTTTTCGAGAAATCCACGGCAGTCGAGGCCAGCTCTGCGAGTAGGAGACAATTGGGAGAAAACGTTCCGTCTTGGTCAGCAAAAATTTGGTGGAGAGTTGCAATTCTGCCAAGCTGATCACTCTGCATAAAGTCAACGAAGAAGTTTGCCATGTCATTTGCGGTGACCTCGCGACCAATGTCGATCGGTTTCGCAGGCATGTATGCAGCAGGAGCCGCAGTCTTCTGTGGTAAGAGCTCTTCGTCATAGATGATGTTATAGAGATCGCCATCTAGATCGCCGCCACTCAGCATGCTAGGAAGGTCACGAGAGCCTTGCTGACTGAAGACGATGCAATTGCAAAGGTCCCAGAGAGCTGAGCTCTCAGGAGGTGGTACAGCCTGAACAAGCTGCACATCGCCGGGATGTAGGGCTGGCGATCGAGTAACCGCGACCCGACCACTCAGGCACGAATGCTTCCCAGTGTCTTCTGCTTTGAAAGTTACGAAGACCTCACCTTCTTTCAACCAGTTGGTCTCGTCGCTGATTCCATAGAGTGTAAGTGCGTTCGGCACTGGAATGCGACTTCGGAATTTGATCTCTCGGAGTTGAATTTGTAGCAAGGCTCCGAGTAGTTCCCGCAAGAAACCGTCCTCTATGGCATCGACGCCGATATACTGGAGATGCCCGAGAAGTGCAGATAAGCCACTGCTACTGTCAGACAACTCCTTTGTAATGAAATTGAGTGCGACAGATGGGGAAGCTGCGCTGGCACGGAGTTGTTGAATGGCTCGGTCTTGTAATCTCTCGAAGACTTGGTTACTAACTCCAAGGTCTTCAAGGATTTTAATGATCGGACGATTGAGTCTGAACGGGAGTGGCCGACGATTCGAACCACAGATTTCAAGTTCGTTGGAGGGGCTGCCTATGAATTTTACCATCAATGGCCGGAGTCGGATTTGATCTCCCTGGAGTCGCGTATCGAGGGTAAGCATTCCCTTGGCTCCTGTGAAGTAATTAGCCAAGTCCCTACGACGACAACTGCTCACCTTTGTAGCGGATTTGGTAGGAAGTAGGCTGCTCCTCTGGCGACACATTGCCCCTGAGTTGTCTCCACACCGACTGAGAAATTGTGCCACAGCCATCAGTAAAGACGTATCCTCCGGTCTCAACATCGGGTTGCTCATGAACAGTGCTCTCATCCACCCATATGGCGTTTGTGGTTTCAGAAAACGCCTGACCAATTCGTGCTGCACATTTTGCGGGAGACTGGATCTCACTGAAGTCGCCAAGTTTACTGATGAGATCCTTCGCGAAGAGTAAGGTACCATTGTGGATGAAGGGTCGCATGAACCAACATGTTTGCGACCTGAGAGACGAATGTGAGAATCCGAGGAAGTCAAAGTGCTCGTTCGCAATGTTCAAGCCAGTGCAAAGAATAGACAGGAATCGACCCTGAAGGATTCTCTCATTCGAGGAATCTCTTTCAAATACAATTCGAGTCTCGTCTTCATCAGAAAAAAGAACGCGCAAGAAGCAATCCGAGTGTGCGCGATACTGTCGTAAAACTCGGTTCGACGCGACGAGTTCCGGGCCATAGAGATAGACACCGGTCGGGGTAACGGTGACACGATGAATCGAAACCTCATCTCCTTTACGACTCCGTCGCTCGTCGTCCTCGAACAGCAGGCGTGCTTGATGAGCCATGGCACTCAAAGCACCTCTCACGCCGCCTGTTTGGGGATCTGTGGTAGCATCACTGTGAGCCAGTTGCAGACTCAGCCGTCGTAGAGCCGCAATGAGTGCTGCTTCACCTGACCTAGCTCGCAGGTCACTCATGGTTGGTAAGAGGCTCTCAACCTCAGCTGGAGACAAAAGGCCGTTGGCCCATAATGCATGTACCTGGAATTTCCATGAAAATGAACAATTAAGTCTGGCAATCTGCAAGTTTAGGCTTGCTAGTTGGTCTGAATATGTGGCTCTCGGTGAGACAGTTGTCACGGCCGTCATCATCGTGATGGGAACCCGACGAGATGTCATTGATTTGATGCTCCGCTCGACGCCAGTGAGTTTTGAAGAGCCAGTCATGGCGTATGACAAGCAGCTGCCAACAATTGTAGGATCCAAGCCTGGTAGAGCACTGTCACGAAATTTCTCAATTGTCGAGTAGCGCGTGAAGAATGCGGAACCCATTATCTCGTGCAACATATCGGACAGATCGTCGGACGAAGGCCTTCCAGCCTCATAAATTCTAGGCGCAAGCCCCGTGCTAATCGTCAATGTGCTAGAGGTTTCCTTCGTTGATACAGCGATAGCTAGTATGCTCGATAGATCGAAAACGAGATCGTAAGATCGAGAGGAAGCGGTGGCCACCTGTGCAACAAGAGCGCGTCCATCTCTTTTCAACAAGATGCTTGTGCGTAACTCAAAGTAGGGTACGAAAACGGTTCTCCCAGTCAAGGTCTCCCAACGTCCACATTGTATTGCTGTAAAATTCAGCCCCGCATGTTTTTGAGCCTCTTGGACTTCCGCAGTGAGCCTTGAGGATTTCTCCCATGCTTGGGGGTCTTGTCGATCTTTCTCTTCCTTGCGAAGTCCACTCAATATATAAGGGTCAATGGGTTTTTGACTTGGGCGGAACGATGCTTTTCGTCCAGATGGAGAGGAGAGGAGAGCTGGGTTTGTGTTAGCTTGAGCCAGGAGAAACTGAGCTTTGGAAGTATCTGTGATTGAGAGTGTGGCAAAGGTCTTGCCAATTGCTTTCCGAACATGAAAGACATGGATCTGAAGTTGATGCAGGATAGGAGCAAGGGAGTCTTTTAATTTGTCTCTGGTGACTCTAGAATCAAGGTTTGATATGAAGACATCCATAGTACTTGGCGATTTAGAAGAAGGGAAAGAGAGCACATAAAATCTACGGGTTCACTATATCCGGGTATCTATAGGTGAAGCGGACAGACTAGTTACATACTGAGAGTTTCTGTGTTGGCACGTTCTGAAGCAAGGAGATCGGGATTTTGAACGAGCCCAATAGTAGCGACATGGCTGTTGCCAAGAGCTTGCCAGACACCAAACATTGGGCGCATTCAAAAGGTCAGGACAGCTCCAAGTCGATCTCAAGGCAATAACACGAATGCTACATCCTCGAGATATTTACAAGAACACTTTCGAAGTAAAGTGGCGACGGCAGCGGCTTCCGTGCTCCACCACTCATATTTCACTGACTCGGAAGTCGAATGGTTGCGAGCTAGGCATCTCCACTACTTTGAAGGGTATGCATAGCAGATCTAGGGGCTATAAAGACTATGGTGTCGCCAACGTGAAATTGAATCTCGTAGGAAATCACAAGTGCCTAACTTGAAGTTCAGACCCGCTCACAATGGAGGTCATTGTGGCAGGAGCAACCGGCTTCGTTGGAAAGGAAGTCGTCGCCCAGTGCATTGCGAATCCCAAGATCGCGCTGGTGCACGTCCTCACGAGGCGAGATATCGATGTCCACCTAACTTCAAGCCCCAAAGTACACGTCATCCTCCACCAGGATTTTCAGAATTATCCCCAGCAGCTTCTGGAGCAACTGCAGGCATCTCGAGGTTGTATCTGGTACAGTTCCTTTGCCCAAGTGGTCTCACTCAAATCTGGCGAAAGGGAATGCTAACAAACTGGATAGGTGTCTGGGAGGCAAAGTGGAAGATTTTCCTGACCTCGAGACTGCAAGAAAAGTCGGCGTTGATTATGCATTGGAGGCAGCGAGTGCTTTCGTGCAAGGAATCTGCCCTGCCCGGAAGCAGGAAAGAGAGAAGTTTCACTTCGTATTTTGTAGCGGCAAGGGTGCTGAATGGGACCAAAGCAAGCAGCTCTGGGTGTTTTCTGACACGAGAAAATTAAAGGGCGCCGCCGAACGAGGCTTGTTGGACATTGCGGAGGCAAGCCCAGACATATTTGAAACAGTCATACTTCGTCCTGGTGGTGTAACTCCAGACGACAGCGTCGTTCTCACAAAGATTGCGGGACTCCTCACTCCAGTTGTCCCAGTGTCACAGCTGGCGAAGGCCTTAGTTAAGGCTTGTCTCAACCCACCGAGCGAGAAAGTCGTTGAGAACGATGGCATAATTAAGCTCGGGGTTTGAACGGCTCAGAAGAACAGAAAGAACGAAAGTCGGGTTAAGAAGGGATTCCATCGGCATTTGTAGATACATCCATGCTCATGCCGTGGCTCACTGTACTGCAATCAGTTCCATTTCCAAGGTCAAGCCCAAGGGTAATCGCCTGGCTTCAATGACGCTGCGAGCCGGTTTCTTTGGAAAGTACTCGGCATACACAGCGTTGAATTCGGCGAAATCGTCGATATTGGTGAAGAAGACCTGTTTGTCGCTGGCGGTTAAATCGGCCTCGCATGCACTTTCGCCGTGAAACATACAGTGACCTTGACAACCTTTTCCAAACTTGACCCAGCCGCTTCAAGAACTATGCCGGCGTTGCGACACAGCGCATGCGCCTTATCAGTGACAGATCCTTCAGTCAATTTGACCTTGCCGTCCTCAATCGTCGCGGGCATTTGGCCGGATACAAATATGAATCCATTCGCTTTAACGGCTTGGGACTTTGATGCTCGATGAAATTAGCGCCAATATCATACAGTCGTCTTCGCGTCGAGAAAACTCACATACGGTCCGACAGCTGAGATGAAACCAATGTTAGCTAGGTGATGCTGCATCGTAACATGGCCCAACATACGCGGGATGCCCTTGTCAGTGAAGACGGTTTCTATGCTCGCCATGGTTGAGATTGCTTCTTCAAGTCCACAAACAATTTATTTCCTTTACCTCTGGGTCTTTAGAGAGAAGATGTGGTTGGGAAAAGGCTTATCACACAATATGATGACAGAGTCGGATTCAGGCCGATCACGCCGAAAGGGCGTGCGTGTTGACACTATCATTCTGAGTTTTTGGGCCTGATATACTGTGTCCTTTGCTTTGGCACTTTTGAGCACGATGGCAAGAGCATGCAGCTCGAACGAGGGTAGAAAATAAGAGCGCGTCAGTAAGTATATATCTTCCTGCCAGATGATTTCTTTCACCTCACTGTCGAGTCACGTTTTCACGTTTTGCCGCCTGAAGAGTCTGGCGAGTCTGGATTGCGGGGCGGGGAGACTAGAAGTTTTCCGGCACTCGCCGCTGTCGGAGCTGCTGATTGGCCAATGGGAGCTCACCCAGCCTTTGCTGGTTGAAGGTGCCCAGTAGCGTTTTTGAGGATTGCAGGTGAGCACCACTGCCGCAGCCAGAAAATTTCCCCAGGTTTCCTTACATCTTTCGCACAACTCTCACCACTCTCTTCTTTTCATTCACATTTCACATTTTACATCTTTCCAAACGTACAAGATGGCCTCTAAGACCTTCGCCAGAACTCTGCGCACTGCTTCCAAGCAGAAAATCAGCACTCCTTCCGTGCAGAAACGCTCCATTACCTCCACCCTCGCTGCCACCAGACCAATCGCTGCCGCAGTCCAGCGACCTGCCTTTACAGCTCCCTCTCAGCAACAAACTCGAGGAATCAAGACCATTGATTTCGCAGGCACAAAAGAAACCGTCTTTGGTATGTTTAGAGTATAAGAGTTGTTTTTCCCTCCTGCTGACAGCTTGCTGTAGAGCGAGAGGACTGGCCACGTGAGAAGCTCTTGGTATGATGACTCCCACCCACCAAAGCTCTGTTGCTAACCCAGGCCGCAGGAATACTTCAAGGACGACACACTCGCCCTCATTGGCTATGGCTCCCAAGGTCATGGTCAAGGTCTCAACCTCAGAGACAACGGCTTGAACGTCATCATTGGTGTGCGAAAGAACGGCGCATCGTGGAAAGAAGCTGAGCAAGATGGCTGGATCCCCGGAAAAAACCTGTTTGAAGTGGATGAAGCTATCTCAAAGGGTACAATCATCATGAACTTGCTCAGTGACGCAGCTCAGAGTGAGACATGGCCCGCCATTAAGCCCCAGTTGACTAAGGGAAAGGTGGGTTGACAATCTGGTCGGAAACAATGAGCTACCACTAAGACTATACTAGACTCTCTACTTCTCCCACGGTTTCTCTCCCGTCTTCAAGGACCTGACCAAAGTTGAGGTTCCCTCTGACATCGATGTCATCCTCGTCGCTCCCAAGGGCTCAGGTCGAACTGTCCGAAGTCTCTTCCGCGAGGGTCGCGGTATCAACTCCTCCGTGGCCGTCTACCAGGACGTGACTGGCAAAGCTGAAGAGAAAGCCGTTGCGCTTGGTGTTGCAATTGGTAGTGGATACCTCTACAAGACCACATTCGAGAAGGAGGTCTACTCTGACTTGTATGGTGAACGAGGATGCCTCATGGGCGGTATCCACGGTATGTTCCTGGCTCAGTACGAAGTCCTCCGTGAACGCGGCCATTCTCCATCCGAGGCTTTCAACGAAACTGTCGAGGAAGCTACTCAGTCTTTGTACCCCCTCATTGGAGCCAATGGAATGGATTACATGTACGCCGCATGCTCAACCACAGCCCGTCGCGGTGCCATCGACTGGTCTAGCAAGTTCAAGGACACCCTGAAGCCCGTTTTCAACGAGCTCTACGACAGTGTGCGTGATGGAAAGGAGACCACGCGTAGCTTGGAATACAACGGTGCTCCTGACTATCGAGAGAAGTTTGAGAAGGAAATGGAGGAGATCCGAGGCTTGGAGATCTGGCGCGCTGGCAAGGCTGTCCGGTACGAATATTTCTCCTATTTCATTTCACGAAGACATTGCTAACAAATACCTACAGCTCTCTCCGACCTGAGAACCAGTAGAGAGAAACTCAAAAGCACAATACCCACCATGTGACTCGAATCTTGGACAAAGGCGCTTTTCTCTCGGAGACACAAAAAAAATAGTTGCGTATGTATCAAACGATGGGCAAGGATCTGGTGCTTTTGGTAGATCTGAATTGATGAGCAGCAATGCAATTGCTTCATGCCAACAATCTGACCGAGACTCTCTCAGTCCCGATCTCGGCCATAACAATGAACTCGGACATGTGCACCATTACATAAGTCGAGTCTCGCGACATCAGCATCTACTCAATCTTCTTTTGCTATGTTGCTTTGTTTTGCATCCCCTCTAGTATACCTGCTTCCTCTAGAAGCTTCTCACGTGGTTCTCTAAGCGCCTCTCCTGTCCTCATTATCCTAGTCTACCTATCCAAGTTCGCCCCTAGGAACGCCAGCCCTTCGATGGTCAAGACCAGTTACCTGGAGAACTTGGGCCATACATTCCCAAACCACACGACTCGCCCCTGAACGAATATTAAAAGGCGAACGAGAAACACCAGTCTAATGTCAAGAGGCACTTTCACGACTTCAAGCCCTCTAATCTTTGAAAAACAAATCCTCTAGAATATGGCCGACCCCTCCACAGCTCCCCCTCTCATACCCTCCTCCATCCACGCCGCCCACGCCAAGATAAAACCACACATCCACCTCACTCCTCTCGTGACGAGTAAAAGTATCGACGCCATCGCCTCGAGTTCCGATCCCGCCGCATTTCTGAGCGATAGCCCACCCTCGTTTGATTCTGCGTCCATCGGGTTCAGAGACGGGGTTCCAAGGTTCCGCCTGTGGTTCAAATGCGAGAACCTACAGAGGATTGGGGCGTTCAAGGCGAGAGGTGCATTTCATGCCTTGACGCGCTTAATTGAGATGATGGGTATCGAGGAGGTGCGGAGGAGGGGGGTTGTTACCCATAGTAGTGGTGAGTGACTTCTTCTGATCTTGTTTTCATGACTCTTCGCAGTGTTTGGGGAGAGTTGAGTATTTTGAGTGGGGGACGGACATCAGGCTGGGTGCCCAGGCATGAGAGAAGGGAAAGTAGCAATTTCGATATCAGGGAAGTCTTAGACTGGCGAGCACAGGCGGAAAGAACGGAGATGAGAGGCGATACTAGAGTCGACTCGGGAAGGCCGCTCCCTACGAGCTTCCCACCAACAGACCCTCTGTCTGGCTTTATGTCTTCTCCTCTCATGCTAACCACGCCATACCATCCCAGGAAACCACGCCCAAGCCCTCTCGCTCGCAGCCTCGACCTTCTCCATCCCCTCGTACATCGTCATGCCGTCCATTTCCACACCCTCAAAAATCGCCGGCACGCACATGCACACGCCCAACGTGATTTTCAGCGGCTCGACATCCCAAGAGCGAGAGGCTGTCGTGGCGCAAGTCATCGCCGAGAAGAACGCCATCCTGGTGCCGCCGTACGACCACCCGGACATCATTCTCGGTCAAGGCACAGTCGGGGCGGAGATGGCGAGCCAATTTCAGGAGGGACGGCGCGAAAGTGAAAGCGGCGAGGGAGAAGAAAAGAAGAAGAAGGAAAGCTTTGACGCCGTGATCACGCCCCTCGGCGGAGGTGGGCTGCTCGGCGGCGTGTCGACTTATTTCTCTGATTCGCCAGACACGCTCGTCTTCGGCGCGGAACCGTCCTTCCAAGGCGGTGACGACGGCCGTCGTGGTCTCTTGCAAGGTCAGCGGATCGAGCATGTCAAAACGCTTACCATTGCAGACGGATTGCGGACGCCTGTGGGTATCAACAATTGGAAGATTGTAAGCGACAAAACGAAGGTCGAGGCCCTGTATGCAGTCACTGAAGAGGAAATTAAAGCCGCAATGAGATTTGTGTATGAGAGGTTGAAGATGGTGGTTGAACCAAGTGGGTGCGTGGGTCTCGCTGTGGTGTTGTTTAATAAGGAGTTTAGAAATATGGTTGCTGAGAAGCAGAAGAGCGGGAATGGAGTATGGGATATGGGTATTGTGTTTAGCGGTGGGAATACCACGATGAAGGCTTTGAGCCGTTTGTTTGCAGAAGATGGTGGTGAGAGGGAGGAGGGTAAGGTCGGACTGGATGGATCAAAGAAGGTCGAGGATGTTGCTGGTTAGGCTGGGTGTGTGACTGTTCTCAGACAGATCGCAGGTTTCTTATACATATACCTCCGAGGGTGCCATCACAACGTTATACCTGTTGAGGCAATGGACAAAATTGCTGGCACGACAACACGACGCTCCCCGCGCAGACCCCTGCACTAACGCACATTTACCTGTGTTGAGACTGCCGCCAGCCAGTCGTGCGAGCAGATTCACGGTTCAATAGGACATAATCGTGCGTATACCTAGAGGACAGAAGGACTATTTATATACCTAGGTATATATGACCGTCATAGCAACCCAGGACAAGTATTCATTGTTAAGACAAATGCAAGATTCTGTAGGGGGTGAAGACGGGTTTCCCAGCCTTGTCTTGCTCCTTGTCCTGCTCCTTGCCTGCCTCTCTGACCGATTCCATTAAGCGATACTGCACGCCTAATCCTTGGCTCATGTATTCAAAATAATTCTTATTCTCTTTATCCTCTTACTCTTTCTCCCTAAGCTCCCTGAAGAAAAAGAGAAAAAAAACACTAGAAACCTGACAATCTTGAGAGGAGTGGGGTTCGAACCCTGGGTTCAAAGTTAGCAAAAGTGGTCTAGTCAAACTGAATGATGTAGGCACGGACCACGCATCTTACGATAGCAGAGGATATCGTCTAATCCAGGAGATTAGGACTTAAATCTGCCGCCTTAAACCACTCGGCCATCCTCCCTTTGTAATCAGATAAATCTGTGGCACGAAATCAGGTAACTTTTTGAAGTATAAATTATATATTTACACAATCAAAATGCGGGGAAAGAGTGTGGCACTGGGACTTTTTGGGCGGCACTTAGTGGGGGTAACTGCGTGCGTGCCCGAGGCACTGCTGAGGACGACTCGGCCGGCTAGAGGCGCCTAGCTACTGACCTCGCCGCTGGTTGTACCACCCTAAGAGCGAAGAATCTTGATGAGCGTAGTATTTTATTTACTATCTCACACTAGACCAAGTCTCTGATGTCTTCTTTTCGCCTCCGCAGCAATCATGGGATTTTGAAACCTCATCTGGCGCTCAGATAAGACCGTCATGCCTCAATACTCAGGATTGAACGCAAGGCTGCCTTGTATTATCTCCTTCCGCATGCTGTAAAGCCTGCACGTATTATGTCATCTAACTCTTTTGGCTGAGTTGTAACGATGCAGCTCACTTGAGATTTCCGGGTCGATCGCCCATGCTTTCCAGAGCTTCTCTCATGTCCACGGTGGGAAGATGCCTGTGCTGTGAAATGCGAGCGCAGACACCTCTACTTACCACATAACTCTCGCTCGAAGGTGCCCCAGATTTCGACGGTTGCAATCCAAGACAACACATTATCAGACGAGGAACAATCATCTTGAGATTTGCACTACTTAAGCCTGACCGGCGAGTCTCTTCTGCTCCGCCAGCCACGAATTGGCCACCTGCTCGTGGGTGCAGAACTCGACACTATCACCGAAACTCTTCAACCATGTGATGACCCGCTCGCTCATACCGATGATATGCGCCATTCCACTGGTATCTGGATGCATGAGGATCGGGAAGATGAAGTCCGCGTACTCGCCGCCTTCCTTGCTGTTCTCCCACAGCCACATGAACTTGTCCTTCCACATCTGCTCCACGACACGGGTGGAGACATATCCCATACTATTTGCCAGGTGCGGGAGATACTGCAGTGGCATCATATCTTCGTTGTACCAACCGCACGGGATCTCAACAAGAGGATGTTCACCCACAGGGTACTCTTCCTTGGCAATAGGTGTCGGCTCCAACCAGGTTGAAGCGGGTTTCGACCAATCGATCGTCTTTATGGGCGGGTCGTTTGGTGTAAAATACGGCTGCGAGTCGTGATGCATCAACGACGAATTATACAGGAACTTGTGCTGGCGCAGAAGCTTGATTGTTGTTTCCCTGACCGTGTACATGGGAGCACGGTATCCGCGCGGTGGCTTGCCACACAGTTCTGTGGCAACTTGAATGCACTTCTCGAGGACGGCCGTCTCTTGCTCGACGGTCATTTGGTAAATGCCCTCGTGAGAGTAGCCATGCAGGCCAATCTCCGCACCTGATTCGACAACCTTGCGGACTGTCTCGGGAAAAGTCTCCATCGTATGTCCAGGAATAAACCAGGTCACTTTGTCAGATATGCCCATTTTCGCCAGGAGATTGAGAAGTCGGACACCACCGACCCGCCCAGCAAAGATTCCAGAACTATAATCGGCCATGTTGTTATCCGCGTGACACCCAGTTCCGAGCCAGTGGGAAACGGCATCGAAATCAAAAGACAACGTGACCCTAACGTGTCGTTTCTTTGAGATTGATGGGGGAATGGTAGACGAAATGAGTTCCTTCGCGGTGCCAACCAGTCCTTTGGACCCTTCGAGTACCTCGTATTCAATGTCAGTGGGCATGCCGCCGTTCACCGTGGGGACGAGATCCTGAGGACAGGCACTCATGACAATGACCAGATCCGTCTCTGCTCGCAGAACAACATATTGGCTCTTTTCACTGAGAGGAGACTTGATATCTATCCCCCCACGGTGGTCCAAGACCACGTTCATAAACACGTTCAAAGGATCGGGAGTCCAATCAGGGGCAAGATCCAAGCTTGGAAAGCTCGATTTCAACGCATGGTGCAAATTGTCACTGCAGTTGTCGTGGTATCCATCGTATCCCATCATGCGATAGCGCTCGGCGTCACAAGCCGCCCACATAAGATCATGAGCACCAGGAGTGGTATCCTCAATCAACGTCAATATTGGCTTCCGACGAGTGCTGTACAGCTTGTCCCCAGGGACGAGCGTGATCTTTGTCAAGATGGTACGAGTATGGACCATGGAAAGGAAGTCATTCTTGTCTTCGGGATTGAAAGCCCAGAAATCGATGACTTGTTTGCCATATGTGTTCGTCAATTTGAGCTCCTGGCCTTTGTTGACGCGGAAGGCCGCCCCTTTTCTTGCTGGAAGAACGGTCATCGTTGAGCGTAGAAGAAAGAATGTGTGGTAAGTGTGATGTGAGGAGGACTTATCCGTGCCCTAGAGTAACCCGAAGGAACTGGAAACTCTTATACTCTCGATTTTCCATCAGGTCGTCTGTCAATAAGCACACAGCTGCGAAGGATATCACCGTCGTCCCGTTGATGCTGTCATTGATACCCCGGATTCCTTCTCCACTGGGAAATGCTTCGATTTCGGACATGAACGCATCCCTCTCGGTCGAAGGCTTATATCGGATTCGACACTCCGACGTATCTTTCTTAGCCATCGTCATATGTAAGACGCAGAAGAACCTTGTGTTTTCCAAGTTGATCCAGCCGCGGAGATATACCCCGCAAGGACTCGTAGATTAATGACTGCCTATTGAACCAATGGGTGTCTGCACGCGCCGACATTCACTATACAAGTTAACAAGATTCAAAGCACACATATCTCGAGCTAAGGGGCAACTATTACGCGATGTATGGGCGCGTCGTGGCAGGCGTCTTAGGCAACTACCATCTCTAGCCCTGATACTGCATCCGGGAATATCATCATCAAATCTGTTATTACCCCCAGACCCGTTTCTGTGTCTTAATAGAAAGATTCAATGTCTGAACCTAATATTACTAACCAACTGTCGCGCTGTGACTGTGCTCCTCAGCTCGCCTAGTAAAGAACTGAGCGCTGTTGTGCATCAGCAGCGTGATCGATGCCTTGAGCCTATTTCAATCCACAATACGCCATTCCCCACGAAGCACCCCAACTTTTGGCGTTTCGCACTCGTACGGGGTGCCTGGCGAGTTGACAGGGCCAGGTTGCTGGCCACCTCTCTCGGACACACTCCGCTCCAATCGTTGGTGTTAAGTCTTCTAACCACCGGCGAATGCACTAGATAGCCACCGCAGTCGAGCAAGAGCGACAGCCCGGACTACCGCTGGAATTAGCCTGAATGAGCAGTTTTATCTCCTCCATTTTTGAGTCCTATTCGGTGAGTAGTCCCTCTGAGATGTCTTTTTCGACGAAACATCGCAGAGACGGCATAGGGCAAAAGCGTGCCGTATTCCGAGACCCCTCAATGATGATCCCATGAGGGGAGGCATATGAACATAGGACACGCCTGGGATTTTAAATGAGAAGGTATATTGGCTATGTGAAGATCGTGATTCAGGAAAGCTCATTGTTACGAACGTGACTCACTAATACTCATCGAAGCCTGAGGCTTGTCCTTCGGTGTCTGTTCGCATGTCCATTACAAAGTCAAACCCGCACAGATTACACTCTTTGATCACGACGACTGGAGCAATGGCATCAACCGGCCCCCAAAGTAACCACGACTATAAATACCTCACTCCCGAAGACGTCGACCACTTCCTGACCAAAGGATGGCTCCGGGTCCCCGAGGCCATCAAGCCCGAGTACATCGACAAATGGATGGAGGACTTCTGGCCGCGACTTGACTACGATCCTGACGACAAGTCCACCTGGCATGCTCAGTACCATCACCTCCCGAGGCATCGTGAGGTCCCCGCAGAGGAGTTTGCACCCGAGGCCTGGAACAAAACCGTCGAGCTCTGTGGCGGCGAGGACAGGATCGACCCTATCCGAGAACGCTACTATGGGGACGCCTTCATCGTCAACTTGGGTACGGATGAATGGGCCGACAAGAAAGAAACGCCGCTGGAGCCTCAAGATGTCAAGGGTTGGCATACCGACGATGACTGGTACCGCATGTTTCTCGACTCGACAGGCTGTGCGATTACCATCATCCATTGCTTCACCGATATACCAGAACACGGTGGAGGGACGATGCTGTGTGAAGATGGAATTGAAGGTAAGTAAGCACCAGGGAAGCTCGCCTCCGGTCGTGAAAATGGGTTCAATCGTCAGCCAGGTTGCCCTTTTTTAACCAAAGCGTTCTGTGCGATCTAGGGCTCGTGAAATTTCTCTATGACCACCCCGAAGGCTTCGACCCGCCCGTCACGGACAGAATTAGCGGCCACGTCAAAGACTGTAAGAAGTTCACGACGGTCACGGCCAAGAAGGGTGATGTGCTACTTCTCCACGGCTTACTGCCACACGCAGCTGGTCCCAACTATCTGCGCCATGTACGAGTCATCACCAATCCCCACGTCGCGCTTCACAGCCCGCACAACTTCAATCGAGCGGACGGCAAATATGTAAGCTTTTGATTGCTCCCAGCTCCCAACACCTTCAAACACTTGACTAACAAAACACCCTTTTCCTTCTCCTTTTCTCTCCAGAGTCTTCTCGAACAAGTCATTTTGCGCAATCTCGGCCGCGCCTCCCTGCCCGAATGGAAAGCCCAGCGCGAACGGAAATTCTGGTACCCGCGCAACGCGGGATTCAAGCGCGCGAAGGCGGAAGGCGAGCTACAGCGCATGGTCAAGGCAGCCAAGGCCAAGGGGCTGGACGAGAGTGCCGTCGACAGCATCTATCAGCGCCGCGGCACCAAGGAGTTCGAGGACTTTGAAAGACGCAACGGATTCAAGTTGCCGGTCAATGAGGAATCGGGCCTCCTTATGGTGCAGCATTATGGGCCTGATCCGGTCACCACCGAGCCCGCCGCTATGGTCCAAGCTGTGTATTAGCAGACAGTATATTTTGTTTCTCGATTCGTAATATCGACGTGCTGTGTATCGCTTCAAATTCTTGGGACCTGTCAGTGAGTAATCGTCAACCGGTAAGGCAGTGCCCAGGCTATATATTGCTACATAATTACATACATTCCGTGAAAGTTCGGATCGCTCTATTATATTCGTAGTCGTTCGTTCATTCATTCCTGTCAAAATTGCCTCCTTCCTTGATAGCGTTGTTTCCCTGGGCCTATTCCCCCTAGTATACAAAACCACAAGAGGCTCGCCGCTGTTCCTTATACCAGATATCGATCTGGTATCTCTCACCAAACTACCCCTGGCCCTCTTTTCGCCCAAACCCCTTCCACCTCTCGGCGAAAGCGATCGATCTGCGAGAACTTCATCAGGTCCCAGCGACGTTGCAGATCATTGTGCACAACTCGCACGTCGGCAGGGTCGATCATGAAGAAGCCCAACGTGTACACGGGCCAATTGCCAATATAGCAACGTGACCAGTCGTCACTATCGTGGTGGGATTGCAGGATTACGATGGCTTTGCGGATCTGCCAACTTGAAGGATGCGAGGGTTCGGGTACTGGTGGGGTTTTGTTTGGAGTCGAGAAAACATCGGCTTCGTCCTCGCCATCCCCATCGAAATCGTCCTCGGCTTCGTAATCTCCTTCTTTTTCTTCTTCGTCCACATACTCTTCTCGGTCTGCCTTCTCGGAGAGTTGTTGAACCAGAAGCGACGACGCGAGGATATACAGGTTTGTGGCGTCATTGTATATTGCATAATTGCTGCCAACGATTTCCACTTCTCCTTGGGACGTGTCAGGCGAGAGTGCTTCGGCGTCCTCAGTTTCTGGAGGGACCTTCTTCTCCCACTCCTTCACCTCCGCTATTAACTCGTTCAACGTTTCCGGATCATGTCGTAACGAAGCTCGCCGGCGCCAAAGTTGTTTTATGGACAGAACAAGTTTGAAAAGTGCCAACGGAACGCCCAGTACGGGACTGTTGGTTCCGAAGAAAGTGCTGGGAAAGATTTTGGACTTCATAAGGAGGTTTTCGGCGCGGAGCCAAAACTCTGCGTCGAATTTGTAGTCCAATTCAAATGGATCTGACCAGGATCCAGTCGCGACCAGAAAGACTTGATACATGACGCTTTCCACAGCGAGTCGGTCGAAAGGTTGGCTTATGTTCAGGGGGAGGTCGAGCAGTCGCAGTTTCAGGATGCGTATGGCAGCGTTGACGTGTCGTGGGATATCGTTGTAGGTACCTCTGCCCATGCACTATTTTGAAAGATCCCTCTTTAGCGTGCTCCAGTAATGAAAGGGCCAACTTACGCCATGTAGATAGAGCAACATAATGGACATGAGGACTCCATTGTGATTCTCCAGTTGCGATAAGCTCGCAATGACCTCCGACAGCCCTCTGATGGCTCGAGAATAATAAGTGAGGGAAAGCTCCTGCATCTGAGGAGAATCATCCGTATAGTGCATATGGGCTGCAGCGCACGCCAACACAGAATATCTCAGACAATTGTGATGGAGCATGAGATGTTGTATCTCCGCGATCCAGCCATGATAGTACCGAGGATGACAGCTCGGCAACAGTAGTAGTGAATAGTACTTATCGACGAAATGGCGGGCGATGACTGATTCAAGGTCATAGCAAAGAAGCTGGTGGGAGGCAGACTCGGAGTATCGTGATACCTTTGGATCGACTGAGAAGCGCAGTGGTATTTGTTCTCTGTTCAAGAGAACACGAAGGTCACTATAGCTGGGAGTGGTTTCACGGCCGTCAGCCGAAGGTGCCGGCGAGGTTGATTTCCGTCGGTCGGGATGTGAAGCATATCGACGATCGATCAATTCCACAGATGTAGGCCATTGACAAGAGTAGCCCGAGTTTTTGCAGCGTTGACACGATGGGCGTTCCTCGTCGCATTTTTTCCTCCGGCTTTTGCCTGGGCACCGAATGTGCCGCGTCAGCGCTCGTCGTGAGGGCAGGCGCTCGCTACTTACACGGAAGGCACCCAGTCTTTGCCCTTAGCCGCGGCCGCTGCACTGTTCCAGCCATATTCTCGACGTCTGGTGTAAATGACCCTGAAGTTCAGAACAATCTCTGAAGTACCATGCAGTTCGGAAGTGTTATCGAGCACAATTTTGTGGGGAAGCTGAAGAGCTGGTGGAGGGAAAATCCACGCGTCTCAATCTGCGGGGGCGAAACTTTTTATTCGACAGCAGCACGCACTATGTGTTACGTGTAGATAAGGATCAGCGGGTTTGGGCTCGAAAAAGCCAGCGTATTGCTCTATGATAGACTCTAGTACTCCATTTCTAGGTCTTGAACATTTAACAACTATGTCTACAACTTTGTGTTGGAGTGCTCAGTGCTCTCCATATTTGGCCTTGTCGTCTGCCACCAACTTCCAGTATTTGGCAGCACTCGAGACGCGGAACTTCTTGCCAAAGAAAATCATGACAAAGAATACCGATGAGGCCGCCATCCCAATAAAAGCCGCCGAGATAAAGCAGTTCTGATAGCCAAGATTCGTCAACCAAGGTGTGATTCTGTACGTCCGTTAGTAATGGTATAATATCATCGGTAAGAACGTCCTTACCCATAGCTGATCGCAAATGACATGGTGTTTCTCACAAGAATCACGGTGGTCATAGCGTCGCCACAGATCTCGTGGTAGCTGTCAATCATGTAGTTGACACTGAGAGTTATGCCGAAAGTCGTCGAGAGTGCTAGCAGCCCCATCGCGAAGACGAGTCCAAACCAGTGGACTCCGTGCGCAGCTCCAACGCCCCATAAAATGAGCGAACCAGGAACTGCAACAACACAGAGCAAGAATGGCCAGAGGCGATGCTCCGATTCCATGATGCCATTATTTCGTCGGGCGAGTTTGATTGTGAGCCAATCACTCAGTCGCCCAGAAATCAGACATCCTATGATAACACCAATAGTGCATGAGAGGTAGGACAAGCCGACCATTGATGGTGCAAAATTGTATGGTGGCCCTCCGAGGATGATCGACGCTGTAGCGTTCAAAACGTTGAACCATATCAGGTACGACCCGTAAGAGAACCCGGCGTAGAAGATGACTGGCCAAGAGAGGTATTCGAGACTACGGACCGCACGCCGGATCATGGGCTGACCAGGATGTGGGCTCCACAAGGATAACTTTTGGGCGAACGTCTTGGGCGTCTTGTACTCGGCCGCGGGTGTTGACAACACTGTGGTAGGGTTCTTCTCATTGTCTTTCTCCATGGCTGGCTCCGAGGGAGGTGTGTCAAGATCAGCGACAATTCCGGTAGTCTTTCGCCTGTAGTTCGTCTCCTCCATGAAGAGAAACAAAAACACAAATACGAAGGCAAGGAAGATAGCGGGCCAGTAGAACACCCATCTCCACCCTTGACCGTCGGCGATGAAGCCGCAGAGAACAGGCGTAAAGTAGTTGCTGCCGGCTAATGTAAATGCGTAAATGCCCATATAGGTGCCGCGTTGGTGAGTGAAGTACTGTTGCTCAAGTTAGATATGTCTGGTTCCACCTGCAGCCTAAAGTACGTACCACATCCGTGACAGAGATTTCAGGCAAAGCTTCGATGGGGGCGTTGAAGAACCCCTGCAAAATACACTTAGCTATCCATTCACCATTGCTCGTGACGTAGGCGCTGCTGACAATTAGTAAATTGGTGCTTCGCGACGGCGGGAGCCTGACCTCCATATACAAGTACCCTACATCTTAGTCAGTTATCAATCCTGGTGCAAAGGGTGGACCCCTCGTGGCTGAACACTTACCAAAGATCCAAGCACTGAGATGAGATATGCAAGGCGTTTGCCGTATCTCAATGAGAATGGTTGCCAGAACAATAAACCCCAGCCCAAGAACAAGAACATGTAACCAGTTCCCTGGTTCAGGGTCGATACCGATACGCCAGACGCAGTGGAAAGAGGAACCAGGACAGAATATACTGTTGACACAGACATGCCTGTAAACCATGTGTACCTGAAATCGACGTTAGTCTAGGCCAGGTCGCAGTGGGAAAGACTTACATGTTTGAGCAGACACTTGAAAGGATCTTCCGTCGAGGACTCCAATTTAATGGATCATCAGGATCATTTGAAGGAGTAGGGACGAGGACGATATCGCCGGCTCCCGCATCAGCATGTCGTGTGCGCATGCTGTGATCAACGTCGACCAGGTGGACAGTACCTGGAACCGCCTCCGGCGTGGCTTCGGTGAGAATAGCCATGTTGCCTCAATGAGCTGTTTTATTTGGTAGTTTCGAACACCGAGCTGTGAAAAGTTGAGGGACGGTGAGGATGCAAGAAGGGGACGGGCGAGGTCTTTTATTCATCGACGTATGCAAATGAGATTTTGGCTTGCTTTGGTCCGATCCCCTCTGCACTGCGACACCCATGCATACCGTTGACAGGCGCAGTGGAGACACCCACCGTCCGGATACCAGGGCATGGGAGGATCTTCCTCCCATGTTGGCCGCTGTAGTCTGGAGCAAGGTCTGGATCCGAGTCGTTATCTGCCTCCAGAAGCGCCACATGAAATGCGGAAATGGCATCTATTCGATTCCAGGCATGTTTGATAACCAGGTCAAAGAATAGAGTAGCTCGGCAGCAACTCTGACGGAGGATAACTTGAAAGGCGATGAGACCAAACAAGTGGAACACACTCCGACTGGTTAGGCGGGCAATGATAGACCCGTTAAGAAGTCTTTATCAACGCCCAATTACCGCCGCTGTTCTGCCTCTTGTGCTAAAGAGTTGTAGGCGAATCATTAGCCACGATAAAGGCAATTTAGCTGCATTAGCTCGGCTTTGGTCGACTCTTTCAACACGCGACGCACCCCAACATTCGCCCAGCGATCCAAGCGCAAATGAACATCATTGGTCCATCTTGACGTCGCTACGGCGATCCTTTTGATACCATCGAGGCAACGCGGGGAGGCACTCTTTCTGTGCGACAGCGTTGGAACCCAGAGCCTGCCGGGTGCGAAGGAGGGAGCAATAGCCTATCGTAATCATAAAAGCAAGCCACTTGATCCCTTGCATATCTTTGACCATCTGGAAGTGTTTGCGCAGCGGAGATGTACGACCACCATGCCAAACTCCCATCGATAGATTCTAGCAAGTCTTCAACATAGCTGCCACTTGAGTTCAAACGAAGCACGCCGTCAACCTCAGATGACACTTCGGATTGTACACAGCTCAGCGACAAATCTCCCCGAAATAATCGGTAGATAACAGACCAGGGCCTCTGACCACAGGAAGATTTTCAGATCAGATACCAGTCAAAGATCAAACCTTGAAGCGTGAAGAGTTCAGCAATATGGTTGTGAAACCATTCAGCGTTATCCAGCCCAAGGCTCTTCCCCAGGGAACTCCGGAATATGAAGAAAAGCGAGCTGCCTTGCTTCGGAGCTTCAGCGAGAAAATCCCACAAGAATATTTTATTCCAGAAAGTGTCACTGCAAATCCACCAAAAGATGTCTCAGAACTAGCGACCACGTTTGGTATCTTGTCTCCCGAAGAGATCGAAATCACAGAGGCATATGATGCGACAGGCCTGGCTGCAGCAATCGCAGAGAAAAAGTACACTGCTGTCGCAGTGGTTACCGCGTTCGCCAAGCGCGCCATCATTGCTCATCAACTGACATGCTGTTTGACACAGTGGTTCATGCCTGAAGCAATTGAACAAGCCAAGTCACTGGACGAGTACCTCGAGAAAAACGGTCAGACCATCGGGCCCTTACATGGCGTACCAGTCAGCATCAAAGACCACATGCCAATTGCAGGAACCTATTCATCCTACGGAAACTTTGGCAGCATTCAGAAAGATGAGAGAGACAGCCAGTATGTCGGTATACTGCGCAGCCTAGGAGCAGTTTTCTACTGCAAAACGAATCAGCCTCAGTCGTTGATGCATCTGGAATCAGACTCTCACTGGGGACGAGTCTTGAACCCGTACAATATTCACCTCTCTGCCGGAGGCTCGACCGGCGGAGAGGCGGCCTTGATCGCAATGAAGGGGTCTATTCTGGGCGTTGGCACCGATATTGGAGGGAGTATCCGAGGGCCTGCAGCATTTTGTGGAATCTATGGTTTCAAGCCCACCTCTTATACATTACCAATGAAAGGAATGCTGGCCGGGCCGTTTGCTGCCGAGCTCAACGTCCTATGCTCTATCGGCCCAATGGGCCGGAGCCTGAGAGACATGGATTTGATGACCAGTGGACTCCTTGCTGCAAAGCCACACCTCGAGGATCCTCGGCTCGTGCCCACCACCTGGACAGGTCTCAAAACACCCATGAGCAAGCTGAAGATTGGTATCATCGGGAACGATGGCTTCATTGAACCTCAGCCACCTGTCAAACGCGCCATTGCCTGGGCTAAGGAGAAGCTCTTAGAGCCCAAATATAAAGATCTGGTTGAAGTCAAAGATTTCACGCCATATGGTGCCGCGGAAGCCTGGTCCAAAATCCGTCGGCAGTACTGGCCTGAGGGCGGTAAATTGACACTCGAGCATATCGAAGAGACAGGAGAGCCTGTTCTTCCTCTTTCTTCATGGATCTGGAAAGATGCCGAGCCAGCGGGTATGCTGACAGCCGCCGATGTAAGCGCCCTGCGGTGGGAGCGCGACGACTATCGTATCAAATTTGCCGAGTACTGGAACTCTCAGGACGTCGATATTGTGATTGGACCTTGCTTCGTCGGACCTGCATCACAGCATGATACTGCGTTTTACTGGACATACACCTCATTGTACAATTTTGTAGATTATCCTGGCGTTGTCATTCCGACGCCCATCAAGTCAGAGAAGGAGGAGAAGTATGCCGAGGATTACAAGCCGTTGAGTGATGCATGTGGTCATGTCAAACAATTGTGGGATGAAGGCGATTTTGAAAAAGCTCCAATTAATCTCCAAGTCAACGCCAGGAAGTATCATGACAATGACTTGTTCGGCTCTTTGGCAGTGTTGAAGGATATTTTGGGGCTGGCATGAGCCTCTCGGGCACACATGTGGTTTGATATACTGTCGCTTTAACGTTAAGTGATGTTAACGCGCTCTAGTCATCTCAAAAGACTCATTTGCAAATGATGGTGACTTCGCCTAACTCTCGACTTTTCAACCTTTCTGTCAAATACTTCTCGCTGATTCCCAGTTCAGTGCAAATCTCGTCAAAGCAATGCGTCCCATCCAAGAAAGGCACGATCTCAACATTCAGGCTCTGGCTACCCTTGTTCGTCTTCGCAGCATGTCGCCTTTTCCTAGAATCGGTCGTGTATTGTTCGGCAAGGGGATGTTCGCTAGACATGCTCCTGGTGAGATCTTGGTATTGGATGTCTTCTCCATTTGACGGACCAGTATGTGATATGCCTCCTTTTGGAGCACGAATTGCATAGCGATGGATCCGATACAGAAAACCTTTGATGACTCCAAACGTGATAAAGCGCCGTAGGTCTACATTAGCGAGCAGATTGGCATTTTGAGAGTACCATTCCCTAACTGTAAGGCCCTGGCGCAGATTTGCGAAAAGTTGAACTATGGTGACCCCGTCAATGGGGTCACCTCTACCCGTCACAGGCCAGATGTCTTCATCTTGGGCGCCGGATACATTGGTGAGGCCGCTCACCCTTCTCTCTGCACTGCCGTCGACGATTGCTTCTTCGTGTACGCCTGGTGTGAATGTTGTGTTCACATACCTGGCGCACTCCTTCTGCATTTCGACGTCCTTTGCGATCATGTTAGTGAACTCGGCCGTTGGGGCGTATATCGCGTTAAAGCTGAAGATGTCGAGGAGCAACACACAGCCATAATATAGCAGATGCTTGACACATTTCTTGGTGAGCTTGAGATCTGCATTTGCCAGGTGAGCGATCCTTTTGACGCTGTTCACCCCATTGACGAAGGGGATAATGCGTAACATGGTCAAGTCCCAGTTTTCGTCCACCATCGTTTCGATCCTTACTGTGAACAATGGGACGTGCCAGGGCTTAACGCTCGCAGGGTTGGGCAATGTCGGAAAAAGCTTGATATTCAGAGTATTCAATTCATCGATGGGGATCATGCATTCACAATAGTTGTTCAAATCTTCCATCAGCATCTCACACAGGCTGTATATCTTGCCCGAATTAGCAGGCGCATTGTCATCACTCAAGAAGCGAGATTGTTCCTCCAAGCTACGCATCAAATGTGCCAGTTTCTTGACCACCGACTTGTATGAGGGCACATCAATTGTGGAAGGATCGCCCAGGACCAGGGCGAAGTTGAATATGAACTCATTCCGCGGGTAATGTGAAGAAGTGAGACATATAGGATACGACAGGACCAGGGTAGGAGGGGTATTCGGTGTCAGAGGCGGTGGTGACAGAGATATCAGATTTCCACATAGGGATTGACGAGGAATCAGGAAGCGGGAAATGGTACTGAATGAGAGGAGCGAAGGTGTCGACGAGGTGGAAGCTGAGCCAGTGGCAGAGGCCGAAAGGTCTGTGTTTGTCAAGATCGAGTCCTCGGGCACTTGGTGGACGATCTTGGGACCTGAAGCGTATGTTAGTATTGCGACACTATTGATCTTGGGATTGTAGCATGCCCTCTTGAGTGTCGAACTTGCTGTAGAAGATGGCTTTGATAGACATTTTCTCTACGCAAGTTCTGACCGGCTTGACCTTACGATGTATGCTTCTTCAGCCTCAAGAACTGTTGCATTTTTGGGCATTCACCGTGAGAGCAAGTTGGTAAATAGAAGCGAAGAACGCTTCTCATTTCTCTCTGCTGGAAGAAACGCTACAAAAAGGTGACAGCGACAGGTTCTGGTCGAGATTGTTTACGTGAGTCAAATTGGTGTCATGGAATCGTCATTACAAATATTTAATCTCTTTCAACCTCTTGTCTTCGACTTGAACCTGATCCTCGAACTCGCTCTACAACCTTTGAGCTTCGCTACTCCCGTTTAACCCTTCAAGGTTTGTCTACTTCTAAGCCTCTAAATAGTCTCTCGGGGTCTTCTCGAATGCGTTCAGCGATTCTACGGTCGAGGACGACAGGTAGTGGGTCATCTGGGCCGAGAAGCATCGATATGCACCACCATACGGCAATTTTGCATGGGGCACTGCACACATCCACCGCACATTCTCGCCGCATGACTAGGTACCGTTGCCAGGCGTCCAGATGCATGGCTCCCGTGTGCCTATCACCAAACCTAAACTCATTAATGGCAAGAAACAGAAAGGCCAGAACGTCAGCATCGTTGGAATCGCCGCGTTGGAAAATGGCAGATATTCTTTCCTGAGCAGCCTTCAGTACACGATTCTGGATTGTTGCGATCTCTTCCACATCCCGAGACCCATGTTGAGTCTGATGCCGGTGATGCGCTGATGACAAGAGCACCACGGCTTCGAAGCACCACTGCGCCGACAATGCAATTGGTAAGAATATCTTCTCGATCGGTCTGTGAGTTGCCTCGATATGCCAGTGCAGGTGGAACTGCATGATTGTGACTCCATTTGTTAGGAAATATTCTAGCAGCTTGGCATCCAAGGAGTCTAGTTGCCAGGGAACAGAAGCGAAAGCATTAGTTTCTAGAGCCTTGAGACTTTGTCAGAATACCCTCCAGAATCTCGTGTTGGGAACGTCAACTCTTACCATATGCCTAGTTTCGGCTTCGTTGGGCTCATTCGATCGGTTTGCGCTCAGTGGCGGCTCAACGCTTAGATGGTCTGTGTGACTGCTACGGCGCACTCTGGTTGAGGAGCCTTCTCCGGGCACTTTGAACGGCGATACCTCTCTACTGCCCGATGCCTGTAGCTGCTCCTCGAGACCCTCTGCCAGTTCGTATATGCGAGTCGCCGACAGAACAGGCGAGTCCTCATTACCACCTGTGCTGGCCGCGGCCACGGAGTCGCTTGGCGATTGAGGTTCGCTTCGGGTCTGGCTAGACTTTTGGGCTTGCTTCCCTTGTTGAACTGATGTTCTTGATCTTGATTCCAGGTCGCGAGCATGTATAGTCATGGGTGGGCTCTCCATGCCTGCATATCTCCAAGGAAGTGCAGCATACTG
The DNA here is from genome assembly GCA_030068005.1 of Cladophialophora exuberans. Lineage (NCBI taxonomy): Eukaryota > Fungi > Ascomycota > Eurotiomycetes > Chaetothyriales > Herpotrichiellaceae > Cladophialophora > Cladophialophora exuberans. The sequence goes on along the minus strand of JANSVK010000017.1, from coordinate 91,385 downwards.
ATGGCTGGATGTTGATTGTGCATGCGATTCTCGTTTGTTGCGTGCCCGTACCTCCATGAGATGCGAACGGACCATATCTGACACGCCTCTTGCGTTGACATCATAACCAACGAAGGTAAAGGCCTGCGCACGCCCTTCTTCATCTTTGTTTGCCATGGCAATTTGGTAGCCTTGTCCCCAAAAAAATCGAAGGTGTTCATTGAGGGGCTAATATGTCCCCTGGCATGCGCCTGTTACATATAATATCACTGAACCCCACCAAGGAGCCAATGGATGAACATATGCCGTATATTCCGCTTGGGGATGTGATATTGGACTTTCCCATGGCTACTACCATATCCTCCTTCAACACGAAGTTTGCTCCCCTTGAGAGGAACGCCGAATCCCCACCGACGAGGCTGTAGTCTTCAAGCTACTGGCGCTCCCGCCTCTCATGTTTCAAATCGTTGAGCGATTAGGCATATCTGAATCATTGGATAGCTCGTATTGTTTATTGCTCAAGCCCTCGCCTGTGCGGTCAATCTGAACCGCATCGCGAGAAATTCCATGCTAAGCGGATGGTGGCAAGCACGGCAAGAATCTCCATTTGGCGATCTTGCATACTGGGATGTTGGGTACGGGACGCCTCCGCCGGGCAGGGAAGGTACACATTCGTACGATCCAGCACGGATGTCGGATTCGAGGCTTACTCTCTTCTTAGCAACGCAGTCATTTGCCGTGGTCCTCGTTGCATGTCGATTCCCGGGACTTGCATGAGCACACGGTGGAGGAATCCGGGTAAATGATCGAGACGATGCCTTATTTCCACACAACACAAATTGAACGCATGTACCGTCATTCAAGGTCCCTGCCCGTCCCTGCCCGCACCAGCTGGGAGTGGATTTGAGCCTACAAATTCCTTCGCGATTTGAGGGCCTGTTAAAAGTGAATCGCGATTTTGACTCCGAGGTGCCGGCCGGCATTATTGGTGGCCGAGCAAGCCTCATCATTCCGCGGTTGACGCCCGTGACGTCCACCAGCCAGGTACGTAGCAGGGGTGCTCGAGGATCAATCCCTCAAGCTCACCAGGCTGCAGGTGACAAAGCATTTTGCATGCCCCCCGTGGCTTTCTGCCCCTGGGACCAGTTCCGCTCAAAATGATGACTGTCACCGTATGCAGCCTACGGCTTTCGAGCAACGTCACTCGGTTCGCATATCCAAGGCGGGTTCTATGTTTACCCAGTCGGCTCTAGCGGCATTGTCAAAATAGGCTCGCTCCTCTTCGCGACGACCTTGCGGGGCCCCTGGAACAATTCCATATCGATGATCAAGATTTGGTCTTTCGTAGGAGATTCATACTGACATGTCGGCCCAAGACTACAACGAGCCAGGGAGGACGTGGCCGAGCATCCGGCCAACGATGGAGACAGCGAACAGATATATCAAGGTACTGGGAGGCGTTCGCTTCTTGGGCCTCGAACAGCAAAGCACCACTTGCAACACAAAGCAAAAGACAACACCATCTGCAAGAATTCGCCATGGACACATTGAGTCGGGATCTTATTCGTGCAGAGGTCGACGCCAACGATAACCGAGTTGACACTCTATCTCACATTGCCACCCAGGGGCCAGACATTGAGCGAGAATGGTCTCGTTCAGACCCGTCATCGTCTCCCACGCGTCGTGTCACTCCAACATTCACAGTATGCCACCCCGTGACCGTGGTTCGTTGCACCGCAGGCACGCAAAGCTAACGTGAAGCATTTAGAATGCCACTACACATACCTTACACCCCATCGAGCTCGACAGGATAGCTCGCTCACGGACACAACATCAGCTCACCGTCGGCAGTCGACCATCATATGCCTCGAGAAGGGTGTCTGCCATAACCACCAAGACGCTAGGAGCTGGCAAGCCTGTACCCCCGAGAGACACCACCGAGGAGCTCGTCGTCGAATTCGACAGCGTTGATGATCCTGAACATCCATTGAATTGGCCGTTCTGGTACAAGTACGTCCCGCTGACATCCATTTACCGACTCGACAGATTGTAAACAATCACTAACATTGATGGCGAACAGAATCTCTCTCTCCGTGATCTTATCATTCATCACCTTCGTCGCCTCCTTCGCCAGCGCCATCTACTCATCCGCCATCCCACAAGTCGCGGAGCACTTCCACGTCAGTGTCGAAGTCGGCGTCATCGGCCTCACGCTGTACGTGCTGGGCTTCGCATTTGGCCCCATCGCCTGGGGGCCCGGGTCTGAACTGGTGGGCCGCAAGAAGCCCCTGGTGGTGGCCATGTTCGGCTTTGCCATCTTCTCCATCGGCGCCGCCGTGGCCAAGGACTACCAGACACTGATGCTGACGCGGTTCTTCGCCGGCTTCTTCGCCGCGGGGCCCCTGGCGATCGTGCCGGCATGTTTCGCAGACATGTACGACGACAGCCAGCGGGGGATCGCCATCACGGCGTTCGCCATGGCGGTGTTCTGCGGGCCGTTTGCGTCGCCCATTGTCGGCGGCTTCATCGTCGACAGCCACCTGCGCTGGCGCTGGACCATGTACATCTCCGCCATCATGGGCTTCCTATCCACCTTCCTCACCTTCTTCCTCAAGGAGTCCTACGCCCCCGTCGTCCTCGTCTCCAAGGCCGGCCGCATCCGCCGCGAGACCAAGAACTTTGCCATCCACGCCAAGCAGGAGGAGATCGAGGTCGACTTCCTCGAGCTGGTCGACGAGAACTTCATGCGCCCGTTGCGTATGCTGTTCGGCGAACCTATCGTCTTCCTGATCACGCTGTACATGTCGTTCATCTACGGCCTCATGTACCTGTTCCTGGGCGCGTATCCGATCGTGTTTTCCGAGGTGCACGGCATGAACGCGGGCGTCGGCAGCTTGCCTTTCATCGGCCTCATCATCGGCCAGTTGCTGGGCGGCGTGTACATCATGGTCGACCAGACCTTCTACCTCAAGAAACTGGCGCGCAACAACGGCGTACAGGTCCCCGAGTGGCGCCTCCCGCCCGTCATCGTCGGTGCCGTCGCCTTCGCGATCGGTCTGTTCTGGTTCGGCTGGACCGGCTTCTCCGATTCGATCCACTGGCTCGCTCCCACAGCCTCGGGTGTCGTCACGGGCTTCGGCATCCTGTGCATCTTCTTGCAGTGCTTCAACTACATCATCGACACGTACCTGATGTTTGCGGCCTCGGCCGTCGCAGCGAACTCGCTTCTCAGGAGCTTCTTCGGTGCGGGATTCCCCCTGTTCGGTGACCAGATGTTTCACAACCTGGGCATTCAGTGGGCGGGCACGCTGTTGGGATGTCTGGCTACGATCATGATTCCGATCCCCGTGGTGTTCTACATCTGGGGTCCCAAGATCAGAGGGTGGAGTAAGATGAACAAGGCGGCTGTCAACGAAGACGCAGAGGCTGAGGAGTTCACGGAGCGCAAGGAAGTTGAGGTGTAAAAAGGTCACAGTGAAAACCTTCGACAGATTGATCCGACGCGGTTGGCGCTTACAGGATCATTTTATGGGCATATGCATTTCTTGGGGACATAGAAAGCGAGGCGTTGGTATTCTTGACCAGGATGACATTTATGCACAGATCATCTTTCATGCAATAATCCATCTAATCTTTAATTCTGTGCGGTTTCGGGTTTCAGTCTGAGAGCTTTTCGCGAGGGTACAAAAGTTGACCAAATCTTATGCGCGCAGGAACAAGTCCAGACGCGAGTTTTCTTCTTCCCACGGTACTATGTTCTTCCTAACCGGGTATCATATGCACAAACTTTTCTTCTATGCTTGACCCAATCCCGTATCTAACTCGTGATGCCTTCCTTTGAAGTTTTCCCTCCAGAACCATTTGCTATGCATAAAACAGACATCGATTAATGGACAATCGCTTCTGAACAACGTCCCATTGATGCGGTATCCAAGGTCCCTGCCCTGCCTCCCCCTTTGCCCGCTATGCTCAAACAAATAGTACACCCTTCTCCAGCAACCGTTGCTATGCAAATGTCTATGCCCATCTCTGCCATTGTGAATGCTGTCGTAATCATGACTTCCAACACCGTTCATTGCTCCTTTTTTTCTGATCGAGAACTCTGGCCCTGAAGCACACCGCTCTCCGTGATGCTGGACTCTAACTTCACCTCATCCTGACGAATTCCAAGGTGCGAAATCCCGGTTCGCCCCAGAGTCGTCTATCCAACCTGTTTTGGAGTTCCAGGATGTACTAACAAGGAAAAATCAGTGCTCATTTCCTCCTCATTTGCGCTTCCACTTGCTCCAGCAGTTCTAAGGTAAGAGCCTGGGTCGATGGTCCCAACTCGATAAATTCATCCACTGGATTTGTATCCCATGGATATCTCCTCCTCGGTTTCGGCTTCGATTTAGGTACCGACATAGATTCCTCGTTTCGCAAAAATATCGGCTTCGACCGCGGCGGGATAGAGCCGGGTACGGAAGAAGGCAGCGCCTCTGCCTTTAGATTTACTGAGGGAATTCGCCGCGAAGACTTCGGAAGTGGCTTGGGCGTTGCATTCGCTCCTGGGAGTGGCATATTTGGGCGGAATCTTGCACTCTCGTTTTCTGAAGCCTTGGATGTTAGGCGAGAGGGCTGCAGTCCAACGCGCGGTGTTTGCTCAACTTTTCCCGGAGGTAACTGCTTCTTCGAAGGCCTCCCTGTGGTGGTGTTTCCTTTTCTGGCAATGGTGTTTTGTGCTGCCATCGTACTTGCTTGTTCAGAGGCGACGGAAGGAGACAAATGTGAGACTGGCTGGATCGAGGGTAGATTATGAGTTTGCTTTTGTGATGAACGTGCAGCTAACCACGCTTGATTCGGCGTATTTGGCTCACTCTCGATCCTCTCTACAAGGGCGATCAGATCGTCGTCCTCAATCTCGTTGAAGACAGAGTTGAAACTCTCTGATAGCGGCTCTGGTACTTGTTCCACGGGCTTCGTGGACGAACCTTTCGCTTTTTCTGCCACCGACTTGTCATTATGCTCAGAACTGCTCCTCATCACGGTCGAGTTTGTTGGGTACGGTGGTCTCTTCGATATTATTTCCTTAGATGGAGCTTGCGTCGAGCAGAGCATTAAGAAAGTTTCGTCATCGAGTCCATCCGTGAAGTCTTCTTCTGCCTGTGCATCGAGACTCGAGTCCAGCGATCGATACGATCCTTGTTTTTGACCTGGGTGTTGGCTTTTGGGACTCCGCCAAACAGGATTTGCTAGTTTATCTCCGCGACTATTCTCTTGATCACTATTGCTGATATTGCTTCGAGTGCAGGGTAGCTTTTCGGAGAAATCTTGGACAATAGTGGTGTCTCCAGACATGTGGCATGGGTCCAAAGGCAATTGCTTGTTAGACTCTGGCGATACAATAGCGTTGTCTTTAGGGATTGTTGAGTGATGCTGTGGAGTATTTGGAGTGTTTTGTGAGAGCTGATGCGATCTCAGAACCCTTCGTGGGGCTGGTGATTGAGCATTGAAACGCAAAGGGTCCAGCTCCTGCAGCGCTGGAAGTCGACTCTGTGTAGATGGCGTCGATCTTGGCTGAAGAGGTTTCGACGAACTAGCCAGACTAGATTTCTGAGAAGATAAGCGGTCGGGCGACACTTGTGGCCGGGGACTTGTCTTCTCCAAAAGTGGTCTTTGTGCATGCTGAGACCTATCCGCAGGCTTTTCTTTCCGCGGGAAGTCCTCACCCTCTGCCTGACCAGGGTCCTCTTTTGTATCGTCCTTCAGAGTTTGTTGATCTAGGGTAGTCTCTTCGTCCGAGTTTATTCGGGCCCTGAGGCTGCTCTTCACGGGCGCCGTGACAGGTTTCTGACCAAAGAACTTATTCAACCTGGGTTGACTGGCGGTGACCTTCCCCCAAGTATCTTCGACACTGATCCTGCCTTCATCAAGCATTTTCTGTCGGACGACGCGCTCTTTTTCAGCCTTCTCATCGCGCTTGCGTTTGTTCTCAGCTCGTTGTTGTTCCTTCTCCAGCGCTTTCTTGCGCTTCGCTTCCTGGGCGTCGATCCGGTCGGCGCGTGCCATTTGCGAGGCTGTGTATCGAAATGCGGAGCCATCTTTCTTGTGAGCCCGCTTGGCCTCCTTGAGAGTCATAGGAGGCTTTGCGGGCCATGGCATCTTGGAAGAGGTAGGGTTAGGAAGCGCAGGTGCAGAGAAGTTGGCAAGTGCGCAGGTGTTTGCAGTAGCGAGCAAGATCCTTGTCAACAGCCACGGCGAATTCCGGATAAACAAGGTGCGACTGCACGTCACTTCATCGCGGAACTGCTTCCGCGGCTAAATACCGAAACACGAGGGGCTTTTCAGGAACGGGGAGGGGCGGCTAGATGCTTCAACTGCTGCGAACTCTTCTACTACGATTCTTCACTGTCATCGTCGGATTGACGAGATCCCTCGTCTTCCGAATCAAGATCTTCAAGATCAATGATAGGAAATGTCAAGATGGCTGCAATCCCTCCAAGCCCTTCCAATCTCCTTCCACTTTCGTGGTCACTACTCAGTACTCTGACTTCTCCGCCTTCATCATCCCTCACTCTGTCGACAAGTCTGACCCATCTTCGCCGTATAGCGACGTCTTGATTTCGAAAGAGCGAATTACTTATAAGCAGGACGCCACCACCTCGACCTACAGCGCCTTTCTCCACACATGCCTCAACCTCTCGTGGGCCATACCATGCTCGCCCGTCGTCCTTGCGCAGTAAAGTGTAAAACTGATCCATTAGCGCAGTTTCTTTAGCATACTTCGTGTCTTTGAGTTGGACCAGAACTTCAGGGCTCTTGAGGACTTCGTTCAAGCTGTGAAGGTGACCAGTGCTGCTGTGGACGATGACGAAAGCTTTCCGCTTGACAAGGTCTTGCAAAAGCTTGTCACCTTTCACAGACGCAGTCTCGTTGATATGTCTGAGAAAAGAGGCAGCAGTGAAGCCCGGGCTGGCTAAAAGTATAGGAAAGGTTCTGGTGTTGTCTTTGGTTTCCATCAATCCTTGAAGTTGCCGCATGAGTGTGTCCAACGCGGTAGTAAAGAACTTTTGTAAGCCTTTGTCGTGGTCGGCGGATCTACCAGCTCCCGTCCTTTTGCGCGGCACTGAAATCTCGACTTTTTGTCTCAGTACAGTTTGGAATTGTGTGATGAAACAGATGTTTGCCAGGCCTTCTTGCATCACGACTGCGACAGCCTCGGTGCCTCTGGTTGGATCGACAGCCTCTTCAAGTTGGGCGCGGCTAACGCTGTCCCAGCCTTCACCACCTTCAACATCTTTCTCAAGTGTGAAATTGCGGTGCAGTTCTAGATCAAGAGTATGGAATTGTCCAATCTTTGTGTATCTATTTTCTCGAGCGATCTGACCGGACACATGGAGTTGGCCAGCCTGCGGGTCAAAATTGGTTGATTTGATGCGTATCGTCAAGTTCGTGTGAACTCGTTGTGAGGATGTAGAACCGGTAGAAGATGACTCGGTTGTTACTCGTCGGATGGCAGAGGCAGTAAGAAGGTCTGCAGGCCGAATGAGGTTGTAGGCGTGCCACTGCTACTATTTAGCATACGCGCATTGGAAAATGAGGAGCGTGCCTTACCATGTCCTCAGGTTCTTCTGGGCACAATGTGACACTCCCGCTGCCGTCAGTGTCGATCTGTTGTTTGACTAGCCGCATGGTCTATTACGTAGTCTGGAGAACGATTACTCTCTGATGCTAAGAACAATTGTGCATAAGGACCGGTGAGAGCAACCCGGAAGAAATAAATATATATTATCCGTTGAAAGTCACAGCGGGCACAAGTCCTTGCGATCTGCACAGTCTCAGGTATGCATTCACTGGTACCCTTATGGGTACCCATCGAGCCATGTGTGAGGACTGCAGTGGTAAGTGACTGGCACTGGCACAGCAACCTCCGAGAACTTTGGGCGCCTATCAAGTGCGGGCTATGGTGGAGCCGAGGATGACGCCAGTAGTGAAGACGCCTGAGGCTTGGTGGGCTTGCAGCTCGTCCCCTGGAGAAAGCAATCAAATCACCAACGCCCCAGGCACAAAACTAGTAGCCTAGCAGTTTAGCAGTGCCCCAGCCTCCCACTCTTCCATTGACAGCATGGCTAAACTCCACTCCATGCCATCATATTATGTATTCCTTTGCCGCTCGCAACTCTCTGCTTGTTGTCTCTCCTACCATCTTGGATTTGTGAAAAATCAATTGCCTGCTGCCTATTGAGCCCGTTTTCATTATTCACTAGTACCTCTTATCCGACTCTTACTGTCCTCTAGAGCTCTATCGTCGCCTCACCGCTATGGGAAGCTTCCTCTTTAGATGGTAGGTCCATGCGCACTGGGCGCGTCCCCTGAGGAACCCATGACCCGTCTGTGGCTAACCTCCGAATTTCGCCAGGCCTCATCCCGATGCCGACGATGTCCACGTTACTGGCACCTTCGATGACTGGGGGAAGAGTGTCAAGCTAGAGAAGGTCGGCGATATCTGGGAAAAGGATGTGGATCTTCCAAAGTCCGAAAAAATTCTCTACAAATTTGTTGTCAATGACCAATGGATTATTGATCCTGAAGCTCCTCAAGAGGATGACGGTCATGGAAACGTCAATAATGTTCTCCATCCGGAGCAGATCAAGCCCCGGGCTTCAATGGTACCTGAAGCGGTGACAACATCCAGCGCTGCGCCTGAAAGCACCACGGCAGCTTTGGCCGGCCAAGTGCCTCTAGAGCCAAAGAAAGAAGCTACTCAGGGTAAGGGAGTCTCAACGCGATCTTGAGATACATACTGACCGTCATCTCTGCATAGTTGACGATAGCCAGAGTAGTGTTCCAGGCACCTTTCCCGAAACTCCCGCAGCCGAAAAGGATGCCGTGAGTGTAAATCCTTTACCACCCACCGAAGGCGCAGGTAATCCTGTCAGCTTGCCAGCAGGCGAGCCCCTTCCTCCCACTGGCGATGTCACTGCGAACACCACCCATTCAGCAGTGACCACATCCCAAGAAGATTATGAAAAAGCCGGCTCCAGCATCCCAATCATTGGCGGTGCGCTTGCGGCCCTCGGACTGGGGGGCGCAGTTGCTGCTAAAAAGGAAGAAAACCTGATCCCAGAATCCTCCCTTCCTATGGGAGAAGGTGCTGGAAGCTCGCTTGATGCTGGTCCTACCGTCAGCTCTACCGCGCCAGAATCAACGACGGCCGCACTGGCCGGCCAGGTGCCATTAGAAGATAATAAGCCAGCCACGGAGACCGCAACATCATCGACAGTTCCAGAAGTCGTTAAGGAATCCATTGCAGACGCGCACACAGACCCTGAAGCAACTGCGTCCTCTGAGGCCGTCAAAGAGAAGGCCGAAGTGGAACAAGAGCTGCTCAAGAAAGTGCCAGAGGCAGAAGAAGCTGGCGAGCCTGCACCAACCATTGCTGCTGCTACGTCTGCCACTGCACCCTCGGCCACTGAACCATCAAGCGAAACAGCCCCGGGTGCTTCGTCGACGGCAGCGGCAGCGATCGCTGATGGTGCGGATGGCGCCGAGCCTACTGAGGCGCCCAAGACGACGATTGCCCCAGAAAAGACCGAAGCCGACAACACGGAGTATGCGCCACCTCATGCTTCATCTGCGGCTCCTGGGGAGGCTCCAGCTGCCGCTGCCGCTGTTTCGGACGGAGCCGAAGACCCTACACTTCTTAATGAGCCCGCCGTCCAGATGATGAACAAAAACGAAGCTGAGGCGACCGAGAAACCGGCCACTGAGCCAACGACTGCGGCTGCAGCGGCGACTACCGAAACACCTAAGGCTACGGAACCCACTCCGGCCGCAGTAGAGCCTAAGAAGGAAGAGACGAAAGCAACCACAGAAGCACCCGCCAGCTCAGCTTCAACCCCAGCAAAGAAAGCTGAGACTAGCACTCCCACGAGTACTCCAGGCTCGGCAACCAAGGAGAAAAAGAAGAAGCATCGTGTCAGCTCATTCTTCAAGAAAATATTTGACTAGAGAGATAATGCAAGGAGATTACGAACGGATCCAGTCCGTTATGCACGGATGATATGACAATCCACGACGGTATGCAGTTGGGACACGTGTTGAGGAACTGATCATCCGGATGTGCGATTAGCGGAATTGGGGGTGCGCGTATGTCTGAGAGGTAGAGCTGCTCATCGAGAGGACTGGATGAGGACGATGGGTCGGCGGAATGTCTTTCAGTTGCATCGCTTGCAGAGAGGCATGGCGCATAAGGGAGGTGTTTGGATAGCAAACGGTGATTTTGTCTTTCAGATATCCCCCTGAGTTGTGTTTATTAGGAGATACATAGTAATGAATGAAGATTGTGGGTGGTTGCGTTGAAGCGTGCGTTTTCTAGAAGCTGTGCAAGATCTTCTCGAAGGTCGATGGAAAGATCGTGGTGTTCGTGGGAAGGCCTATCCAATCACTTCGCCTAGTAGTGACCGCCTAAAGGTACGTCAGTGGCAGGCAAAGTCAGATGCTAGTGGCCTCTTTTGCAGCGATGGCTCAGGCCAGTGCAGGCCTTGGAGCTGGCTTCCCCGCTTGGAATCAGATCTTCTGGGCATCTTGGGTTATTCTTGCCTTGTTTTTAGCTATTGTAGACACCTTCATATTAAGCAACATTCCAGATGCCAAATAAACGGGTTACCCCTCGTCCTGTGACAGACCAATTGCTTTTCCCCCTCGTTCTGTCCGTGTCTGTCTTATATTCAAGCTGTCTGTGAACCTGTATCTGCTCATTTCACTCTGACTTCACGTTGTATGTAACCTGAGCACGTCTGGCCTGTGACAGAGAGGACCTTACCCCTCCGCTGCGTCATCTTCTACGACGATAATCAGTTCAGACGCCCTTGCTGCCCCACCTTTCTACAGCTTCGTGCGGTCGTCCCAGTCTTCGTTAAGCTCTGGTTCGCTTTCAAGTTTGCGGTAAACAGGAGCACCGCCGAGAGCTCCTCCCACGATAGGGTATTTCGCTTTGCCCATCCCTGTTTCAATCCGCGGTTTGGTCTCACGGACCACATTAGGTGACAGGCCACCCTTGTGGACACTGAAAGAGGGCAAAGAGGATTTGCTCAGCACCCAAAAAGACGTCCACTTGGGTCAGTCCACAAGATATCCTAACTAGAGTTTGAGCCAACGACGAAGCAGGTCCATCTGGGGTTCTCAATACACCCGGCCAAAAACCTCCTCCCCCACATCTGAAACTCATCGCCAATCCCTATGTCTCTTTCTTCTTCGTTGCAATCCGTCGTCGATGCCCTAGTCAAGGACCTCCAGCAAGCCAAACCTGAAGATCCTCTCCAGTACTGTGCGAATTATTTCAATCGTCAGCTCGAGTCCGAGCGGGCTTCTCATAAATCGGCCAAGTCGACCACGAAAGCTAACGGCACCATGGCGGAAACCTCAGGTCCTTTCGACAACCGCAGCCCGTTCGCAGCGAAGAACAGCATACAAGAGGAGGACGAAGAACGTGATACCTTTGGCTCTCCTACCGATGCCACCTTCAAGAACACTGATTCAGGACGTTCACCCTTTGGTGGCTCCGGGTTTGGCGCAGCAACCGGCGCAGCGGCCGGTGGCAGCTTGTTTGGCAACTGGCTAGGCAATCAAGCTTCCGACGAGACACAACAACAAGCGCAGCCATTGCCCAACAACTACGCCGCCGGTCGTAGAACCTCAGTCTCCGCCGAGTCCATGCAACCCGATTCTGATTCGGGCAACTGGAAACCACCCAAACACCCAAAGACACCCGATCAGTATGAGAGACTCAAGACGGCCGTCGCAGGCAACTTTTTGTTCTCTAGCCTGGACGAAGAATCCTTCAGATTGGTCCTCGATGCGCTCATGGAGAAAAGCATTCCTGCCCCGAACATCAAAGTCATTACTCAGGGCGACGAGGGCGACTACTTCTACGTGATTGAATCCGGCCAATTTGACATCCACATTAACCCAAGTGGTGCAGTTGAAAGCGGCCCTGAGGGTATGGGTAACAAAGTCGGTACCATTGGACCTGGCGGAAGTTTCGGTGAACTCGCACTGATGTACAATGCTCCTCGCGCTGCCACCGTCGTCAGTGCATCCAAAGGTGGTCTCCTGTGGGCTTTGGACCGTGTCACATTTCGACGAATCCTCATGAACAACGCCTTCCAGAAACGCGAGATGTACGAAGGATTCCTCGGCGAAGTGCCTTTGCTCTCATCCCTCAAGCCGTACGAGCGATCTAAGATTGCCGATGCTTTGGAGACTGTCAAGTTCGAAGCTGGCAAGAACATCATTACCGAAGGCGAGCCCGGTGATGCTTTCTATCTTCTGGAGTCCGGTCACGCTGTTGCGTACAAGCAAGGAGTGGATCATGCTGTCAAGGAGTATGGTCGAGGAGATTTCTTCGGTGAATTGGCTTTGTTGGATGACAAGCCTCGAGCGGCAAGTGTGGTGGCCAAGGACAATGTCACGGTGGCTAAGCTTGGAAGAGACGGTTTCAAGCGTCTTCTTGGACCTGTGGAGGGTATCATGAGACGTGAAGAGTACGAAGGCACTGAGGACATGGATCCCTTGAGTCAACAAAAGACGGTGACCTAGACTGCAACCCACAAGGAGGACTTCTTTTTGTCACGTGGTCCGACGCAGGCCGAAATGATGCAGACGATGCCAAACGAATACAACAGACGGTGTGCCATGGACTGAGTTTGTTATGCACGGATGGGAATGGATGCGAAAACGTATTCTAGGGTTGTGAATGAGGCTGAAGTGAGTCGACCGCCCATTCCATCAACGAGATACCAGGGCGGCCTCGCGTTAACCTGCCGTTAATTGAATTCTGTTCTTTGAACTTGTGCTCAGTGCTTGCGTTCCTGCAGATGACTGAGATGAGCTAATCTTCCGCTTCACCTTCCAATGAACGTCGTAGTTTAAGCCGTCATGCGAATCCTTCGCAATCTCCATTCACCATCCTCTTTCTGATTCAAGGTCAGACCAAGCTGACATGCGCACGAGTCCAATATATAGACCTTTCTTGGTCGGATCTTACCCTCGTCTTCTTTTATCTTTCCTTTGATGGGTTTCAATATTGTTGATTCTTGCGACCACCTCATAATGTGCGGCATTGCACCCCATATTTATCCGGCCGTACCGATGGTGCCCCAGCGCCCCTGAGCTTGGCTCAATATCGCGATTACTGATCGCTCCCCTTTGTCCAAATGGCAAAGCAGCCACGACGCTTTTACTCCAATGACAGCGAGACTTTCTCGGTTTTGGTGGTCGTCTCAGATGCTCTTCCATTGCTGCTTGAAGCCCTTGTCGCGCTTGTTATTCAGCCTGCGCCTTTCACTGCTCGGAGCATACCGAGCTGCGCCAGTAATGGTAGGTGATGGCAGCCAGACTCGTGTTTTGGCCGAGGCAAGCTCCTCTTGTTCACTAACCAAAATATCCATTTTCCACGTTTCCGGTATGGTGACGACTTTGTCAATTTGTCTCTGAGCCGCTTCTTTCGTACGACGGCCTCTGTTGGGAAATTTCGTTGTTTCTTCACTCGAATGCCACGCCCTCGGAGCTTGAAACTAGGGCGATCCAGTTGCGCAACGCCGATTTCGTAATGTTTTGAATTGGAGGCGAACGGACGAGCCTCGTATTGAAAAAGACAGCCAAGGCCTCCCGGCCTGCTTTCGTTGTGAGTCGCTGCTCTTTTTTCCTCCTAGTACACGGAGCGCAGAAAGCTACAGCCACACATCCGACTCTTTTTCGACGACCATATAGCCGGAGCACAGCTTTACCATCTTCCAAGCGGCCTTGGTCTGGAAGCTCACACATACTGACCATGGCAGACCACTCCGACTCCGCAACGGAAACGGAGAAGATGCCAGTGTCCGACTCTGATGGATCCTCGATCGACTCCCAACCCGTCCCAATCGTCACAACAGAGTTGGACCTTGAGAAAACGACGAGCAAGGGTACACAGAGAACAACTAAAAGCGTACGTTCTGGACGTTCAGCACGCACCCCTCAAACTGCACAGGATTGGGATGGCGAGGATGACCCAGGTACGATATTATCTCATTCCACCAATTAGCCAAGGGTGAATCTAACGGAAGGCAATTCCCAGATAACCCCTTGAACTGGCCTTTATCTTCGAAGATATATCACGTCTTGGTCCCGGCATTGCAATGTTTTACCATGTACGTGGTAGTCTGGCAAGGCTTTATTCTGGTAGAAAACTAACCCTATGTAGCACGTTTGGCTCTTCGGTCTACACTCCAAGTACGCTCTCTCCACTCTGAGTGATCACCCGACTCGAAGACTAACCATACCTCAGGTGTACCTGAAGTAGCCCGCCATTTCGGAGTCAGTCCAACAGCAGCTCTCGTCCCTCTCAGCGTGTACGTCGCGGGATTGGGCTTTGGTCCCGTCCTCAGCGCTCCCTTGTCCGAGACATACGGCCGTCGAGCAGTCTATCTGATCTTCTTCCCGCCCTCACTTCTCCTAACCCTTGGAGCCGGCTTTTCGAACTCGTACTCTTCATTGGTCATCTGTCGTCTTTTGGCTGGCATTCTCGGATCAGGCTGTTTGGCCGTGGGAGCCGGGACGAACTCAGACTTGTTTGTGCACCTCCAGCGCGCCATCTCCAGCTCTTTGTTCCTGGCGGCTCCCTTCCTCGGACCGGCCCTAGGCCCGGCTCTAGGCGGCTACGTGGCCATGAAGAAAGACTGGCGCTGGACCCAGTGGCTCATCCTGTTCTGGGGCATCATCGCCTACGCAGTGTCCCTGCCGCAGAAGGAGACGTACAAGAAGATCATCCTGAAGAAACGGGCTGAGAAACTCGGCTTGCCTCCCCCGCCCAACCCGCTCCCGCCGGGCATGTCCAAACTGCGATTCATCCTGATAGTGACGCTCATGCGGCCGATGCGCATGCTGTTCACCGAGTCGATCGTCGCTTTTTTCAGCATCTACACCGCCTTCAACTTCAGCGTGCTGTTCGGCTTCTTTGCCGCCTTCCCCATTGTGTTTCAGTCCCCATATCCGGATATCCAGGTCTATCACTTCAACACGGGCGAGTCGGGCCTGGTATTTTTGGGCCTGGGCCTCGGCGTCGTCATCGCCACGGGCCTCTTCATCGTCGTCAACAGCCTAATCTACACCAAGAAGACCATGAAGAAGCGCGCGCAGGGCGACTTTTCACCCCTGCCGCCCGAGGAGCGGCTTTATTGCGCCATGATCGGCTCCTTTCTCCTGCCCATCAGCCTCTTCTGGTTTGCGTGGACCGCGAGGAGCGATGTTCACTGGATCTCCCCGGTCCTTGCAACCATCCCGTTTGCGATTGGGAATATGTTAGTTTTTGGGTCTTGCGTACTGTACCTGATCGATACCTACGGCCCCCTGGCGGGCGCGAGTGCAGCAGCCGCGAATGGATTCCTGCGATATGTGATCGGAGCGGCGTTTCCGCTTTTCACGGTTCAAATGTGAGTTTCCTTTTTCTCACCCTCAAGTTTGTAGTGGTATTGGAGGATACTTCCTTGTAGTGGTATTGGAGGATACTTCCAAGGCAGTATTCTGCGCCCCCAAAACGTAAACAGTCGATTACTGACAATGAATCATATACAGGTACCGAGGTATGGGCGTAGCTTGGGCCACCAGCTTACTCGGCTTTGTGACCATTGCACTGTTGCCCATCCCGTGGGTCTTGTACAAATACGGACCGAGCATCAGACAGCGGAGTGCTTTCACCTGAGCGACTTTGGACAACACAGCTGCTTCCAAAGCAGTCTTGTATGGTTTTAAAACTCGACTCCTTGTAATATTTGAGCAAAAGGAGATTTTGATGCGGATCCATATAGTTGGCTGGTTTCTTTAGCTTATAGAGCTTGACACCAGATAGCGTGGGACACGGTAGATATAGAAATAGACGGTAAGGCTTCCTGGGATGTATATATTAAGGGTATGTAATTAAAAATGAGCCTAATTCAGTATTTTTTCTCGCTTATACCCAAACATTTTTCTCGTGTAGTACAATACTCCCATCTTGCTACATTCTTGTCCTGTCTGAGTTTTCTCGTGGTTAGCTTGCTCCCCGTAGTCTATTGTGGTAAGACACATTGCAGTACGATACATCGCTACACCCCGCACATTCAGTGTTATGCTCGCAAAATCATGACTTTCACGCATCAAAAGGTAGGCACCCAACAGGCTCGGCAGGTTGGTGTTTGAAAGCGCAGTCACATGACTTGCACTGTCCCTTTCGACATGGGGTGGAGGGTTAGATCAGCTCTCTGCTGCCACAGCTCTTCGTCCACGAATCTACAATCCATTGTCCTCATCCAAGAGCTGGCGCGTGTCGGAAAGAAACGACATAAACAGAAGCTTGCGGGAAGAATGCAACCAAGTTCCTGAGCTGCCTTCCTGGTGATTCCAAGACGAATACGAGCACACCAGGAAAATTGCGATTTTCGCAATGCACCCACACGCTCTCTTTGCCCGGTAGTGCCAGCTCGAGTCAAGCCATGGTCCCTAATAAGGGCATTTTCGGCGGATTACGAGTATGAGATGCGCTATTCGCTCCGAATCCTTGCGCAACCTTATCCGCGGTGATTATATAGCAAGAGAGATGCTCAACCCTCAAGCGTGGGCGAGCCACTCTACTGAGTCCTACTGTCCGCGCAAAACGTACAAACACAGCTCGCTAGTTCGGACGGGATGACAGAAATTACGGGGTCTCCGCTCGGACTCTACGTAGCTCTCCAGAGCACCGGGTTAGTCGAAATTTCCTTCGACCCTGAGAAGACTGCCCAAGACTCCATCTCAGTCGTCTCAGTCAACACAGATGCTGGTTACATGCCAAATTGGGCTACATCGCACGGTGACAAAATCTACAGCATCAGCCGCTCCAACTATCCTGGAAGCAAGTCCAGTTCAGGTGGCGTTCACGCTTTCCAACGGGGCTTAGGTGGAACTGGCTTGAAGTCCATCGGCCAAGCCAGCAGCAACGGCAAGGGAGGTTGCCACCTTGAAGTGAGCCCGGACGGAAAAGCATTAGCTGCTGCTAATATCACGGCATCGACAATTTCCATCTACCCCTTGTCTAGCGATGGGGTTATTGGCGAGCCAACTTACGTATTTGACTATAACAAATCGGACCCTGACTCTCCAGAAGCACACCCGCACCAGTCATCTTTCGACCCGTCTGGCCGCTTCCTGATCGTCACTCTCCGGACTATGGACTGCGTGGATATCTATTCCTATAGGGGTCCTGAAGAGGTCACCAAGGTCCAGAGGGTCACCCTACCGGACGCAGCAGGACCTCGGCATTTTGCAATCAACTCAGTCAGTGACTCGAAGGCATACCTGTACCTAATTAGCGAGAAGGATAACTCGCTTCGTGTTTATTCATTGAAATACCACGGCGCAGACTCGTCTGAGATCACCATTGAATTGCAACAGACGCTCTCGACGATTGGGAAAGACCATCCTCTCACACCTGAAAATCATAAGGATCTCGCATCGGAGGTTGCCGTCACCAACGATGGCAAATTTGTGTATGCTTCCAACCGTGGGCTACAAAATCTGGCCAACGATACTATTACAGTCTACTCTATTGATCAAGATCCTGCTCATGGCAAGAATCATTTGACGCATGTTGACTCTCAACGAACATATGGCAAGCATCCACGTGACTTCACGCTTTCTCCTGACAAAGACAACAAGTGGGTGGCTGTGTCAAATCAATTCAGTCAGGACATTGTCATCTTTGAAAGAAACACAACCACCGGCCGCCTGGGAAATGTGAGAGGCAAACTCAATGTCAAGGTGATCCGCGCGCATCAACCCACGCCGGAGACAGTTCATTTTGTCAAAGAGGTAGATCTAGAAGGCAATGTCAGCCTCTATGATGTACTTAAGGGAAGATCTGAAGGACCGATGTGTGTTTTGTGGAAATGAGGCACATCTGAGCCAAACTTGTGTACTTCGTTCAAGGCAATTCAAACGCTCGCAATCTTCTTCCTCTTGTCCATAGGCCGACGTTCAGCATTCCGCGAGGCAATTCGGACCGTCTTTGTTGTGGAACTGTTGGCTATAGATTTTGCATCTTATTGGCACCCCGCAATGGGCGAAGACGCCACCCTTGTCCAGATATTGACCCGATCATATCCAAGAGACTTGGTATTGCGGACTTCGCAATGCCTCGCAAGCGAGCCGAAACAGGAGCCTGGTTCCCCGCGTAAATGACTGTGGATCCGAAGCATTGCTCCGCCCATGGGGTATATATGCATGCTGAAGCAAAGGATCTATATCAAGAAAGCCGTCACCTCGATCCTTCGAGCATCTAACCAAACCATTCTCCAATAGTCAAGGCATCTCCTTGGTGTGCTGTTGACTACCTTATCACCGTCGATATGATCTCCTTTCAGAATTCCTTGTCCAGGAGCGTCAATGCTCGGCTGGCATTTGCGTCGACTGTCATGCTATTATCTCAGATCAATTACGGCATGGACACAGTTGCGTTCTCGAATACTCAAGCACTGCCCGCTTTTAATCAGAAGTACGGAAGTTTCGACGAAAAGCTGGAACGCTATGCGCTGCCCCCGTACTTTTTGTCGCTCTTAAACAGTCTTCCTACTCTTGGCCAAGTTATTGGAGTTGTCAGTGGCAGCTACATTACCCGTCACTATGGCCGTCGAGCTTCGTTTTATGTCATGGCACTCTGGGCTTTGTTGGCAGCAACACTGCTCATAACTGCCGAGAAGAAGGAGCAAGTCTTGGTCGGGCGCATAGTCAACTACATCTACCTGGGCCAGGAGCTTGTCACAGTACCTGTGTTCCAGGCGGAGATTGCGCCACCAAGGATTCGAGGGTTGGTCATCGGTACCTTCCAACTGGGAACAATCGTACGAATACTGAATCAATGGCAAGATATGAGCGACTGACTGTCAGTTCTAGATTGGTTCTTTCATCATGGCAGCCATCACTTATGGCACCAGCAAAATTGATGGAAATGCATCATTTCGTATTCCCTTTGGCCTTTTTTATATTGTTCCCGTCATTGTCGCTGGGGGTGCCTGGTTTATGGTGGAGGTAAGTCTGCTTATAGTATCCCGAAGCTCTGCCAGCACTGACAAAGCTCATTTGTTGTTTCATTCACAGTCTCCGAGATGGCTGCTAGTCCAGGAACGCCACGAGGACGCTTTGGAATCACTTCGCCTGTATCGTAATGGCAAATTTACTGAGGACGCAATCATGCAAGAGTACCAGGAGTCTGTGGCTATGATCAATGCCATCAACCACGACAAAGGCACATTCAAAGAGATGTGGCAGGGAGTCAACCTCAAGCGGTCGCTGATCGCTGTTGGCGCCAACGTTTGCATTCAGACGAACGGTCAAACGCTATCTAGCAAGTACGGCACGATCTTCCTGCGCGATATTCATGGACCGAATGCTTTCCAGATGAATCTCATCAGCACTGGCATATCTTTGGGTGTCATACTTTTGGCCATGGGTTTATTTGACAGGGTGGGCCGAAAGTGTGTTTTCCCATTTCCTGATCACATTGCACCAGGCTTACCACTGACCACCTATAATAGACCTCTTTTGCTCATCGGTTCATTCTTACAGGCGTCAACATTTTTTGGAATTGGTGGGATTGGGACGATGTCACAGCTTGGAAGAGGAGCGAAGATTGCTGTCACCGCGTTACTAACTGTCAACTTCCAAGGCCATGTTTTTGGATGGGCACCGATCTATCACATTATTTCGAGCGAGGTTCCAAGCTCACGTATGTGAACCTTCATGAAGTCCCCTCTCCTTCAAGTACAAAAGCTCACTTTTAATCTAGGGATGCGTGACATAACCTATGCTGTGGCGAGTATGTTCACCGTCATATCACAGTTTGTTGTCGCCTTCGTCATCCCTTACCTCTTATACGCACCGTATGCCAATTTAGGCATCAAAATCGGCTTCATCTTTGCACCTCTTGCTGTACTGTCCATCATCTTCATCATCTTTGGCATCCCAGAGTGCCGAGGCCTGTCCTTGGAAGAGGTCGATTACCTATTCAATCAAAAAGTCCCTCTGCGTCAGTTCTCTAGGCACAAGCATGGCGAGATTCTACCTGAGGAGGTTCGAGAGGAAGCCACGGTGAAACTCGGAGAGGGGCCATCTGTTGAGTGGAGGGAGGTGGCCAATCAGTAGAAGGTACAACAGCTCGCTTCGCTTTTAAAATCTAACCAGAAAGTACTGCACGTTTTCCAAAGCTTCAAACATACTTCTGTAGCCTAGTCTGTCTATTGTCTCCTGGTTGGGTGCTTCTAATCGCAACGCTGAGCGGAAAAGCCTGGCGAAGTTGATATTAGATTCGTCCAGGCTCTTGCCAGTAGAAGATCACCACTTCTCGTTCCGGATCCAAGCCCCAGATTGTGCTGGGGTATTCCGATCGCAATACGTCTACCCATCAACCGCAATCCCAAACGGGCTACCCCACACCAAATGATCTGTGAACCACCGTAACGCGGTCGACGGTGGTCAGCCTCTCCGGTCCGGGGTCCATGTTCTCTGTTCGGCCACCGCCTCCAATTTCTGCATTCAATTCCCGCCCACCGCTTGCTCTAACAACGCAAAATGGATACCTCTGATGCCGCACCACTGGCTAACGTAGCTATAGAACCGAGCTTGACACCTGCAGCACGGCCTTGGACCGACATATCCCGTAGCCGCATTCGCTCAAAGGCGGCACCTACACGCAAGAGAATTGCTTGCAAAGCATGTCGACAGGATAAGGTATGCTGCTCCATTTCGCGTGTGGTCCAATGGTCTTACCAAACGCCTATGTAGCTTCGCTGTGAGAACTCGAACAGCCAAACGTGCTCGAGATGCCACACATTAGGACTCTGTTGTGAGTACGATAATCACTACAAGAGATACAATAAGCGCTCGAGGTTGCAAGAGCTCACCGCAGAGATCGAGCGGTTGCGTGCTGCCAATCCACCTTCCCAACCTTCACCTGCTCCACAAGTTGACACCTCACCATCTCAGCACAGCAAAAGTGCACAAGACAGTACTGAAGCGCCGAGGAGCAATGTCGATTCCATATCACCAGCATTTTCAGCCCCTGCTCCGATTTCTAATGATGACCCGCAATATCCAAGCGTACAAGCTGCCCTACGGCCACGCACACTTGGTCAACTCAGTCTCTCTGCTGAACAAATTAGCAGGTTATTCTGCAAGTAAGTGACCATTCTCTCGCGCGCACAAGCGACGTTTGTACTTCCTAGGCTGTATCCAAATTCCAAGTGCTTTCTAGATGAAAGACAATAACAAAGAGAAGCTGCATAACCCTGTTATCGAGATTTTCGTTAGCCACACACGTCCAAAACCACAACTGACAATACATTGTGCCAGGTACTTTCGCGAAATCAACGTTTATATGCCCCTTGTGGATGCTTTGGTCTCTCCAGACGAGTACTATGAACAATCCCTGTTGTTATTCTGGGTAATCGTCGCCATTGCTTCGAGATTTGACGACCAGGAGCCGACACTTCTATCTGGCATCGCCCCGGTAGTCAAAACACTTTTGTGGCAGACTGTCGCGAACCCTCCTCATGCTCGCCTTGATCTCAAGGCGATGGTATTGCTTTGCCTTTGGCAATTCCCAGCCACGTCGATGTCCACCGACACGTCATTCGTCCTGGCCGCTACGTGTAGAACCAACGCCATGCATGTAGGCATACACAAACCCCACCTTGCGCAGGATTTCTCTCGAGTCAAGTTTACCTATCCGCCAGAAGTATTGAGAGATGCCTTGTCCATTTGGGCTGCATGCTTCATAGCATCGGAAAAGTAAGCTTCCGATCACGCCGTTGCTCGTGGGTATACTGAACCTCTTGATCAGTATCACCAGTTTTATTGGCCAGCAACCTTTATTTAGTGTAGATGCCACGATCGAGATGATTTGCCACTCGCCTGACGATTGCGGACTCTCTCGGGATCTGGTTCACCTGGTTCTCATCTGGCGCTTTTGCAACAGAGTCCACCGCGTCATGCTTGGCCAGGAAAAACGAATTGGCAGCTCTGAAAATGACAACAGTGTACTGATGCCTCTCTTTGAGCATGAGTTGGGACAGCTTCGACAGAAATTGGGCGATCAGATTTCCAGTAAGTAATATCACGTTTATGAAATGTGCATGCTGCTCTGACCCTGCTTCGTAGAAGAGAACGAGATCATGTATTTATACGCATCACTTCAACTCCGATGCTACCATTTTCTCGAGCGACAAGCAAATTCATCGCTTCGAGAAGGAGTCCTCCGGGCTTATCAATCAGCTTTGGATATAATAAGACTAGTACAAGAGCGAGAAACCAAGGTCCGTCTACTAACACGTGGTCCGATTCTCTTTCAGAACGCGCTGTCTATGGCTTCGACGTTCACACTCAAGGTATTGCGCAGCCCTTACTCTCGACTTGTCGATGGCGAGGACGGTCGCAAATCATTCAACCTAAGCCTCAGTTTGATACGAAAATGCTCACTCGAGGACCATGATTTGCCTGGAAAGTTTTCTAAAATTCTGGCAAAGCTTTGGTGTGCCACGCCTGACGAGATGAGCCAACAACAAGGGTTGATTGTGACAACCCGACTTGCTGGAAGTCTACTACACGATGCAATTTGGAAGTATCGAGAGAAGTTTGGAGACCAGTTTCGCAGTCACATGTTGCCAATGGGGGCTTCAGTGGATGTTAATGCTGCACCACCAGCAAAAGCCCTGGATGGGCAAGCTACAGAGTTGAATGGACTGGGCCAAGATATCCAGGAACCTGTTCAACATTCCCAGGACATCGAGGCGAACCCGATCGCGCCTGTCTCTGAAACTTTTGGGGACGTCGATCTTGATCTTGTCAACGAAATGAACAACGAATGGTTCTGGAATGGCGGCGGTGTGTCCAGTCTGATGGCAGTAGATCCTGGTGCAATGATCTATCCAGGTGATTTCGGCATGAGCGGTGACAATGTAGCAACTCTTCGCTAATTGAGAAACTCGCCCACGGTATGATGCGAATTGTGTATGAACTATACGCAGTCGTAAGAAGTACATATTACATAGCTCAACGGTCGCCCACCTCCCGAAAAGTTTGCTGCGTTTGCTCGAAAACGAATAGACGATTCTACTCCAGCACTCCGGTGGTCGCACCCATAGGTACCAAGACGACTTTCCCGAACCGCGGCCCGGTTCGCGGCAAGTTCTTACAGAGAGGATCTGTCACAATCCATGGATCAATCAACGTCCTCTTGCCTGTCATACTGGCTCCAGTATCAAACCAATATGAGTTTCTACCTCAATTCGGACACACAATGGCCGTACAGTCGGGGTTCCCTGGGCATGGGGAATCTCGTTCAGGACTACCGTGCACTTCCTGTATATCTATGAACCATGGCCCTTTTATTCAACGATATGTCCAATTCTCTCTGAACACACAGACATCTCAATCTTTCGAAATCACATTCGTGCAGAAGAAGCCTCATTATGGGAAGTATTGCATACGCCAACCGCGGTGATGAGAATCACTATGATGTGATTGTCGTTGGAGGCGGAAATGCCGCTCTTTGCACAGCCCTTTCAGCTCATGACAATGGCGCTCGCGTCCTCGTGCTCGAGGCAGCGCCTCGTGATGGCCGTGGCGGGAACAGTCGCTTCGCTGGCACAGTGTTCCGGGCCAGCCACACAGGCTATGACGCCGTCAAGAGCTTGCTGTGCGAGGAGGCGATGGAAGATGCCAAGCTATGCGACATGGCTCCTTACACGGCAGAGATGTACCATCGAGATCTAGCCAAGGTCTCGCACGGCCGTAACGACATGGTGATTTCCAACGTCGTGGTCGATAAGGGTTGGGAGACGCTCGAGTGGATGAAGAGCAAGGGTGTCAAATGGGAGCTCATCGTCCGCAAGTACTTCAACTTCGACAGCATGACGGATGGCGGCAAGCAGAAAATCAGCCTTGAGCCTGGTGCTCCTGTCATGGCCCGCGGCAGTGGTGTCGGTCTGACCGACTCCCTGTGGGCTGCTGTCGAGGCGCTCGAATCCACGGATCGCATGACTATCTGGTACGAGGCGCCGGGCCATGACCTTTTAGCTACCGGCGATACTATCCACGGTGTCCGAGTTCGACGCCAGGACTCGTTCGTCGACGTTTACGGCAAGGTTGTACTCGCTAGCGGAGGCTTCAGTGCCAACCCAGCTCTGCGCCGCCAATATCTCGGTGAGGGCTGGGATCTGGTCTTGGTGCGTGGTACGAAATACAACATGGGCACTATGCTCATGCGAGCGATCGACGCGGGTGCTCGTCCCGTGGGCCACTGGGGAGCCTGCCACGCCTCGCCACAAGACGCCAACGGACCCTTGACCGGCGACATCAACGTCTCTATCCACATGCCGCGCTACTCCTACACGTACGGCATCACCGTCAACATCAACGGTGAGCGCTTCTTCGACGAAGGTGAGGACAACTTCGGCAAAACCTACGCAAAGACGGGCAAGAAGATCGGCGACCAGCCCGAAGCCCGCGCGTACCAGATCTACGACCAACAGACTCTCTATCTCCTAGGTCCCCGCTACAAGACAGCCACGCCTATCCACGGCGACACAATCCAAGAGCTCGCGAAGAATATGGGCGTCGACCACGTCGGGCTCTCCAAGACCATCGCGCTCTACAACGCTGCGTGTCCTGAAGACCGCAGCACCTTCGAGCCAACGAAGCTCGACGGCCTGGCGACCAAAGAGACCGACACGTTGAAATTTCCCAAGTCGAACTGGGCACTGCCGATCGACAAGGGCCCGTTCGTCGCCTATGCCGTCGCCTGCGGCATCACGTTCACGTACGGCGGCATCGCGACCGACGGTACCGCGCGCGTGCTTAACAACGAGGGTAAATATATGCCTAATCTGTGGGCCGTGGGCGAGATCTCTGGCGGCCTGTTCTACCACAATTATCCTGGCGGTTCGGGCTTGACGAAAGGTGCCGTTCTTGGCCGTATTGCGGGCAAAGAGGCCGCGGAAGCGGCAAGAGCGAGCTCGGGGTCTGTAGCGGCGAAGGCAGCTTGAGGGAGTCTTTTTAAGTAAAAATTATACACGACTTATTGCCTTGTCGTAGTATTCATTTGTGACCCTTGTGTCTCGGTTTCTATTGACTTGTAGATGAACATGCCCAGATCCGTTTGTGAAGCCCAGTTCCGATCAACCTGCAGTCCTTACGGCTATTGTCAGACCACTACGACCTTTGCGAAGAGAATCATACTCCCGTAGACCTATGTCCGATGGCCGGAGTTGGGCTTCAGAATCGGCTCTGCTATACAACTTCTTCTCCGCAGTCCGGCTTTGGCCCATCTCCTTCAGGAGCCAGGTATTCCTCCATCAAACTTTTGAAAAATCCTTCGACGCCGAAGCCGTTGCCGTTACCGGCACGCATGTGGATTTTCAGGTACATCCAGCATGGACTTTTCTAGGCTCAGGATAACCCCAAGTGCCAATGGGTAGTTGAGTAACGGACCACGATCATGAGCAATTGAACGGCTCATGCAATAACCTGCAGAGGTATATAGCTTTCCAGCTGCCATCGTGGATAAGGGATACGGAGCAGCAGCCGGCAGTACAGCACTCCCTGGATCGAGCACCACCAACAATGTCGCATCCGAAGAAAGAGCAAATCCGTACCGACGCGACTGCTCTCTCTAATCCTTCTGGCATCACTGGCAAGTTCAGCACCTGGATTTCCAGCACAAAAATAGAATATATCCCTTCCGTTGTGCTCGCACGCGCAAAATACATCATCCTCGACGGCATAGCCTGCGGGCTCGTCGCTTCTCATTTACCATGGTCCGAGATCGCTACTCGGGCTGTCTTCAACATGGAACCAGAAGGTCAATGCACAGTTTTTGGCTGGGGAGGGCAGAAAAAGCTCTCCCCTCTTGCGGCCGCCAACATAAATAGTACATTCATTCAGGGGTTTGAACTGGATGATTATCACAGCAAAGCACCGCAAAATCGCCCGGTGATCCGGGATCTGATCGACAAGATCCAACCAGTGCACCACGAGGCGTTTGATGACCCGAACGTAGGCTGGCGGACAGAAGCTAAGGTCAGGTTCAAGGATGGACAGGAAGTGGAGACGCACGTTGATGCGCCCAAGGGCATCAAGCCTCCTGCTTCTGCGGATGACATTGTGAAGAAATGGAGGATGCTGACGAAAGACGTGCTGGAGCAGAGTCAAGTAGAAGAGATTGAGAAGTGTGTGCTTGGACTGGAAGGTTTGGACGATATGAGGACACTGATCAAGTTGTTTGGGGGGACCGTGAAATGTCCTATTGCTATATGATAACGCCTAACAGAAGCTAAATTTTTCCCACTCTAAATGGGTGGTGACAGCCCATATATGGGATGGTTCAGCTTTGTCATGGATAGCCTCGATTGTCATGGACTTTTGATACACTCTTGCAGGATGCAGCGTACACATCTGTGGTTGAACCATAGATCAGTGTAAATCCATTATGGTGTGACGCCGGAATCAGACGAAAAAGCGGCCAATTGTATAAACGGCTCGATGCGCAGCCTGCCAGTAAAACAAGTGCTAACATTCTGAGCATGTCCGATGTCGTTCTTTCACATTCGCGATTCGGTGCGAGAATCGGGATAGTGTCGACGGGAGCATGTTCCGGCTCTCGCAAACCCTGTCCTGTATCCGTCTATACGGAGATGAGGATCACGAAGGGTGCAGATGCGATAAGTGAAATGCATTTTGGAGGCTCGAAGCCGATTAATATAGCTGATGTTTTGTGGCATTTTTTTGACTCGACTGAGCCCCGTGAAGCTTGTGCAGGTCGTGGATATCGCATAATAAGAATAAATCAGCTGGAAGAAAATGGGCTCGGTCGAAAACATGAATGGCAATTCCAGTAGCGTCAAGGCGTGTTCGCCGTTTACCGCAGCAGGACGACTTCGTGAGATGCTGAAAGACCCGTCTAAACTCGTTGTGTGTCCAGGCGTGTACGATGGGTTGAGCGCTAGATTGGTGCTCGCAGCTGGATTCGATGCAATGTACATGGTATGTTTTTGTCTTTTCTCGTATGGTCACGAATGGTGACGGTTGTGACGGTGATGCTGAGCAAGAGGCAACCCCCCTGACAGACAGGAGCAGGCGTGTCGATGTCGAGACTTGGTTGGGCAGATCTTGGAATGGCCACTCTGAATGATATGCGAGCCAGGGCTGAGACCATCGCGTCGCTGAATCCCTCGGTGCCCCTAATCGCGGATGCGGATACTGGTTATGGTGGGCCGATTATGGTGACACGAACGGTCACTCAATATGCTCGTTCCGGGGTGGCTGCACTGCACATTGAGGATCAGGTAGCGTTTGCCCCTTTTCGAGTCAGCCTCATCGAACCGACTAAAAGGGGATTGTAGGTCCAGGAGAAGCGATGCGGACACCTTCTCGGCAAGCAGATCGTCGACAGAGAGACGTATTATGGTCGACTTCGTGCAGCAGTCGCGGCACGAGATGCTCTTGGATCCGATATGCTGCTGATCGCTCGGACGGATTCGCGACAAACATACGGCTTTGACGAGGCGATCGCGAGACTGCAGGAAGCCGTCAAGATCGGAGTCGACATTGTCTTTCTCGAAGCTCTGCAGAGCAAGGAGGAAATGGAAAGCGTGTGCAAAATCATGTCCGGCACCCCCGTGCTGCTGAACAACGTGTCGAGGGGCGTCACGCCCGAATACTCCATTGAAGAGATCAGCCTGATGGGGTTTCGCATCGCCATCTATCCGGGCATGTGTCTTGGACCCGTGATTGAAGGGATCAGAAAGGAGCTTCGGACTCTGCAAACGACGCGAAAAAGCGGGCCCAGGGAAACGCTGAGTGGTCCCAAGGATGCTTTCAACTTGTGCGGTCTGCAGGAATGTCTGGAGATTGATCTTAATGCTGGAGGAAAGGCGTACTCGACATTGAAGAATTGAATCAAGAAAGGTTCCGTTTTTCACCAGTTGAAATCATGCAATCGCTCGCAGCCGCCTTGAATGTCGCATTTGAAGCCTCTCGTAGTAGCTACAAGACCTGACTATCCAGTGAAAGCAGCGGGGTGAGGTGATGCTGAAGATAAGAGGATGGTGAGTGAGTCGTATCGAATGTGAAATTTTGACGCGCTTCGTTGTGTGCAAGCTGGAGGAACG
The DNA here is from genome assembly GCA_030068005.1 of Cladophialophora exuberans. Classification (NCBI taxonomy): domain Eukaryota; kingdom Fungi; phylum Ascomycota; class Eurotiomycetes; order Chaetothyriales; family Herpotrichiellaceae; genus Cladophialophora; species Cladophialophora exuberans. The sequence goes on along the minus strand of JANSVK010000017.1, from coordinate 63,213 downwards.
GCGTGGGTCATTTTCCACTCGCGTCAAGCTGATTGCTTCAAGTTGACCATGCAACGGTTCGTGTCACGGTGATTGGGTCTTTCTGTTGATTCCCAAGTACAGAAGACTTTGCTGATATGCTTGCTTGAATTTTTTTTTTTTTGCTACCTTTATCAACGCTCACTCCTGCGAGCCCAGGGAGTGCCTGGATACAACTCGATCTCCTGAAGGACCATTTCCAATGCCACCCAGAACAAGAAACCGGTAATTCATCACGACTTCTTCTTGGCCCCGCCCGTTCTGCCCTTGAAACTACCCTCAAAACCGGGCCTCTTGACCTTAGCACCATGCTTTCCCGCCTTTCTCGACCCCTTTTCTTCTTTCCTCCTCGCAAGATTCTCCGTCCGCTTTTTCTGCCTTGCATCTTGCGCTTTCTTGACCCCTTCGTTCCGCTCGTTCCACTCTCGCTCGCTCTTGCGCTTCTGACTCTGTTGCCTCTTGAGTGCCTTCTTCAGTAGCGAGGTATCGTCACGCTCGCCGCCGGTGCCGTGTGCTCGGCGTTTGGCGTTCAGCCACATGTCTTTTTGTTCTAGGTCGGCGCGCGTGTCGTCATCGAGCGTTGCAAGTCTCGATTTCTTTGCAGAAGCTAGAGCAAGTTGCGACGCCGTGTCACGGGTCTTAGGGCCTTTCTTTGTGCTTGATGATGCGGTGGCAGAGGTGGACGTGGGATCGAAGTTGGTGCCGTCGGCGAAGGCGATGCGGCCGAATGTGAAGTTATTGTTACTGTTATTGTCGTCTCCGATAATGGGGGAGCGGGGCGATTCGAGAAGAGAGCCCGAGCCGCCAGGCGAAAAACGACGTGCAATTTCTTCGTCCTGGCGCCGCGCTTCTTCCTCCCTTTCCCGCCTTTTTTGTTCCTTCTTTGCAGCCTTTTTGGCTTCTTCCTTTCGCCGTCGCTGGTCTAGTAGTTCCTGCCGGTTCTTCGGGGGCCGTCCGTCATTGCCGTCAGCTTTACGGTCTGCGCGAAACTGGGTTAGGGCTTGTTGGAGACGCTCGCGCGCGCTTGAGGTAGTGTCAGGGTCGATAGGTGTCGAGATGGGAGCAGAGTGTGATTTTGTGGGAGGAGGTTGGGTGTGTTTTGATGACTCGGGTTCTGTAGCTGTTGTGGTCTCATCCAAGGGTGCGAGATGGATCGATGAAGTTGATGATGTGCCTGATTCATGGTGGGGAGAGAATACTTCTGCAAGCTCTTCTTCTGATGAGGCTGTAGATGGTGATGCTGGGGTAGAATCTTCGCCACTGCGCACCACTTGGGCAGCACTGAGGTCGACGGGAACCTGGAGATGTAGTTCCTGGGCTCCTTTCTTCTGAGAAAGTGATTCTGTGTTTTCCTCTCGTTTCTTTGCTTTCTGTCGGTCCAGCTTTTCTTTGGCTTTTGCCCGTTTCTCCTTCTTGCGCTCTCGTTTAGCCGCCCTCTCCTCGGCTTTTCGACGCCGTCGATCGTCTGCTGTTTCCTCTGTTCCCGCTTTGCCTTTGGATGACTCCCTTGACTCATTTCCAGATTTTCGTTTTTTGGCTTTTGGCGCATGCGCATCTTGAACTGCTTTGGGTTGTTCTGCTTCACCAGGCTCTGACTGGCCGGCACTTTCATCAGAGTGCTCTTGTTTTTCTTCATCTTCACGCTTCCTTTTTAATGTAGCAGCGGCCGCTCTCTCGTCCATAAGATCTTTTGCGCTCCTCCAATTGTCTGGATCCAACTTTGCCAGCTTCGCCGCTCGTTTCTCTTCTGGGGTCTGTTTTTTCCGTTTCCACTGGTCCTGTATATGGGGTAAGCGAGAGTTCTATTTGCGACGAGGGCAGTGTGTTTGGAGACATACGCTCACATCCTCGCCGTAGTAGAGCTTTGCTGGTATGAGAGATAAGAGGCTGTCAAAGGACCGTGCATGGCTTTTGAGCCGTTCCTGTCACCGATCAGTCAGAGAGATCCATGGCGTAATATGTAAGAAAGGGTGCACCGTCAATTCGTCCCCCATCTTGACTGTCCGGTCAGTTTCAACCCGCGCTCCCTCAAATAGCGACGTGAAGACCTCGATGAGGCTGGTGCTCTATTGATGCTCTTATTGAAGGCGAAGATGCAGACCGCTGGCAGGTGGGGAAGCATTGAAGCCAAGATTTCGTGCAATTTTTTGTGTTTGGTCCCGACTCACGTGCTCGCGAAAGGTCAGCCAATCAGAAGCGATTCAAATTGTTTTAGTCACAGCCATCAATCGAAGAGATTTCTTAAATTCTGCCCTGAACTCGCTACGATGTCATCTAATTCACATTCAATCCCGTAACTTGACAACCGAAACCGCGCTCGAAATCTCGTCCCACTCTTGATCGTGTGTCCAGAGCGACGGCTGTCACGCAGGCGCGATTCACTCGGATGTGCACCAAGGGTTCGCGCAACACCTGAGTCGTCCACACATGTATCCCAAAGTGCTCAAAAATGCACGCCAAGCGGCGGTGATCTTGATCCAGTTGCTTTCGAGGCTACTCAGGCTTTTACTTCGAAAAACACTTGGACACAACCTGATGAGCGTCTCTGCTACAGTCAAAAGTTCATGGTCTTCGTGACCACTATCTTGTCGTCGATATCATGCTATGGCTTAATCGGTCTTGATTGCAGAATCTTCTTTTGAGATTGAAACCTTCTCGGAAGACCAAGTCACGGACCACATAGTCAACAAGCCATCGAACTTGTTCTCTCATACTTATGGAGCTTCGGGGACCACAATGGGCCTCCTTGTAAAACTAGGTAGGACGTGCTGGTCCACGCGCCTCGGTTCTAAAATAACCAAAGAGGCCTCGTTCGCATGACGTATAAGCGCTTCCATGAAGACTGTCTACCTCAGGATCAGCAGTTCCGATACAGTGACATTAGATGAGAAGGCGGCTAGAGAATTGATTTTCACCAGGTACAGATAGGGGAGTTGGAAGGACAGCTCTTTGTCGAAGAGCAGTCGTCCGGAGATAGTCCCCATTCCGTGGCTGGTCCTCGTAGCGCAACGCGAAAAATGATCTCGGCCTTACGCATACTCAATCGAGGGTCCATGAGTTTCTTGCAATGCCTGATCGTCAAGGGGCAGCAGGGAAGAGTATCTAGACGGTGATTTGGGCAGGTACGGAACGTACATGGACGGTGATTTGGGCACTTGATCGCACACCGGTGCTATACACGTGTCCAGGCAGGCCGAAAACCCCTGCCACTGAAAAGGCCAAGGAGTTACACACTTTAGCGATGGAATAGCGTCGCGCCATTGCTCCTTAAATGAGCAGGATCCAATGTTGTCGTAATCGTATTCGCAAATGTCCAAGGTCGCTCGTCGCTTCTCTGAAGTGCCTGCATCTCTTGGTTTCATTTGCAGGCAACCACGAACCCGAACCCGTTCAATCGACAATGTGTTCTTCCACTTATTCAACTCCACTACAGCACTTTGCTGTCTCCGAATACTTTTCTTCCCTTCACATTATGCCCCATCGGAGTCGTACTCGATTGAGGTCCGGACATGGCAATGTGTCTGCCTGAGGTCGTTACACTTTACTATATCTCCACGACATTGCACTTCCCTACTACCCATAGTACTGGAACTTCTTTGAATATCAGGCCACTGGAGTTTTCATCGAGTATCCCATCTGTTTGGAAGAGATAAACTCCTTTCACGATGAGTGCCTCAGCAGAACAGGCTGCTGAAGCCAACGTTGGACCTCTCATCTCTGAAGTGGACGAGAAAGCAACGGTCATCATCAAGGAAGACGAAACCCCAGAGAAGACAACCACGCCTACGCTTGCCTTCTCCAGTTACTTGGTTTGTGTTACCAGCTATCTGAGCGACCTCCCTGGAGGCTGATGGTGTATAGCGAGTATTTTCATATCGATCCAGACGGGATGGATTGTTCCTATTGGGAAGTTGTTTCTGCTCGCTCGGAGCCGGTGCTGTACGTATACCGACCACGCTCGAGCTCTCATACTAATGTCTGCTAGGTATTACCATTGATGAATATCATTTTCGGACATCTTGCTCAAAATTTTAACCTCTATTTCATACCAAACTCTACTATGGAAGAATCTAGCTTCAAATCAGTTGTCAACAAATACGCGTCCGTTTCTCTGAAACCGTATTTGTCAACCATGGACTGACTCCTACAGGCTCTATTTCTTTCTGCTCTTCATCGGCCGGTTTGTGCTGACGTACATCTCCACGGTGAGTTCCTCCCCCGCCTCGATCGCGAGGAAGACGCCCTGCGCATCGTCTCTGACTACCGCAGTTTGGTTTTCGAGTCACGGGCCTTCGAATATCTGCCAGACTGCGACTCTCGTACTTCGAATCGCTTTTCTCCCAGCCGGTTGAGAAGGTCGACACCGTGACTTCTGGCTCCGTTGCCACTACAATTACCGATGCCGCCAACACCATTCAGATGAGCATCTCGGACAAACTCCACTTCTTATTTTATGCCTTCGCCCTTGTCGTCTCAGCTTATTCAATCGCCTTCCGCTACTCATGGTCCTTGACGCTCGTTGCTAGCTCCTCGCTGCTCTTCGTTGTCATCGTCTACGGCATCACTACTCCATTCATACTGAAGAAACAAGCAAGGGTGTTGGATGCAAACAACAAAGCCTCTTCGATAGCGGGAGAGGTCTTTGGATCTGTCAGGGCGGTCTTCTCTTTGGGTGCGCAAGGTCGCTTGACCAAGAAATATTTCTCTGCAGTAGACGAGTCTCGAAAACATGGATTGGCAATGTCCCTGTCATACGGTACTCAACTGGCGCCAATGTTCTTTGCCATGTACGCCACCTTTGGTCTTGTGTTCTGGTTCGGGATCAAGCAATACCGAAACGGAAGTTTGGGAAGCGTTGGCACCCTTCTCACGTAAGTGACTTGCTCCAAAATATGCGTGCTTTTGCTTACTGTCCACAGTGTCTTTCTCTCAGTCCTACTCGTAGTAATGCTACTAGGTGTCATCGCAGCTCCTATTATGGCAATCCAGAAAGCGGTCCCTGCTGCAAGCCAGTTCTTCTCAACAATTGATTCACCAGGAGTTTCTCGCGAAGGGCTCTCCGCACCAACAGTCTCCTCTCACGATGATATCGAATTGGACAACGTTGACTTCGCCTATCCGAGCCGTCCCAACGTCCAAATCCTTAAGGGGTTTAGTGCTAGATTTCTCAAGGGTAAAACGACGGCCTTGGTTGGTCCATCAGGCTCGGGCAAGAGTACAATTGTGGCTCTGCTGGAGCGCTGGTATGAGCTTAGTCTAGAAGATCCTCATCACGAAATCGGTTTGTCTGATACTGAAAAAGCGGAGCAGCAATCACGGCACATTAATCGGGGTGTGATAAATGTTGGTGGTCGCGCGATAAACGACTTCAACCTCAAATGGTGGAGATCGCAGATCGGCCTTGTTCAACAAGAACCCTTCCTTTTCAACGATACTATCTCCAGAAATGTTGCTTTCGGTTTGAATGGAACCCAGTGGGAGAACGTCGATGCGTTACAAAAGCAAAAATTGGTGCAAAAGGCTTGCGAGGAGGCTTTTGCACACGAATTCATCCAGAAACTCCCAGATGTGAGTACACGCAAGCACTATTCCAAAGTCATCCAGATTAACCGCAGCAGGGATACGAGACGGAAGTTGGAGAGAGTGGTATCAAACTAAGTGGTGGACAGAGACAACGGCTCGCTATTGCACGCAGCATCATTCGAGACCCAACGATTCTGATCCTAGATGAAGCAACGAGCTCCATTGACGTGAGGGGTGAGAGAATTGTACAGAAAGCCCTTGATCGAGTGTCCCAAAACCGAACAACAATTGTGATCGCTCATAGGCTGTCAACCATTCGGAAAGCTGACAACATCATCGTCATGCGAGATGGCAAAAAGATAGAGGAAGGCACACATGATGTTTTGCTCTCGAATTCTGACGGAGTCTATGCCGGCCTTGTTCATGCACAACAGCTTGAAGCCGAATCGGCGCCGGCTATCTCAGAACAGCAGGATGATGTCTTCAATGAACTTGAGCGAGAGATGACGCATAAGTCCGACCACGGGCCTTGTACCGAGACAAAAGTTCGCAAGAGTCGAGGCTTTTTTAGATCTGTTGGTCGACTGCTCTTCGAACAAAGGCGGTATTGGTTGTTCTTCTTGGTCATCCTGGCTGCAGCAATGGGCACAGGCTGTAAGTCAACCCTGTCTCGAGAATGACTTGACAAGCTGACCTTTTTTTGAAGCTGCGGCTTCCCTCCAGAGCTGGTTCTTCGGTGAAATCATGCAGGTGTTCACATACACTGGCGACAAGCTAGAGGAACGAGGGAATTTCTGGGCCCTCATGTTTTTCGTCCTGAGTCTCGTGCTGGCACTCACCTATTTTTTGCTTGGCTTTTTTTCGAATCATCTATCTGTGGTAAGAAGAGGACAGCCATCAACCATCTGCTCGAATGTTACACTGACGACGAACAGAATGTGATGTCCTCTTACCAGCGTGAAAACTTTCAGAATCTCCTCCGATTCCCTATCTCTTATTTTGACGCAAAGGAGAATGCCACTGGGTCCCTCATGGCACGGCTGGCACAAGACTTCAAACTTCTCGGCGAATTGATTGGACTCAATGGTATCTTCCCCCTGATCGCCGTCTTCAATCTCACTGGCTGTATCATTATCGGCTTCGTATTTGGATGGAAGTTGACCTTGGTTATTTTCTTCTCCGCCATGCCGGTCATGTTGGCTGCTTCCTTCATCAGAATCAGGTATGAGCTTCAATTTGTTGAATGGAATTCGAGAGTTTTCGCCCACAGTTCACAATTTGCGACCGAAGCTGTTGGTGCCTTTCGCACTGTCACGTCCCTCACTATGGAAGACTACATTCTCAAAAAGTACTCCGACTTGTTGGACGATCAAATCCGACAAGCCACCAGACAAGCAATACATGCCTGTCTCGTATTTTCACTTTGTGATACTGTCGATCTTTGCGCTATGGCTCTCACTTTCTGGTTCGTTACAAGCCTTCAAGATGAATCGACAGAACGCTGACACACTTCAGGTATGGTGGACAACTGCTTGCTTCACACGAATACACGCTCTTGCAATTTTATCTCATATATATCGCCATCATCCAAGGTGCACAAGGAGCTGGACCTTTCTTGAGTTTCGCACCTAATATAGCTCAAGCTACTACGGCAGCCAACAGAATCCTGGACTCGCGAAATACTGGCGAAGAGACAATTCTGAATTCGGTGCCAGCACCACTACTACAAAAGGTAGAGAAGACGGGCGCGGAAATAGAGCTTAAAGACGTTGTCTTCCGATACCCAACAAGAGACGCACCCATTTACCGCAGCCTCAGCCTTACAATTCAGAGTGGCCAATTCGTCGCCTTTGTGGGTCCTTCTGGTTGTGGGAAAACAACTGTCGTCTCATTGCTTGAGCGCTTTTATGATCCCGTCTCCGGTACCATTACCTTCGACGGCCAAGATTTGAAAAACATTGAAATGACTTCTTATCGTCGAGCTTTGTCTCTCGTTGCCCAGGAGCCTAGACTATTCGACGGTACTGTTCGAGAGAATCTCATCTTAGGTCTCGACGACGAAGAATTTAGTGAAGAGCAGATCGTCCAAGCCTGCAAAGACGCCGAGATTCATGATTTTGTCATCTCTCTCCCCGAGGGTTACGCGACGCCACTAGGAATCAACACACAGACCTCACTCAGTGGTGGCCAAAAGCAACGATTATGTCTAGCCCGTGCGCTTCTTCGACACCCTTCGCTGCTCCTGCTTGATGAGGCCACTTCAAGTCTCGACTCACAGTCTGAAAAACTGGTCCAAGCCGCGATCGAGAAACTCGTCGATCAGAGAAGCATGACCGTCATTGCGGTCGCACATCGGCTTGCCACGATTCAGAAAGCCGATGTCATTTTCGTCTTTGGTGAAAGTGAAGTTGGTAGAGGGTCGAGAATCGTGGAGAAGGGAACGCACAGCGAATTGTTGAGAAGACGCGGCGCGTACTGGGCCATGTGCCAAGAACAAGCCCTGGATCGGTAGACGATGACCAGCTCTCGACACTGATGCTGTTCGTCACCCCAGTTTAAACGCTCAGTGTACAAGCTCCTGGTGACACGCATGCAGCATAAATATCTGACACGACAGATCGAACAGAGTGACATCTCATCTCTTCGCTTCTGAGATGGTAGGTTGGTAAGGGTACGCTCTTTGCTCAGTATCCATGTCGACCTTCAGGATCGCAAAGTCGCTCCTCATTCAGACTCTATTTGTGATTAGAGTAATGTATTCAAAATATCCTCTCTATTCCAATCTATTCAAACCCATGACCAATCCCACCACATAAGCTCATAATTCGTGACATATTCATTCCTGTACCATCCACGTATTCTCCTCCTGTGTTTACTAATCGCTCCTCGACAACGTCATGCTTCGTCTGCCTACGTCGCATATCTTTTCTGTTCCGGCCTCTCGAGCATCAAGTCCTTGTCTCGACAATATCCAGGTTCTATCCATCCGTCGGTCGGTGCACAGATTTCTTCCGCCTTGCTCTGGCTGGCGCCGGCCAGGTGATCGATGTGGTAGTTGCTACCACCACCTCCCTGGCGACTGTGGAGCGCACCGGACGAATTAGAGAAATGCAGAATGCAGTGTCAGGCGCAATTTATGAAATCAATCAGACGGCAGCCATGGCTCGTTCCGTTTCCTTGTTCAAGTCACTCAAGAGCCGCAGAGCTTTTTCTGCGTTCGTGTTCCGCGGGCGCCGATTCGGGGACAGTTTCCAATTGGAAGACATCTCGCGTCCTTTCCACATTTGGGCGCTCCACACGTTCAAGTTTGCCATAAACCCATCGCTGCTCTCGCCGAAGGTGCTGACATGATTAACACGTCAGTCATGACAGAAGGATTTGGATCTGCAATGCGAAATGCAAAGGCAATGTGGCGCACAAGCATGTGCATTCGATGCACTTAGGCCCTGATGCATGGTTTATGGATTTGGAAACACAAACATGTCTTTCGTAGGTAGTAGCCTCATACTTTGTTTCCCCCCGCTTCGAGTCTGCACGGTCAGCTGAGAAGATTCGTCTGATATTTCCGGTCAATGTGCGATGTGGACGCCCTTGGTCCGTAGACACGATTGCGAGTGAGTCTTGGTATTGCACGATGGTGTGCCGCGCTATACGAGATAGACACGAGCGCAGGACGGTAGAACGTTCTCCCGGACGTGGGATGTGCAAGGCTGGTTCACGGTGGAGGTGAACCCAGGATCGCTACGTCTATGATGTTGATGTCCTCGATTGAACATGTGCGACGTTCAGAAAGTTCTGAATTGTTGAGATGTCAACGATCGGGGGGATTTGTCGTTATTTTATGTTACGAGGGTTAAACCGGGGGTGGAAAACCTCTCATCCGTGAAGCTTGGCCGAGAATTTCGCCGGGACGGGTAGTTCGTCTCTTCGATCGCAGACATTCACAAAGTATTCATTGTGTGTTGCACTCTTTGATGGGTTGGCAGACAAACTCGAAGCAAGGTGTACTTATTAGCTTAGTCCGTATCTGAACGCTATGGCGTCGTAAATTCATTGGAAATAGGGTGGTGGCGGCGTTCTCACAGTGCTGCGTTGGCTTTGTCTGTGTGGTGGCGGCTGTTCGATACTAAGTGGGCCCAAAAGCTCAAGCAGACCGTCTTCTTCATCTGACTGGGACGCTAACTCTTCATAAGCTGAGATGACCGATAGTGCATCGTCCGCTTTCGAACCGTAAGGTGTGATCGACAGGGGAATGCCAGTCTGCAAACTGTAGTTCGGGGCTCCTTGAATTCCTCGAAAGTGTAGGGTCAAATTGAGCGTGTAGGTTCGTGAGAGATACTTCCAGTCCAAGGACGGCTGGGAGACTGTGTCTGGGACTGAGAGCTCGAGTTGTGAGGTCACCACAAAGGGGTCTCCTGCAGGAACATTCCTGCCAGTGCTCTGCTGGTCGTCATTGTCACTGTATTGAGGTAGAGGACGGAACTGAATCGTTGACTTTTGAGTCGAAGCTGTGGTCGTTTTGTGAATAGTTTCACTGGCATTGATCCGTTCAAGACTTCTACGACCAGACAAGGTCGAGAAACGGGTATGTACCTGCCACTTGGCCTCTACCGTACATGTCAGGGACTGGCGTGACTGCGTGTGGTGGAAGGAGTCAGGAGCATGCATCGCGACTGACAAAGGGAAACTGATCTGCCGCTTCCCGGATTGGTCGCCAGACCCTACCGCCGTCGTATCTGGCTCGCACACCGTAAGGTACAGCTCTGGACTCCTCTGAAATCGAACTCTAGTGAGGATATCCGGCTTCGCGCGGATAGTGAGTGGTGCTGATCTCCCTAGAGACGCTCGTAGTTGAGGGTAGAGGGAGCGGACTTGAACATGGTTGTGTAAGAAGCCCACGAGCTTGCCTGCACGCCGGAATTTCACTTCAACCCAATACGACACTTCGCAGTCGCCAGGGATAAGACGAGTGTCGTTCAGTGCTTTATTCTGGTTCAGGTCGACAGACCCTTTGAAGACTCCTGAAAGCGGGAGTGGACGAAAGATGCCGTCTGCAGTCAACGTGCTAGTCGGGAGTTCGAAATAGAAATCCACATGACGACCACTTTGAACGTCGCTCTCGGTCGTAGAAGGAGAGGCCGGTCTGAAGTCTGAGGCCAATTTTATGTCGGTCAGGGTGATGATATCCTCCAGGACGTTTTTGTAACCGATCGAGGACGCAATGACACCTCTTAAGCATAACTGGACAGTGTCGAATGCATTTCGGGTGATCGAGTCATCCAGCACACTGAGCCGTCCGCAGATACGAAAGGGAGCCCGATGTGCGGTAGTAGGGTGAGTGCTGATCAAGGGGGCGGCAGCCTTGTCTGGTGGAGGCTGTCTCACCTGGAGACGCGCGTAGATGGTGTTTATCGCCATACTGGTGCCAGCATGCCTGGAGTGTAGGAGTAGAACTCTATGACAAGCGGCCAAGGAAGTGAACAAGGTATATATAAAAAACCATATTTCTTTGTTGACTGTATTGCAAGGGTGTTCCACGGTGGGTGGGTCACTGGGTCTGGCGCCGTATCTTTTTCTAACTCGCGCGACCCTCGGCCCTGGCCCCCCTTGCACCCTGCACGAGTTTGACTAGTGGGGCCTATGCAAGTCGAGAACTTGTTTTTCTATCGGCGTTAGGTTACCTGTACTAGCTTATCGGAGAAGAAAGCTGAGCTAAGTTGGTCAATCGGCGTAGAGTCCTAGAGTGCCACGAGCCACGACTCAAATTACTGGCGTTGCTGAAAAGAGTTTCAGGAAAGAGTTGCCATGAATCTTTTTCAGCACCGTGTTCCCTGGATAAGCGAGGGCTGAAGCTTCGGAGTAATCCGCCCTGTCATATCTTCGCGATCTTCTCTAGGCATGCCAGGTTACTATTTCTTGGCCTAAATCGAGGCCTCTTAACGAGGCTCGCATCGCAATGATACCTACATGCTGGTCGCAAGGCTTTCCATGTCGTCAGCTGGACAGCTGGTGGAAACCTGGATGGGATGCCCGAAAAGACGTCAGTCTGATGCAACGACAAGGTCGGCGAGCTGCGTGCGCAAGACGGCGTGTTGAGAAATCGCTTTTAATCCAGATGAGGGCACAAAACACGCCCAGACACGGACCGTTACTGAGCATTGGCGTGGGCGCAGGCGTGGGCTGCAAGGGCTCTGGAGCCATTCTTCTTTGTCGGTTAGACTCCTGGCCTTCTCATGCAGGACAGGCTAGGAAACCGAGTCCCACGGAATGTTCAAAGAGCTCAACCATCCCATCCCGCGGTACCGCGGATCATACCTACCATCGTGCCGTGTCAGCGCCTAATTGTGTTCAGGCGTGGGTATGATTCGCTGCGATCTGAAGCAAAATTATGAAGCCCGTTTGGTAGGGATGGGGGATTAATCCCAACTTGAACATCCCGAGCCGTCGACAATGGAATCTGATCCTATGACAATTTCCAGCGAAAATTCATCGGAAAGTCTATCCCTCTATGCCCAGAGCATCAAAAACACCCTCGGTGATAACCATCTAGCGTCGTGGGGTACATTGCCATAGCCGATTTACCCCAGCTCCAGCGACAAGGCTGCTTAGATAAAGCAGGTCTATCTAGGCATGTGGATGGAGATAGAGACGGGGAGCGGACTTGACAATGTGGGTTATAGCTATATCTGATCAGTCTTATATATTCGGTGAGACAATCTGATATCGTCTCCAGTTGGGTTCCAGCGGGTCTGAGAAGAGCCGGCAATGCCAGCAACATGGCCCGCGCTGCAAGGCTGCCCTTGTCAGGTATTGCTGACTCATAGAATTGTGTGACCTGGAACCCCCGATCCCGATGAGACACTGCAAGTCTCGAGACTTCACCCGTTTACATTACAATGAAATGAAACAATGACTCGCCGTCGAATGTTGCTGGAGTGCATGGGCAGGGGTTAAAAAGTACCTGTCCGCGCACGACAGGTAATCTGCTGATCGCCGCTGCGATCATCCTCGTCGCGAACAAGCTGACTCACAATTGCGATATATCATGTCAAGCGCAAGGCGACACAACTATTTTTCCTCTGATTGTTGGCCACCGCACTTCTAAATCGTTCGAGAAGGAAAACTTCATATGTCATTGGCTTCAGAGGCATAAGCAACGAGATTGCTCAAGGGCAACTTTGTCAGAATGCAAGAAATCCGCCATTAGTCATCCAGCAATGAAGCGGCCGCTTGAACTGTCTAGGCTCTTTATGGGCATCCTGGGCATCCTGGGCATCCACCTACAGGATCTTCGGGCTTTACGGGCTGATTCCCCCGCCTATCGTGCTCCTCAATGGGCATAGCGCCCCGACCATCACCCGCCTATAAGCAAAGTCAGCTTTAAGCAAACTCGGAACAATTCTCATTCCAAACCGAAGATCAGCTCTTCAAGCAAGTTCTATCCACCAAGTTCATCAAATTCAATGACTTTGCGCATCGATTACAGAGCTCCTTAGCTCTCCTGTTTCCCACCATGGCCGACACGACAGCGCCTGCACAACAACTTGAGCCTCGAAGGGCGTGCCAGGAATGTAATCGGAAAAAGACGAAATGTGACATGCGCCGTCCCGTTTGTGGGCTTTGCTTGAGAACAGGCAATTCGTGTACATTTCCCTCCAAAAGAAAAAAGCCTACTCAGCGCAAACCTCAGCTAAAGACCCAGTCTCGAAAAATCACCGACAGCATTTCTAAATTGGTCCAAGTCCTGGAGGCTGCTTCACAAGCTGGAGAAGGCACCGAATCCCAAGACAGCCGACGAGAAATCCCCCAAACGCTGCTGCGGGACTCGCTCAAAGGCCTCCTTGCCGAGATTAATGAATCAGAGACCCACAAGCCCGAGAAGAACGGCCATCTCGCAGAGCTCGAGCCTCAAGACCCGTCTCTATCGGATCCTGACGACCTGGAAGACGAGGGTGCCGATGTCGACGATCGGGAGCCGCTGCGTACTTCAACCGAACCTAGCACGAAATTGCCCACGCCAGTAACGGATTCCGCCACGGATAACGGGATATCTTGTTCTCTTGCTGTCGATTTACTCAATTTGTTCTTTGATAAGGTTCAGGCTTGGGTTCCTATTCTTCACCGCCCCCGTTTTCAAGCTCGGTTTGAAAAATACTTGCTGGTAGATGGTGATGTTATGCAGGGCCTCTCGGTCGATGAAGCTCTATTATTCTACAGCATGTTCGCTATGTCCGCACGATTTTCAAATCATCCGAAATTTGCCAACACTCCCCCCAACAAACGAGGACACGAGTTCGCCCATAAGGCGAAGATATTCTATTCTCAGGCTCGTTCGCTCCGAAATCCGTCTCTCACTTACTTGCAAGGCTGCATTATCCTTGCTAATTACTTCTATACTTCCGGTCCCACTCATCAGGGATGGATCCTTATAGGTGTTTGCGTGAGGCTCGCCTATGACTTGGGTCTTTCCGAGGTAGATGACGACGACGGGAACCACCAGATACCAAACGATCCGGTTGAAAAGGAAGAAATGCGAAGAGCGTGGTGGGTCGTGTGGGAACTTGATACATTTGCGTCAACCGTCTCTCGAAACCCCTTCTCGATTGATCGAAAACGTATGGCAGTTTCATTGCCCATTTCAGACGAAGCCTGGTTTTCCGAAATAGACATGCCATCGGCTCAACTGAACATGCTTCCTGGTCATTCGTGGAGATCTCTACAGGGCTGTGAGAATCAGGATGAAAGGGCATGGTTTCTTGTCGCCAATCATTTCATGACTCAAGTTCATGATCGCCTACAGCAGAAATTGGACATAACGCCTGACGAAAAGTTGACGCTGGAAAACGAAATATGCTGCTTCAAATTGGCACTTCCTTCGTCACTGCGGCTTGATACCGAGACTTTGGCCTTTTCGCCTACGACTTTCCCCCGCTGCAATTGGGTTATCGGCACTCACCTGATGCTGATGGCTGCATCGTTTATGGTCTCTGGGATTGCTCCTACCGATAACGATGATCGGAGTGTATCAAGCACCGGTGCGGGCATTTCATCGCCTCTCCGTCAGCGTGCCATCGACTTGTCCCGAATTATCAGTCTATGGGACTCTAGATACATTGCGGTCGCACATCCATTTTTCACATGCATGATGCTTCCACCTTACTACGTCGATGGTGATATCTTGAAGACCCAACCTCTTATTGCTTCTAGCCATGACCTGGGGAAGCTTGTCCTCGAGCACTTCAGTCAAAAATGGAGACTTGGTTCCGTTGTTGCAGAAATCGCAAAAATGGTAGAGAGAGGAGGAGCACTAAACGACGAAGAAAAACAGCTTGCCAAGAGATATGCAGTCTTCTTCCGCATGCCTCGCCTAAATGGAACCACTCCACCGGACTTGAATAAGAGAGACAGGAAGAACAGTGTTTCGATTAGCGACAATGTTTCCTATACGGGCCCACCCGATACCTCGCAGCAGCAATCACAAATACGAGACGACTACTTGAGATCAATGCACATTCCTCCGCATGTCGAGGTGGCGAGTTATGAACCTGCTATGTTTGATCCCCAGAATTTCCCTCAGCTACCTCAAGAGTTCTACGAAGGCAACAATGAGCTTGACTTTGGGTTTTCCGACTTCTTCGGTCGTTACCGTGACCTGGATTACATGCCCACCTGATCTCTGATCAAAACATGGCCAACGAGGATCACATTCCGCATAGAATGACTGTGCGCGACTATTATTCCTAAGCACAGTGGTCTTGAGACGGCGAACTTATGCCTAGGGCTTTACGCGGCCATGGACGACCTCGGTCGCATTGGCGGTGGGTGACCGGGACTTGAAAAACACCGTGTTTGACCGTGTCCCAGATTAGGCCAAACCTCCAACGAGGCCCGCCATCCATGATTGAATTACGCTCCGACGCATGCCGTCAGTGTTAATGAGAACTGCGACAATAATTTATGAATAAAATGCGGAAGTCGACCACCTTCATATACTGGGCCTACGTACAACATCAAGTTTTGCACCTGCTGCTGCTCGGATACATCGTCTCTTCACGCGATACCAAGATACCCGAGAACTATTGAGGAGATGGCCACCAAACAAGTCCGCGTGGTGAAGCTTGCGCACGTAGTGTATCAGCATCCTGATCTGGAGAAAGCCCTGTCGTTCCTTTTCGATTTCGGCTTCATTGAAGAGAGTCGAACTGCAAACCGAGTGTACCTTCGTGGATACGGCGCCCAACCATACATTTATGTTGCTGAGCAATCTCCAGACAACAAGCGGCATTTCATGGGGGCGTACTGGGTAGTCGACAGTGCCGAAGACTTAAAGACAGCTGCGGCACACTCAAGTGCGTCTCCTGTCGAGGAGAGCGACGCACCAGGTGGAGGAAAGATCGTTACATTGAAGGATCCGAATGGTTTCAATGTCGGCTTTGTGTACGGCCAGAAATTGAGAGACAGTGAAGGTCCCGCAGCACCACTCGAGAAAACACCGACAACCCCAAACACTTCTCTCGAGAAGCCCCGCAAGGGTGTTTTCCGTCGCTTCAAGACAGGTGCATCGCCCGTGCACAAGCTCGGACACTACGGCTTCATCGTCCCTGCTAGCAAATTTGAGACTACGCTTGGATTTTATCGAAGCTTGATCAATCTCAAGCCAACTGACGCGGTGTTCAATCCTGCCACTGGCAAAGACGAGACGTGCTTCTGTCACATTGACCTTGGGGCACAGTTTACGGATCATCATGTAAGGTCAAATAGTCCGCTTGCAAGACGATCACTAATGGACATACAGAGCTTCTTTGTTGCAGGCGGACCAGAAGACAGCCCGGTATTTATCCATCACTCGAGTTATGAGGTCAACGACTTCGATACCCAAACCCTCGGCCATGATTGGCTCAGGTCAAAGGGTTGGACAAACTGCTGGGGTATCGGCAGACACGTTCTGGGAAGCCAGATCTTCGATTACTGGTTTGATGGGTCCGGAAATATCGTCGAGCATTATTCAGACGGCGACCTTGTAAGTCAACCTGTCTGACACTATTTCATCTCACGCTAACTTGCGCCAAGGTCAACGAGGATACGCCTTTTGGCAGAGCACCGGCCGCGCCAGACACACTACATGTCTGGGGTCCCAACATTCCTCTAGCGTTCTTATCGGGAAAGATAGAAGACGCGGGAAAGGAGATGCCTGTTCCACCAGATGCCCTTGAGGCCAAGCCAGCTCAATACGACATTCCCGTTGTGGCAGCTTAAGTACATTTGAGGAAAGCGCTGCTAGCATAAGAAACAATCAGTCAGCATTCCTGTACACAAATCATCTTCCGGTCCACGTCTGGCTACTAAAATGTGTTCGTTCAATGCCTTCCTAACATCAAGATTCAGTCCTCCAGCCTAGTGCTTATGGTTTCGAGGCAAGGGTCATTCTACTCGCACAGATCAATCTCGTTGTCCTGGGACGTCTGTGACGTTGAAAAGTGGCAAACGCTTTATATCAGCCCAGTCCAGTGCAACTCTAAGCCTTTCTATTATTTGCCTTGTATCACAGATCGATCTGAAGTCATCGGTCGAGACTAGATTCCAGTATATGTGTGACCTGCGAACGCCAGTTTTACCATGCTATAGAACGGCCCAAAAGCCCATTTGAAATATCTGATGACCCTAGCTTCAGAAAACGTGCCAACACTCTTTCAGCTTGCTAAGCTGATCCTTCTGACATCTAAACAGACCCAACGAAATTTTATCGAGTCGGCTTGCTAAATGATGAGGACTACACGGAGTCTATCCGTATACTAGTATTGGGGCCGTTTCGAGGCCGCTATGCTCGTGGAGTTGTCCTGGGTCGGCCTGCCCCGGCATAAGTCAATATGCCGATACGGCCATTTTTCAAAGGTTTTTGCTGACATCCCTCAACCTAGGCGCATGCCGTTCCCCGCGTTGGCGGGAGGGGACCTGGAGTCACCGGCCGATAGACTGAGAGTCCACGAGAAAATCATCAGATTGACTTGTCATGATACAACCTCCATCCAAGTGTAAGTGGGGAAGTCCAACGTATAGATTATGGCACCTGCGGATGGTGTGGAACTATTTTTCCAACTCAATAATACTCATATATCATGCGAGAAAGGAATAGACATCACAATCGTTCCTGATGTAGTTTGAAGGTTTACGTCCTTGAAACGGTAACCTAAATTACGATACTTGGGTAGGAAGCTGCTACCATTGACGGACGGAATAGCGACCCTTGACATCTCGCAAACAATATCTCCCCTCCTCCACAAAATCACACAAGATGGTCAGTTGCAGCCAAACCGGTATGCTATGCAAACGTTCATTATTGTATAGGTCGTTGAGCACGAAACACCAGTCCTGGTCGTGGGAGCCGGTCCTGCTGGACTGATCACCTCGCTCCAACTCGCTGAGAATGGCATCAAGTGCATGCTGGTCGAGCGCAATCTCGACACGACAAAATGGCCCAAAATGGACATCACGAACTGCCGCAGCATGGAACTTTTCAAGCGCTTGAAGATCGACAAGGGTTTGCGAGAAGTCGGTATGTCCTCAAGCATGAAAGTTAACGCGATCGGGATTTTCCAGGCTCATGCATAATCTGGCTTCAGGGGTGCCACAACATTATTCCTTCGACGTGCATATCAGTTCAGGATTGTCCGATGGAGGAGAACAAATCGCAAAATGGGTGAGTCTAACACCCCGAAAACGCCACATCATCCGTCTGACATTTCATTCTTGCTTAGGATCTCCCATCACCAGACTGGTGGCGCGGTCATATTAAAGAGCACAACGATGGCACCATGCCTCGGGAACCATACCAGCGCTGCTCCCAAGCAATCTTCGAGGCGTGGTTGAAACCACGCATCCAGAAAGAGCCGCTTATCGACTCATATTTTGGCATGAAATTCCAGACGCTTACCGAAACGGATCAAGGAGTGGAGTGTGAGTTGATCGACACAGCGGGGGAGATTCACAAGGTCAAGGCTCAGTATGTGGTGGGTTGCGATGGTGGAGGTAGTCGAGTTCGGAAGGCCATCGGAGTTGATCTAACAGGAGGGCCAGTGTGAGTCTTGACAAGAGTCTATGGGAATCGAGACCGCCGGACTAACAACAATTCCTCTCAGACCAGCAAAACTATTCCTGGTGCATTTTAAGTCCCGGGATCTCACACGTATCCATCGACAAGGGCAGTTCTGGCACATCTTCTTCACGAGCGGCCACGTCATTATCTCACAGGACGAGGTCGACACCTGGACCGCTCACACTCCGCTCCCCCTAGACTTTGATGAAACGACCCTCAGTCCGGAACAGGCCGTCTACAGCGTTTTGGGTGGTTCCATAGGCCCGTATCCGATCAAGATCGACGAGATCTTGGTGACTAGTACCTGGCGACCTAATATCTACCTTGCGGATAAGTACATCTCTTCCAAGGGACGCGTTTTCCTGTCTGGCGATGCTGCGCATCAGAACATCCCGACTGGTGGTTACGGTATGAACACAGCCGTAGGAGATAGTTTTGACATTGGTTGGAAACTTGCCGCCGTGCTGTCGGGCTACGGAGGCAAGTCGTTACTTCAGTCGTATGAGAACGAAAGAAGGCCCGTTGCCGCTAGAAATATTGAACGTTCCGGCGTCCATTGGTCTCAACACATGTTCTACAAGGACCTAGTTGAGAAGAAGGGCGTGGATGTGGCACTATCCAAGACACCCGAAGGGGATGAGATCCGAAAGCAAATCCACGACTATATCCTCCTCAACGACGGCGAGAACAAAGACCTGGGGATCGAGTTGGGATATCGCTATAACGGCTCCCCTGTTATTTTCCCCGATGACGAGCAAAAAGAACCCACATGGACAGAAAAGTCATACATTGCTTCAACATGGCCGGGTGCACGAGCACCGCACGTCTTCCTAAAGGATAAAGACGACTCTAGCATATTCGACCTCTTCGGCCGAGGCGCAGAATACTCTCTCGTCGATTTCACCCCTGATGCGCGATACATCACAGCCTTCTCACCTAAATGCAAGGAGCTGGGCATTCCGATCAAAGAGATCCACCTTCCAAACGAGGCGCACGTGAGGGATGTTTGGGAGCGCGACGCTGTTCTCGTCAGGCCTGACGATCATGTCGCATGGAGAGCGCAACTGTCGACCGGACCGGAGAATATCGACGTAGACAAGATTCTGGCCGTTGTGACGGGGAGAGTCGCGGCGGCGGCGGGGAGTAAGGAGAGCGAGAAGGTCAACGGGGTGAAAGAGAATGGATTCACGGGCACGGTGGGAAATGTGGAACACGACAACGTGGAACATTTGAGTGCGTTTCAGAAATAGAGGATAGGGGGATGGGGATTATTGATGTGCTGTTCGGGAAGGAAACGAGAAAGAAGGGGAAAGATTGAAGGAAGAACTAGGAATAAATGTTAAGACGAGCCGGGGAGACGTAAATGCAAATCATAGTAGAGTCTACATGCATACTTTGGCACAAGCTACTCGGTTACCTTAATCTGAACGTTCATTAGAGGCTGGTGTATTCTAGCATTCATTCTGAACCTGCCTAGGTAGCCAATAGCCCATCTTGCTAGCAAGCTACTCCGGGGAGAGGAGACCATGTTCTAGTCAAGACAAAGGCATTCCAACACCGCTTCGAATCCCCTTTGGGATTCTAATTCTCCTTCCCCTTCCCCTCTCCGTTCTTACCATCATTATCATCATCATCCGTCGGCGGCGTCCACGGCCAGTTCCACGCATACGGCAGGTCGTTCTGCGGACACTTGGCGACCCAATCCCCGTTCATGCCCGGCGCGATGGTGCAGTTCTTGCCCTCGTCGCCCACGCCGCAGTGGCTGTTCCAGCACGCGTACGCCGAGTGCACGCCACCGGGCACCTTGCAGCCGCCGGACACGGGCTTGGGGGACGAGGTGCTGGATTTCGGTGGCAATGTGCATTTGCCTTCCATCCTCTTCACGGAGCGAGAGGTTAGGGAGGGGTCGCCGAGTGTGAGGGCGGAAGCGAGGGGGAGGAGGAAAAGCAGGGGGGTGGTGAATTTCATGGTTGCGAGGTTCGGTGTTGTGGTATCTGTTTGGGTTGTAGATTGGGTATGTTTGGGATCTTGGATTTCGATTTTCTGAAGGTTTTGCTACGGTTGATAGACTTGGTGCGAAGGAGTGGACTTTCGGGATGGGCGTGTGGGAGAGAACATACATCATTCTCCAGAATAAAAAGCCTTTGTATTTACTTAGAACAAAGTGGCTAGATGCCAGAACGACTCATTCCTCTTACAAGGCGTGATAATAGTCGCTTCTTTCAACGTGACATGATGAATGAGTAGACTTATCAGTATTCCTCAAAGGTATTGTTCTCCATTGTTCGAACAAAGGAACGTGGTGCTCGACCAAGACGTCACGCAAGGAGAACAAAGGAAGGTTCACGAGGCTTGATGCGAAAGGAGTCTGGAACAATGGAGAGTCGGTGATTTGATTGTCTGGGTATGGTGCGATATCCTTTCACCGACATTGTCTTCGAGAACGTCCTCCGTTCCGTAACCACCGATTCACGAGGCTGGGTGACCATATACGGCGATTGGTGATGATAGAAGACTCGCAATTTTAGAAATATGTTTAGAGCTGCGAGCTCATCCACTGCTTCAGACTCTCCCATTGCTCGAAAGTAAAGGGCAGCTAGTCGATTGTTGTAAGTCATCCGGGGGCCATGCATCCACCAGGCGTGTTCCAAAGGTGTCTGTCGGTTGACCAATTTGATTTTTAGCAGCGCTCTTGGTCTCATACGCCAATCGCATCGAGTTCGAGATACTTCAGCCTATCCATAGCGGTGCAGATATCAGACTCCGCTGTTCCATCAAAGCTCTGGCGTACAATACCTACAAGTAATTTAAGGAAACAGCGCTTTTCACCTAACTCGCCTTGGACTATAAGATGCGCCCACGTGTATGAAGGCTTTATTTTGTACATCAAATTCGCCAATGCATTGGCCGTGTCCGTACCGTAAATCTCTTTCTCCCTCTGAAGTTGATCGAGTTTGCAAAAACTGGTTTCAATGTGCCCTGGCCCCAGAACTCTCTGAATTGCCTCAGCTTGGACATGCAGTACCCTAGGAATTATCTGAGCCAAGTCGTGCAAATCAATGCTGGGCAGAAGCTCCATCACACGCCTCAAAGGCGATTCGTGAGGAAGCCTCAGTTTCGCCATATCTGACGTGAAATGGAGTATTTGCATCGCAAAGTGGCCAAAACCAACTCTCACTAGTCGTCGTGCGGCCTCAAATAGCCTCACAACTGTCATGTGAGAGTTTGAGAGCAGGACCGGGCTAACGTGGGAGCACGCATTGTTCAAATGTTGCCCACCCTCGCCGATCAAATTTTGTTGAAATGACTCGCAAGCAAGTCCAGCTGAATGTGTAAAGCCTGCGAGGGCTGAATAAGTTTTATGGAAGAAGAGCGATCCCTCCATGGGCCTCATGATGATTATACGTTTGTGTGGACTCCGCAAAGCGCCAGTTCCGAACAGGTAGTGTATCCAGTCGCAGACATGGAAAAGCATGCTTTCTGCTTGGTGGAGCTGGGTTGGTGCTGCCAGTGGTGGTATAGGACTCCCTGACAAGCCCTGGATCAATGCTTGTTGTTGTACAGTCTCCTCTCGCAGTCGAGCCTTAAACCGATGCGTTTGTTGACGCCGCTTCATCGAGCGCTTGAGCTTCACAGGATCAACGACCCTATTGTTGATCAAGTAGGGCTTGTGAATACCTAATGCTTCGTCTTGAGCTTTGGCATTGGTGATCCTCTCGACGTCTGAACCTTTGTAGTTCTTGCAAAAACCCCACTTCTTGAACCTCGACTTGAGCATGGAATCTCTGGCGGAAGTCAGTATATGATAACCAGATATTTTCACGGTGATGTATTACGTTGCCGAGACCATGTAATCGCGTGGCAGGATCATCTTGATTTCAGGAAGTGTCTTCCCTTCCTCCATGTAGAGCTTTGACAGCAATGGCCGGTACGTCTCCCATTCCTCCACAGAAATAAACCTGTTTGGTGGGTCGTTTAACCGGCGGTCCATACAATCACGGCTTGGTGCACATCGGTAGACGATTGGAGAAAACCACATCGGCGACCGTGTCGTGGAGGATATTTATGTTGATTCAGCCATTGAAGTCTTTGTGGTTGCTCTAACCTGGCATCCAATCAGGCTTGTCTTGAGTGACAAAAGTTGCATATATTAGCTTAGACAGGGATTGGATTGTTAGTGCAGTTTCTCTAGGTTGAAGCCGTGACTGATCGTGCCTGTGACCACGCATGATGATATCTGCCAATAGCACAAGCTGGGAAATACTAAAGGTGCATTTTCGACGAGTGGAGGACACTCCCAGCTGGGAAAGACCAGGATCAGAGGACATGAAGATGGATGTTAAACAACTTGAAGCACCAAGAGTCTGACAGGAGGTGAACCCCACCGCCATCTTCGGGGATCCCACTTCCTCAGAAATGGCAGCTTGCACGCGCCTTATTAGCTCAGTGGCGCCCAAACAGGCCACAAGTTTTGTGGCGCACTGTCGGTTGGCTCAAGTCCTCGTCGTAAAGGTAGAAGATTGTAAGCATGAGCCTAGAGGAGCGGTGTGACAACCGTCATTCTGCCCAGGGAAACAAGGAATCTGGGCCCGTAGACCTCTCGCGTCCTAGCAAAAGTATGCCATTGGATCTGCGTACACTCTTTTAAAGGCATTCTGAGCTCCACGCAAGGGCCAACTTTCGTAGGTCGCGGGAAGTCCTGGATGCGACAATACCCATTGTTCGAGACGCAGCCAGATCCGATCCTGGCCTGAGTCATTGTAAACCCAGGTTTCAGTCGCGACGTTTGCTTTTCGTCTCCAACACCCTGTCTCTGAGACCAGCAAGCATAGGTGCGGTGGAAAGATAGTCCATGACTCCTCCGCCCCAAACGATCAACTTTGCTCTGAGACCGGTACTGGCAATCTTTCCTCTGAAGCGCAGATGGACTATTGTCGCACCAGAGGAGCTATGCGAATCATCTTGGAGTGCGTTGCCTTCCCTGCGGGCCATCAGCGTCCAGCTGAAGATGGTTCCGTAGCGTTCTGAACGGTAGACCAGACACCTGGTATCGGTTGGACTGCCGTCCGAGTCCAACGCTGCTCCGTCCGAGGGAGGGCTGATGCGAACGACCTCGAACCATGGCTGCTCTTTGTCGAAGATTGGCATCTTGTAATCGTATATTTTCTGGCCCACGTGAACATCCGTCCATTCTGGGCGCACGACACGGCTCGCCCGAGATGACTGAGAGATGAGCCACTTCTCGACCCAGAATGGGAGGTACCAGCCAGCACGACCGGCTCCGAGCTGAACAAGCCAGGGGAAGACGTCTCGTGGCTCACAAGCAGGAATCGTGATGGTCTGGTTGTAGACCATGTTGGCGTCTGGAATGACATCGTCGCCTGGATATTTTGTTGACGCCATTTGAGGCTACCTGGCAAGGCCTCCGTCGTCCAATGTTATCCTGCGCGTATTATATAAGGCGCCTCGTCAGCGGCAAGTCAAGGAGGACTTTGGTTGCAAAGAAGAGTTTCTGAGCTCAGATGAATTACCTGGGAACTTTACTTGTACGTCATGGATGGAGCGTCGGCGTCAAAGAAGGCTCCGGGTCACCATCGGAACATAAGTAACCACCGACAATACCTGCGCCCAAAGGCTGGCAACTTTCATCTCAATTCACTTGGAAGTGTATCTAGTACTACGTGATGAAACCTCGTCTTGCCACATCGGTGCGAATGACAGTGTTGATGGGCTCCGACCTTTCCTTCCAACTCCCCATGTTCGTCCCTCAAGCTTTTTGGGGGACCGTTCTCCTGTAAAGTTCTTGTTCCTCGTAATATTTTGAGTTCAAGCCATCTTCAACAGCTTTGATTTGCATAGCAAGGAGCGGAGAGTATTGTCGGGCCCAGACGAAGCTCCCAGCGGCGAACCAGAAGCCAGGATATCCAGTCGGCCGCCACAGCTATGGGTGTCGTGCTCATTAGTCCAAAGTCCTAGACGAGTCGATAAAATAGCACTCACCGCGATCTTCTCTTGTTCTTCGTCAAAATTCGAGACAGTGCCTACTATGTCGGTGACCTTCTTCCCCATCAACCCTTCCACCGTCGCCAAGCAGTGGTGGAAACCGGTGGCAAATACCACCACATCCGCTTCTACTTTCTTGCCGCTCTTCAGGATGACACCGTCAGGCGAAAACTGGGCCACACCGGCCTCACAAGCGTGTACGTTGATCCTTCCATCCATGATCATCGGCCAGGCTCCCTGATCAATATAGAAATGTCCTTGCCTGAACAACAACTGGTCGGCAAATCCGTGCCCTACCTCGCTGGCCCTTTTCAAGACCATGCCGACCTTTTCCAATTTTGCAAGATTGTCCTTGTCGATTTCATGCATCACCATCGTCGAGCCGATGCTCAGTGTCCTGCTGACAGCGGTGGGAAAGGAATTGACTATAATGTCAGCCTCTGCGGTGGAAATGCCGGGAGTGTCCCAAACGTTGAAGAACGTCTTTTCGAGTGCTAGTGTACTCATGGAGAATATCGCGCCACGTTGAATCATGTTGACTTCGTTGGCACCGCTGTTCACGAAATCTTGCGAAATGTCGTGGGCCGTGGTACCGCTGCCGATGATGGCAATCCGCTTGTTTGACAGGTCAGGAATATTGCGCGCGGACTTGTGCTCTGCGGAGTGGTAAACTTGGCCCTTGAACGCATCTTGTCCGGTGATCTCAGGCATCAACGGTGCAGAGAAGACTCCTGTGGCAAGTACAAGCTGATTGGGATGGAAAAAATGCTTCCCTTCGGCGTTTTCTGCTTCCACGGTATATTGGCGGGCGTTTTCATCGTACTCGATTTTTGTCACAGTCGTGCCGAGCATAATGTCCAAGCCCATGATCTTGCTATAATGCTCCTGCCAGTCACACACCTTTTCTCGTTCAAGGTACGTTGGCCAGTTTGTAGGGAACCTTAGGAAGGAATAGTGGTCCATGTGTATTGCCGTGTGGGTGCGGACGGTTTCGTAGCGGTTACGCCATGAGTCACCTACACGAGGCGCTTTCTCGATGAGCAGAACATCAACGCCCAAGTGTTTGAGGTGAGCCGCAATACTGAGTCCAGTTTGACCTAGAGTGCTGTGAGTGCACTCCAACTTTGCGGCGAGAATAATACATACCTGCGCCAACGATCAACACTGGTGGATCACGTTTCTTTTCGCTATTCGGTCCTTTTGGAAGTCGATCCTGCGATTGACCTTGTTTCCGCCGCTTCTCATCGATCTCATCTTGGCTATTCAATCGCTCCAATTGAGTGAAGATCATCCAAGCTTTCCATTGAGATTGTGCGACATTGACCAGGCGAACAATGCCCGTGCCAGAACCATCCTTCGTCTTAAAAGTGAAGCCACCATGGATGAAGATAGCACCGTTCATGTCGACAAGAGCTGGCTGTAGCCCGCCGGTCGCCATAGCTTCTAGTTCGCAGAATCCATTGCTAGAGGACCTGAAATATTCGGCGACGTTTTCAACACCATGCTTGGTTGAGAAGTTCCATGAGAGGCCGATAAAGTCCCGCCACCAGCAGTCTTCGATGAAGAGGTGGGAGAAGTCTGTAAACAGGCCATTCTTTGGGCATTTTTGGAGCGCAGCTAGCCAGTTGGAGACAATTTCTGAAGGGTCGACATTATCCCGTTTGACGCCTTCTTGAAGGACAAGAGGTGGGATAGAGGCAAGTGGATAGATATCGGTGGTGGCCATTGTGCTTACGAAAAGTCAAGCTCGACTCGGGATTGGAGAATTTGAGGAGAAACATGGCTCGGTGAGCATTCCATCCCAGATTTATATTTCTAGGTCGGCCTGAGCGTAGGCCTGAGCCTCAATCCTGATCGACGCAAGCTGAAGGGCCCAGAAATCAGCAACTTCGTACGAACATAGCGTTAACGTATAGATGCAGCCGAAACAGGGTATAGGCAAGGGATTGAACAGCTTACGCATCCTGTACTTGGAACGCCAAGGATGAGGTTGGCCAACCTCAGGCATGGTTTGAACGTATAGTCAGTAGAGGACTGTCCTGTATTAGTAATTTGTGAGCTGAGCTGTCTAAATAGTGGGCTCCAGTGCCTGGAGGGTGTCCAAATTCAAGACGTTCCCCTCAGGAGACTAACCGTGCTCGTGGCCGAAATAGCCGCCATAGATTTCATCATGGCAATATGGTTTGCGGAACTATAGACTTGGACTTTTGATAACAGAAGGAGTTCGCTAGAGTAAAAGACAACTCCAGACTGGAATGATTTGAAGGAACAGGGATGGGCACATTGCTTCTTAGCCTTGTGGTTCGTACACCCTTTCTTTGGGGATTTCAAGCTCGCATCTTCACGAATCGCTCCGTGGCAACATAGTGTTGGAACATTCCGCGAACCAAATTAGGGGATCCGATATACACATCAGAGATGTCGAAATAGGATGCCTGACCGGAATGAGGCAGGTGACAACAACCAAAGTGGGCACGGGAGCACCAAGGCGTCCTTTGTGGAGACGAAAATGATGCTCAAGGGATCTTTGGAATCGTACACAGCTGTCTCATCAGCGAAGATGTGGAGAGTCAGCTTTGTGAAGTCGCTGGGGCTCCCGGAGATACTAAAGTGAGATCGAGCGAAGCAGGGAAGGTTGGCAGGGTCCAAAGAGGCAAAGGGGTAAGATTTTATGCGTTTGAAGAAGCAGCAGTAAACAGGAAGATGGCGACGCTAAGGAACGAGTCACACATTGGGCATCAAGGTACAAGGACTTGTGAGGTTGACGGTTGTTGAGTTATTCTGGCCGGTCATCAAGATTCGTTTCTGGCAAGGCTGTCATACCAGTACGGAGGAGTACTACGCCTGCAGTGGCATATATGTGATTTCTTAAATTGATGAAACTCATTTCAACTTATCTTTCTTCTTCCGCTCGCATACTAGTGTCATTCTCAACGCTGGGATACGACATGGCCCTTCCAAATCTTCGCCGTCTCTTTGTCGAAGCTAGAACAGAAGCAGAAGAAAACGAATACTCTCGCAATGCTGTAAGGCTCCTCCACCGCCGCGATTCGATCATTCCTGTAAGCTAATTCTCGTTATTGCCTCAAGTTCTACAATCTAGTTTTATTCATCTCATCGGTTGCTGTCTTCAGTCTTGTAGCACAGCGTATGAGTGGGCATAAAACTATCAAGTGACCGCTGGTTTTATACAAAAATAATTGTACAATGCCGCCAAAATCATGACCGCAGGGTCCAGGAGGGAACACGCTACCGGCCTTCGCGACTCTAGTCCGTCTCCTCGCCATCACTGCTCAAAAAGTCATAGTTCTTAGCTCCTCGGACCAGTCTTCTGGCTGCAGGACGCGCACCAGAATCATCAGGCTTCTCACCACGGACGCCGTCCTCGTCTTCTGCACCCCACCGTTCAGCACCCTCTTGAACAGCTTCAATGTCGGCCGCCAGCTCTCTCGCTTCTTTGATCTGATTCGCCTTTTCAAGAGAATATCGGCCTGTCATGCCTGCATCGGCAAGCATGTCCCTGAGATGCTTAATCTTGGCTTTCGGGGTCTCATACGGCTTCAGCTCCTTTCCCCACAGTTTGCGAATGCCACACTTCACCAGCCAACCTTGTAGGCGTTTGATCTCGGCTTGATCGGGATCTTCGGAGTCAGCCTTGGCCTTGGTAGAGGATTTGGCGGTCTTTGGCTTTGACTCGGCTTGCTTGCGCTTTTTCTTTGGCGCGGGCTCGTCGTCTAGGAGGACGGATAATTCACTTTCTGAGTCCTCGGCCGCCTTTCCTCCGGTATTCTCCTCATCAGATTCGACTCTCTTTGACTTTCTGGCTTTGGAAGGCTTTGACTCAGCCGCGCGAGATTTCGGAGGCTTCTTCTGCTGCTTTTTGGCTTCCTCCTCTTCGACGTCTGACATCGTGTCACTTAATGGCGAAGATAGATCGTCGGAGACGTCTTCCTCATCCTGCTTTGTGGTCTTCTGTCTTTTCTTGGGCCCGGGTTTTCTCTCAGCGGATTTGCGTTTCGCGGGGTTCTTCTCTGGGGCTTTGGGTTTGGGTTTGGGTTTGGACTTGGTCTTGGGTGGAGAGGACTCAGATTCGGATCCTTCGTTCTAGTTCTTTCGTCAGCTCCTTTATGAGTAGGATGAGCCTGACACGTGAGATTGTACCATTTGTTCATCAACAACCTCTTTACTCCGCGCGTTCCACTCCGCATGGCTCTTGAAAAACCCAGGGATCAATCCGAGGCTTTTTTCAGCGGCAGTGCGAATGTATTTGTATGAGAAATCGACCCCATCCTTTTGCGCATTGACGACCTCGCGCCGAAGAGCCTTTTCGAGTTCAGAGTCGGGCGGCGCAGGGCTCTTGGAAGCTTCCGAAAGCTCGGAATCCGATGCAGACATACCGAAAAATAAAGAAGAACAATTCAAGTGGTAATAAAGTCAAAAAGCCCGCACCAAAAAAGCTGAGGAGCGCGTCGAAGGTGATCGTCCAGTTGAACCATCGTGTGGCACGACATGATCGGCGACGCCTCGAGTTTCCCCCGCATAAACAAACACAACACGTGACGAGGCTCTGACCGAATTAACGGCCGAGTTTCGCGGCGATTTTAAATACAAACAGCCTGCAACTGCCACCTCTGTTACATGTGTAGATCGCGGGACGAGGTGCATGCAGTGGGATTTTCGAGCAGATGTCGTTTCCATTCCCTTCTGGTAAGACATCAGGCTCCCGGGAGTCGACTTCAAACACCGAAGACGCTCCGCAGAAGGCTGCACCTGGAGTTGTCTTGGGCAAAGATGGGAAGCCGTGAGTCTTCACACTGCGGGCAGTGGGAACTCTGCAGCTGACGGATTTACAGATGTCGCACATGTACCTCCTCCGCCGCATGGATGGCGATGATGAAGTCAAGCGGGAAACCTTCCAAACAACCCGCGGCAACTGCACCTCCGCGTTCAGACTGCCCACCCGATGTCGAAGAACTCGGTCGCTCAACCTGGACACTGCTGCACAGCATGGCCGCTACATACCCTGAAGCCGCGCCCCCCGAGACCCAAACCATCATGAAGCAGTTCATCTCCACCTTCTCCAAACTCTACCCATGCTATGTCTGCGCAGAGGATTTTCAAGATTGGTTGAAAGAGCCCGGGAACGAGCCCAAGGTCAAAGGCCAAGATGAACTGGGCCTGTGGGCATGTCGCGCGCATAATGCGGTCAACACAAAGCTGGGAAAGCCTGAATTCGACTGCAGTCTTTGGAAACAGCGATGGAAAGATGGGTGGACGGATGGACGGTGT
Source organism: Cladophialophora exuberans (assembly GCA_030068005.1). Classification (NCBI taxonomy): domain Eukaryota; kingdom Fungi; phylum Ascomycota; class Eurotiomycetes; order Chaetothyriales; family Herpotrichiellaceae; genus Cladophialophora; species Cladophialophora exuberans. The sequence continues at coordinate 33,287 of JANSVK010000017.1, read as the reverse complement.
GGTTGATGATGATTGATTTGTACTACCACTACGCGGAGACAGGCATCTACGGAAAATTGCCGCCATGTACACCTACGAGTAGCTCACAAGAACGGGCAAAATCAAGGGCATAGCGATGGCGCAACTCCTCTCACTTCTTTGGATATAGAATTGTACAAGTACTACTAGATTATATATAGATTCTATGCGCATACTCACTCAGCATGGGGCTGAATTGCTGTATCCACACCTGAGACACCAAATACTTCCAATTCGTCGAGCATCAAGGCAAGCATCCTCCCTTGGTGAAATCGCCATCTCGCTTCTCCATGGCGCATCACCCTTTTTTCTTCCCTTTACGTCCATGAGCATAACTTTTGATTTTTCCACATTGTTGTGAATCATATCTGACATATAGCCATCTATTTGACAAGGCGACAGTGCGACAAGAAGGGTTCTGGATATCTCTCCTAAACTGGACATCTCACTACCCAAATTGGCATATTCACATCGCGCCCCCTTTGGTTTCAAGAATTCTGGTTTCATAAATGAGAGAGTTCTACCTGATGGATCACGAAACAAGAGCGACACGGCAATGATTTGGATAAAAAGTTGTATCCAAGTTTGTCACCATTGTCCTTCTCACCATTACCAGCAATTACCATGCTTCTATTTCGCAAATCTACTATCCTGTCGCTGATCCTAGGAGGACTGACACTGATATGGCTACTCAACAAATTCCACCCCTTCTCATCCCAGCGAGTATATCTGTACGGCGAAAATGACCCATCAGCACTATATGACGCCTCAGTCTTCAAGCCCGGGATCGCGAAGCCCGCGGGGGAGAACTACACGCGCGTGCTGGTGATGGGTCGACTGTTGAAGGAAGATGTCTCATGGCTGGACCGAGACCTGCCAAACCTGCAGAAGAAGATCTACACGGTCGACGCACCCGACCGCTCGGGCTTGCCGGCGAACAAGGGGCATGAAGCCATGGTTTACTTGACCTACATCATCGACCACTACGAGTCGCTGCCGGACGTGGTGCTCTTCTTCCACCCGCACAAGATCACCTGGCACAACAATGTGCTGCTGGACATCAACTCAGCCATCACCATCAAGCTGCTCTCAGACGCCCACGTCGTGCGCCAGGGCTACTTTAACTCCCGCTGCATGCTGGACCCGGGTTGTCCGAACTGGCTGCACGTCGACCAGTCGAAGTGGAAGTATGATCACATCCACAAGCCCGAGGAGCCGGCATTAACATCCACACTCTTCCACGACCTCTTTGGCGCCGAAATCCCCATTCCGCCCGCAATCTCGCAGCCCTGCTGCGCGCAATTCGCCGTCTCGGGCGAACGCATCCGTCAACGGCCGCTGAAGGACTACATCCACTACCGTCAATGGCTGCTCACGACGCCGCTGGACGACAAGACCTCGGGCCGCATGATGGAGTACTCGTGGCAGTACATCTTCACGGGGAAATTCGAGTTCTGCCCCTCGCAGCACAAGTGCTACTGCGACGGCTACGGCATCTGTCTCGAAGGCGGCGACGAGGGTCTCAAGGCCTGGTTGAATATCCTGCGCCAGAAGGAACTGGTCGACAACCAGTTACGCGACCTGTGGGACAAGGGCGGAAAGGCGCGTGAGGGCGAGAAATACAAACGCCTCAAGCACGAGAGCGCCCAGATGGGAAATAGGTTGGACGAACTTCGCTTGCAGGCTATCACGAGAGGTTATGATCCAAAAACTCGTGCCGCTGAGTGTGGCAGGGACTGGCACGAGGGAGATGGGTTTTGAAAGGGGGGAAAAGAGCCGGCACGCTCCTTCTTTACTCTGCCCCATCTCATCAGGATGGACAGGAAAAGAGGAATTCGAGAGCCACTTGCACCACCATGGTAGCAACAAAACCATGCTTCGACGTATCGTCGTATCCCAGATCAACAGTCTGGAATCTAGGGTCTGAAACAGTCCCACCCAGTTTGGCATTCAAGGTGCCCGCGGCGCAGGGGACAGAGCGATATCGAATCCTCTTGTCTTGGACAACGATTCCCAGGTGTACAACGGACGAGATATTTGTATTGGAAATTTTGTCTGTTTTGGGGGGGCTTGCTTACAGCCTGAGCGACACGCGAATTCATAGTGTGATCATTTAGTACCTTCCAACGGATTCGAGTAATCCTTGCCACATGCGTCCTAAGGGCCACGAAAATAACACAAACCGAATATTTGCCTCGAGAAAGCAAGGATAGTTAGAAGAAAAATTTAACAATCAAGACATTGGGCAATTCTCAAGGCATGGCTTCTTCAATTAATTTATTTCATACACGTGTAGTCCCATGGAGCCCTTTCATAGGGGCTGGAGACAGCAGCACGCCGAGGGCCAAGCACATCTCGATGAGAACAATGTGTAGGTCGTACCATGTACTGAAACTTGTTTTCGCACCTGTTCAATTCTCATCTCGGCCTCTAGACCCGCCTGGACCTCTAGAAGACTGCATAGAAACAGACCACCACGCCGAGTAACCTCCTTAGAAACCCTCTTGATCTGTATCGTACAACTTGAATCAATGCCAAGTACCCAAGACTAACCTAAACAGCCATAACCTAACGCCCAGCCAGTATCTGATCAAAGAAGCCCATAACACGCCAGCACCATTGTTGAAAGCAGACCACTGTCATGTGCGCTGTGCCGACGCTCAGCAGTAAAATCCATTTTCGAGTATAAGAAGGGTTAGAGCTGCATGATTGCCGCCTCTAATAATTCATAACCATGTCTGTTGCGCCTGTCTTTGCATCGTTGGCGCCGTCGAAATTTCCGGGACCATAGTCGTCCAGACTCTTGTATGCTGGCGCTCCTCGGCCACCACCACCACCACCTCTGCTTCGGCTTTGCCCTCCAGAACTTGCAGCCGCATTGCGCTGTCTGGTGTTAGCATTCACAGCTTGATTGTTCGTACGATTTCCCCCCATACTGGGGTTATTTCGATTGTTGAAATTTGCTTTGCTTAGAGCATTGCGTTGTGCAAACCGCCCACCTCTATAGCCGTGGTCTTCGCGATCACTTCCCGTGGAACGAGCATGTGAATCTTTGTTCTTGTAGTTTGGCTCATCCGAGACGTATTTTCTCTTGTTGGCCGAATTTGAATGGCGTGCAGGTGGACCTTTGCGATTCTCTTGAGGGCGCTCAATCTGATAAAAATCTTCTTCGATCTTCAACATCATCTTGTCACCTACGGTGGTCACGAAAACATAACTCTTGTCCGCAGGAACATCTTGCCACTTGGTGATTTTATTCGCATCAATCTGCCGCGCGCCCTTCCGAACGGCAAGGACTACGACGGGCGTAGGATCTTGAGTGTAAGTACTAGTCTCCGTGACGGGGGCTACACGAGCTGCCCAGATGCTGTCGCCATGTTTGGCGATACCAGTAACTTGCCAAGTGACTCTGTTGCCGCGACCACCCACCTGTCTGAGGATATCATACCCTGGACTCCAGGGTGTAATGAGAATGCTCGAAGCAAGTAGACGAACCTCTCCATTGTCGATCAAGTGAGGAGGGATTTGAAACAAAGTCAGGAGGCGTGCGGAATCGGTTTGATTGATGAGGTAGCCGAAATAGCTGAAATGTTCTTCGATCTTCAACAGCTTACGGGGAGCCTTCGTGAGAGTTGGAGCACCTGTTGAGATTGCGTCGTTGTGGCGGAGGATTGCATTCTGAATGACCTCGACCTCAGTTTCGGGGTTGAGCGTCGATTTCAACTCGCAGACATGGACCACGTCGGCGTTGATCGGCTTTCTAGGCGGTGGTGGCTCATCTACTCTGTGGGATAAAAAGGACTTGTTGAGGCGCTCGAAGAATTCTTTGAATCCCTTGACGTGCTTGGGCCTATCCTCATAGATTTTGATCTCGTCGGCACTGGAGAATGTGAAGACCAACTCTTTCAGGAATTCTTGTTTGAAAGCCATGGTGCTGGGGAAGCGTTGACCTGAGGGGCCAACTTCAGGTTTAAGGGCAACAATGTCGAAGTCGAGGTTTCTAGAATCACAGATTCGATTCACGAGGTCTGCAAAATTGGTCTCAGCCCGTCCAGTGAGCAAAACAGTAACGACGTCCTTCGCGCCGATGCTGAGCTCGACCAGGTCGCGCACTGTCTCGTTCCAATGTCCTTCCCAACCTCGGAGTTCTTCTCTTTCGAATCCTTCACCTGTAGCAGCCAGTATGTTGGGGTCGTGCCACCATCCACCAAAGGCAAAAACCTCATATGTTCCTAACATGCCAATTGTCTGTTGATGCCATATTAGAGGGTTGGGAAGAGGACTGCAGAAGAGGGTATTGTCGAAATCATATACGTGAATAGCTTTGACTGCAGCCACATCTGATTTGAGATCCTTGCTCTTACATGACCAACGCTTCAGCCGGTTCAATGAATATGAAGAAGTCATGATGAGACTGCACTGAGTGCGAATGGTGGAGCTAGGATGAGAAGCTCGAACTGACACAAGTTTGGAAGCTCTTATCTGTCATTCCAAACGCGGGAATGGGAGGGAAAACTTGAAGGCTGGACGCAGGAGCAGTCTCATTGAGATCGACGTTCTGGAGAAGGGAGTTTGAGCAGGTGAAGTTCACATTCAGAGTGCTTTCCTCGGTGAGTCACAGAACAGAGATGCAGTCAAGTTGAGAGTCAGTACTGGCATTCAGGCCTCAAGGCACACGTGGGCAATGTTGAGAAGATAATACTGAAGAAAGCACAGTCATAAAGTCATGAGGTACGTCGACTCGTACTTTTGTCTGTGCCTGCGCCTGGAGACGCGCTGAAAGCGCGGCTAACCTGCCTTAAATTGTGCTCCGTGCCTACGCCCGATTTCTGCAGGATTTTGCTGAGAACGTACTCTTTGCCAGCTATCTACTCCAGCAGGAATCATACTGGTATGCAGGTCTCTTTGCAATATCCTAGATTCGGTGATCTCTCGCGATCCCCCCACTCTTGATCGTCTACGAGGGAACCCAAACAACGAAAATATTCAATAAGCCGTCTCCAGTAGCTTTATTCGACTTCCATCGAGCGATCGATCCCAGTTTTGACTCAATGTGGCTGAAAATATTGACCTTCTACTAAAATAAACTCTCAGCCTGTCCCAGAATCCAGCCTCGACTGAATTTTGACCCTTCTTAGAGTATCTTACAGTAATATAGATATGTGTTCCAACATTGGACGACCCCTTAGACAGCCTGTGGTTCCGATAGCAATCCGATCACGCCCATGTTCCGGAAACACGCCATATATCTAGGTGGACATAATGCCACGGACGAGCCTGAAGCGGTAGCCTGGAGGCGCGCTAGATCCTCCCATTCGCAGCCACCCCATATGAAAGGACAGCTTCCAGATCTTTCGATGTGACGGCGCCCCTATCTTTTGAAAAGATTCAACCGGCTTGAGACCTCGCAGAGATTTTTGGAAGGGCTTGTCTTGCCTTTGTCCTTGGGATGAACAGACCTCGCGCTGGAAGTGAAGCATCAACAGATGAAGTGCTGTCGATGCGACGAAAGATCGCCGCCGAGAAGGACCGTGCCAGCCAGCCCAAGGTTTTGTCTCGAGGCCATATAACATCCGGACCTAAACCGATTCGAAAGTGGAACAGCATGGTATAACGAGGCTGCATCGAAACTAGATAAGGATTCTGCGACGAAAGGGCCAGACGACCCAAGTCACGAAACAACAATAGAATTACGGCGATGTCTATTGTTGAGTATGCAGAGACAGATGCTCAGAATGTGTCCACAATACAGTCAAGGGGACCATGAGGTATGTTGGACCCAGAGGGCACCCAACACCATCCGTACAATACTGGTCACTTCACCACCCTGCCGTCACCTGACCGCCATTAATTCCAACAACATATATTTACGTTGCTGAATTTCACTTCGAAGTCGGGTAGTTCGTCCATCTCCGCAAGCTTTGCTAGGTTCTCCGGGTGCTGTGGGCTACTACGACTCTTACTCCCGTGGGGTGGCGCGTTGGAGGACCTGGCCCCAATTCCCTCTAACTGGTCCCAGCGGACTGCGATCACTGCCCAGCGTATCCCTACGGGGACACTCGGTACATACTCTCCGCCCAGTTGGAGGGACGGGAGTAATAATGCGACACAATTGTCTCAACCACAAAGAAGTAAGTTCGAGTCACGGTAGGTGCAGTTTTCTTTTTCGAGGGCTTTCGGGGAGGCTCTTTTTTTGGTAGCCTTGTGTGCGCCGTATCACGTAGTGTGAATATGTTTCCTTGGCGAGATTATTTACACGATCCGGCAGATTCGAGAGAGCGCCCCTCTTTTGAGCTGTCGGATAATTTGAAATAGATCCGAAAATCGTTGTCTCTCGCTGAAGTGGCAAGACAATTCTTACTCTCTGCCTAGGCACTCTCTACACAGCTTCGGCCTCAATGATTCCCATGTGGCCTATCTTCGCCCTCCAGACCTTGACGATTCTCAGCCCAGACCTTTCCAACAAGGCATCCCACTGTGCTTCATCTCGCTCTGCGCCTGTCAGACACATCATCAGGATATCAAACAACACTTCTCTCTGCTCCGCGCCTACGACCGGAAGCACAAACTCGTGAATGAGAACTCGAGAGTATCCAGGCTTCATAGCTTGCCTGACATTTCTCAAGATCCGCTCACAATCCGCATCACTCCAGTCGTGGAGGCATCTTCGAATGTGATAGACCCTCGCGCCATGGACCGGCTGTGCCTTGAAGAAATTTGCTTCCACACAGTCGAAGGGAGGTTTCTGATTGGTTTGCTGAGCTTTGGCCAGAACCGACTCGATCGCTCCCTTCTGGTCTTGCAGCACAAACTTGCCTTGGATCTTTCCGGCTGTCTTTTCCAAGATCTTCGACATGACGTGACCGCTCCCTCCCCCGATGTCCACGAACGCAACATCTCCAGCGGGTACGTCTCCAAGCATTTGATTCCAATCCATCTCCCCGTCCGGGATCATTTCCTCGGGTAAATCGTCCTGTTGCTCCATAGCAGAATCAAACATGGCTCTCGCAGCGTCATCTCGTTCGAGCATTTCCCAGGTCGTCATTCCGAAAGCCTTGGTCATCGCCGCCTTTGTCGGATTCTCGGGGTTTCTGTAGCCGTCTTCCGCCAGAGCTTCAGGTAAGCTGATGCCCATTTTGTTCATCACGAACAATGATCCTGCTGCCCAACTGCGCGCCGGTCGCTCTCGAAACTTCCGCGAGAATTTGGTGGCCCCGTAGACGCCTCGACGCGGCTGTGTGAAGATGGCCGCAGACGCAAGGGCGCGCATGATACGAACTACCCACTGGTAAGATTGTACACCCGTGGTACCTTTTACAGACAAGATGGACGAAACTCACGCAGGAGCAATTCATTGGCACCCGTCTTCGCAGCCAGTTCTCCGACAGTAGTTTCTTGCTCGACAATGTCAAAGATGTTCAATTGGCTCGCGATGACCGTGGCAGAGTGGATCATGGCCTAGATATCCGTATATAAGGTTGACTGAACAGGCAGAGCGGGGAGCAGTCCTAAAATGACCCACTTGAAATACATTGTCGAGCACAAACACTCCTGGGGGTGTCAACTCCATGCTCAGAGCATCAGATGCCAGACGTATGTGGTGCTCCGCAGCAATCAGGTCGGATGTGCCTGCCCCATCGGCGACAAGCTTGTCGTATTTCGCGAACGAGGCTTCAAGCGCTCGGCGCTGCTCTTGGAAAGTTGTAGGGGAAGCCATGGTGTTATCGTTTTCTTCAGTCTCCAGAACCGGGTACTCGAAGATGAGGGCTGAAGACGTAGGGGGAAAAAAACTCTATGTCATTGCCGATCCGGATGCCGGTTGACCAAAGGAGTCTTTTATGTACCCGACCGGCAACATCATCTACCATCAAAATCAATCAGGCCCATCATCAGGCCCTGACGCCGCACTCCCACCCTGTCATGCGTGAAAGCGAACGAGCGAATCGCCAAGGCCATTTTCGATCTCACTCATGCTACTGGTATTGGTTGCAGTGTGCAGTAATTGGCAAGAGATACGCCGCCCCGCGCCACCATTTCCGAGTTCTGATTATCTAGACAGGTTTGAGGGTGCAAGGCTGCTGTTGGGAGGCCCGAAGCTGAGATGATTTTGATAAAACCCTTGGCGTAATCTGATGAGGCATCGTATAAGACTTTTGCTACCTAGTTTACTACTCTGTTCTTCCGGCATCATGCAGCGAGTACGAGGGAAAATTGAGTAGGTTGGAGAATTCTCGGAACCACCCGAGCAGACATCACCGCGAGGAATAGTTCGCGGACCCAAAGATCGATATCATTCCGAAGCGAGCGCGGATATTACAGGATCTTTCCACGCCTACTTATAAATCACCTCCTCATTGATGGCTGGCATCCGCTTCAGAGATTCTCTGCTCTCGGAAATCGACATCACGGCGATAGTCAAAGCTCCCCTTGTCATGCGATTTCCAACGCCTGTCGCGACATTGGGAAGCTTTGTAGATACATTAATTAGATAGTACTTGAGGGTTTGCGTTTCGAATAGCATTCGTCTCTTCTACCATATTTTCAAAAAGTTCGCATGGTAAAACTGTTTTCTGTTTCTCGCAGATATCATCTGGTCCCAAGTATGTAAAACCTGCGCCAAATGGAGTCATATCGGGAGGTTTCTATCATAACCTGGCCTTTCCGTTCCCCGTCCGACTATCTCTCGCTCCTAGCTCTTCCAAGAACGGCTCCACGGCCGTCAAAAACCTTTCCGGCTGATCAATATTGACCGCGTGACCCGCGTCCGGGACGACAACCTTTGCCGCTCCGGGAATCTTCTTGCGCATGTATTCACTCGCCGCCAGGTAGGGTTTATCGTCCGCCCCCACGACCACCAGACTCGGTACTTTGATGTTCGGTAGCGACTGGATGACGCTGGCATCGCGCTGTGCCAGCATACCCCTTGCCGCACGCACCAGGCCCGTGGCATCGCGGTGCGCGACGTTTGCGCGCTCGGCGCTCAGATCTTTCAACCAAGCCAGACCTTTCGCTTCGAGCTTCTTGGCCGTCGCTTCGGCGGTTTGATTCCAGTTCTCCCGCGCCCTGTCGTTCTTGAACCCCGGTCCAGTGTCGATGATCAACAAAGCACGGACTCGCTGCGGGTGGAGGCGGTAGAAGGCCAGGGACATGTAGCCGCCGAGCGACAGACCACCCACAATGACTTTGCGCGGGGCGCCTGTGCCGACGATATGGTCGAGGATCGCTGCCATGTCAGCCACAGTGTGGGTTTCGCTGTACAAGTTCTGCTCGCTCGGGTAGTCGGAGCGGCCGTGCCCGCGCATGTCCCAGATGATGAGCTTGAAGTTCTTTGACAGTGGGGCGATTTGCCCATTCCACATAGCTGAAGTGGATGAGTAGCCATGTGTTAACAAGAGAGGCGGTAAGTCAGGGCTTTGAGCGTGGACTTCATAATAGAGTCTAACACCGTCACGGGTAAGGTATGGCATCTTGAGTTTATAAGCAGGAACTGGGAGGGGGGGAAACGAAGCAAGAAGTACTGACAACCAGAAGTGTACGAAGGACTCCACTTGTTCACATCTGCGATTGAAAAGAATATGCGATGCCGACGTGTGTGCGTGATATCTATTTGATCTGTGATACTCGTAGTGTGTAGATTCGAAGTCTGGGGCAGCCGAGGCTGGAGTGGGCGGCATTCTGGTGCCAGTGGGCCGCGGACCGTCAGATTTGCGGAGAAGATGATCCGAAGATCTCCCAGCCGTTGAACGCTGTGGATACCTCGGACCTACGTAATTCATACGTAGTGTCGTTGAGGGTAACAATGTCATCATGAACAGACGCTTCTGACGAACTGACTTTGAGAACAGCAAGACCCTTCGCCCTGAATGTTGCCTCATGTGCCTGAGGTGGCAGTACTCTCCCCATCTCCCACCCAAAAGACGAATCTCCCTGGACCTTCGCAAATGCTTTGATCCTCGTTGAATCCGGTTATCATTCTAGTCGTCGGGTTTTCGACAGACCTGTATCACGTCTTTCAAGAGCAACGAACCAAGAGGAAGATTGGTACAGTGGGAGGGGGAGGGTAATAACTTCGAGCTCTGCAAGAGATTCTCAACCTGCCCGATTCTTCTGATACTGTCAATCAATGATCCCGCAAATCTTGGGCGTTTTAGAATCATGTTCATCAGCTGAAGATGCGTGACGGATCCCCTTATTTCCCAGGATGTGCTGGGTTGGATACGGCATTGGCATCTTCGGAAAACTCTTTGCCTGGTCCCCAACCATGCATCATAGCTCTCGAATCGATATGTGTGCTGGAGGGACTGGTTTGGCTTTGTGAGTCGATACTTGACTCGTGTCCACGGGGACTTTCATCCTCTCCTGAATACTTATGTCGAAGTCAGCCAAGGCCCAACACTGACAGGGAAGTGACCACGTACCCTTGCGAGAATTTCCATGACTTCGCGATGCTCCGTCGGGCGAAATTCTGGTCGCTCGCTCAGCGTACGGAGAGCGTTCAACAACCTGGCGTTTTCAATCTCTAAGACGTCGATGCGATCCAAACTTTCTGCTAGATCCCTGCGACAAGTCAGTCTCTAATTTGTCATGCCGAGAAGTTTCTTGAATGTTGTACTTCTTGTTACGTTCTCGTTTGCGGTCTCCGTATACACAGTTCGTGTTGTCCTTGATACATTTCGAACACTGTTCACCCCCAGAACACTTGGTGCGCATCATACGACAGCGATCACAAGCATGTGAGATGCGCCTCTTCGCTTTGGAAGTACCGCGAATTGATGGAAATTTAGGCGGAGAGTCCCTCTGACTATGTGGCACATAGTGATCACGGCTAAACGACGGATTCGTGAGATTCTGAATATGAGTTGCCATGTTGAAGCTCTTTCATTTGCTCCGTAACTCCAGACAGCTTGGCCTCGGTGATTGAACGTCCTGTTCTGCGCCAGAAGATAGAATAAGACAGAAGGTATCCAACGGTTTGACAGTAAAGGACAGGGTAGTTACGTTATGACGCAAAGTATTCAGGTCGGGTGAGCTGCATATGTGCTCCCAGCAGTATGTTGACAAAGGATTTTCTTGGTCCAGCCTGGGCCGGGCAAACTCAGACCGATTGGAAAACTAAGCAAACACTGCATCATGACACAACGGATCAGTCACAAAACACAAGCGGGATTTAGGAGCTCGTATTGCTCAGAAACCTTTGGGGTGCTTGTGGTCAACGGGTGCTGTATCCGGCGGATGGGAATCAGCAGGAATTCGATCAGCTCCAGAAGGGCGATCGACCCAATCTAGAAATCTCGGCAGAGTCCGCCAACGACATCATAGTATCGTCGAAATCCCGGCCGAATAAGGGCTAGAGAAATCCACGATGTACCAACCAAGTGCCAGGCCACCGTGCGTAGGTGAGGTTTGACGCGTCGAAGCTGAAGATCAGGTCTTGTGACGCGTTGTCAAGGGCTGTGTACCGATGGCGAGGTGGCAGACACTACTTTCGAGACATGTCCTCCGGTACCATGGCCAAAATGTCGTGGTTCAAGCGAGCGGATACTTGTACATGGTACAAAGAGAGTACATTGTACCCATGTACCATGGTGACCGCAAACAATCACGGTGACCGAAAGGATGAGTACTGGTAGTACAAGCACAGAGGTTACCGATCACCGCTGTACGTTTATGTCGGGGCGCAGGCACTTGCTACAGGCGTGCCTGGAAAAGTCAGTTGTTAGCGAAGGCTGCCCCACCAATGCCGCTTAGAAGCTCCCCAATCCCATTGACCCCGCCATCACCTTACAATTTTCAAGTCAACAAAAAAATATCCATACGAGTATTCAAGAGCACTTGAGCTTCTCCCTCTGTGACTCTCTGTAACACTTTGAAAAATACCTCTTGATCTCGAGACCAATTATTGCGTCACATTGTCTTCCTCACCCTTTTTCAACATGGCCAAGGTCGATCAGAAAGCCGTCTTGAGTAGGACATCCTCTCTACCAGAACTTCAAGGACCCGGGCTAACTCACCACTTCTCCAGTTGTCATTGATGGCTGGGGCATCCCTTCGGCAACCTCTCCACCAGAGGGCGATGCCATCGCCGCCGCCGAGACTCCTGTCATGGACGAGTTCGCCCAAGAAGGCTCCAAAACTGCTCAAGGTTACACCGAGCTCGAAGCCTCCTCTCTCGCAGTCGGCCTCCCAGAAGGCTTGATGGGTAACTCGGAAGTTGGTCATCTCAACATTGGAGCAGGCAGAGTTGTCTGGCAAGATGTGGTTCGAATTGATCAGACGATCAAGAAGGGCGAGATGAACAAGGTAGCCAACATCCAGAAAAGCTTCCAAAGAGCGGTCGACGGCAACGGCAGACTTCACCTCCTTGGTCTGATCAGCGATGGCGGTGTCCACAGTCATATCAACCATTTGTTCGCTCTTCTTCAAGTCGCCAAAGAAATGAAAGTCCCCGAAGTCTTTATCCATTTCTTTGGAGATGGTCGAGATACCGACCCCAAGAGTGCTGCTGGCTACATGCAACAACTGTTGGACAAGCTACAAGAGTTGGGCATTGGAAAACTTGCTACCGTGGTCGGTAGATACTACATCATGGACCGAGACAAGAGATGGGATCGTGTCGAGATTGGCATGAAGGGTATTGTCGTCGGCGAGGGAGAAGAATCCTCCGACCCAGTCGCCACGATCAAGGCCCGTTACGAGAAAGGCGAGAACGACGAATTCCTCAAGCCCATCATTGTCGGCGGCGCGGAACGAAGAATCAAAGACAACGATACCCTGTTCTTCTTCAACTATCGATCCGATAGGGTGAGAGAGGTGACCCAGTTGTTGGGTGACTATGATCGATCCCCTAAACCCGATTTCCCGTACCCCAAGGACATTCAGATTACTACTATGACTCAGTACAAGACCGACTATCCCTTCCCCATTGCCTTTCCCCCTCAACATATGGGCAACGTTCTTGCGGAATGGTTGGCCAAGAAAGGTGTCAAACAATGTCACGTCGCCGAGACGGAGAAGTATGCGCACGTGACCTTTTTCTTCAACGGCGGTGTCGAGAAACAGTTCGAGAATGAAGAACGAGAGCTCATTCCCAGCCCCAGAGTTGCCACCTACGACCTTGAACCTCCCATGAGCGCTCAAAAAGTGGCAGACAAACTCAGCGAGAGGATAGCGGACAAGAAGTTCGAGTTTCTGATGAACAACTTTGCCCCTCCCGATATGGTTGGTCATACTGGCGTCTACGAAGCTGCCATCAAGGGCGTTGCGGCTACTGATGCGGCCATTGGCACTGTATACGAAACTTGTAAGAAGGAGGGATACGTCCTCTTCGTGACTGCCGACCATGGTAACGCCGAAGAAATGTTGAATGAGGAGGGGAAACCAAAGACTTCCCACACCACCAACAAAGTTCCCTTTGTCATGGCCAACGCACCTGAGGGCTGGAGCCTGAAGAAGCAGGATGGCGTCCTCGGAGATGTGGCACCTACCATTCTCGCAGCTATGGGAATAGAGCAGCCTGAGGAAATGGGTGGCACAAGCTTGTTGATCAAGAAGTAAGTGGGACCTATGCGGAAAATTGCTAGTATGTGGTATTTTTAGGGAGTTGTGTGTTTCGAGATCGCTTCAGCGGCCATCGAACTCCTTGATTGGAGTTCAAGGTGAAGTCCTGCAAAGCAACCAAACCACTATCGCTTTTTGTTGCATGATACACTAGAAAAGGCATAATGAGCTGATGAGACACGAAAAACCCGATAGACGGAAAGCAGATACCTTGAATCCAGAGGCCGATGAATAGAGTCATCTTTTCTTTCAATCACCAAGGACTGGCAAAGGGACAGAGGGACGCTGGTCTTCCCCCTGACCTTCCTACCCAGTCCGAGTCCTTCCTCAAGTTCAACTCGATGGCGACAGGAGACCACAAACTTGGTCACATTGATCCGCCCACATCAAAAGTATATACAACCCATTTTCTATTAGAACGTAGCCATAGGAGAGCCTTGCAATACCTGCAGGAATAGAATCATGCCAGTATAGTGGCCCTACACACAATCTCCAAGTCTATTGGTCTATCGGACTCCACCTCCCGAATATATCAGCAAAAAAAGATTCTAGACCTTCACTGGGCACATCCATGACTCCCAAAGGCGGAACGTGTAGTACAGTGACTTGTTCTGCTTTCTTGTCCAACACTTCGAAAATATACACCGCTTCTTACACGCTCGAAAATACCACGCAAAGGGTTGTGCTCCGAATAGCCAATATTACAGAAGTTGTCCGAAGCAGCGCAATAGTTGGCAAAGTCATTAGCAAGTGCCGCTGCTAGTTCCCAAGAGCAGGAAACGAAGTAAGGCTTGATCGTCCCCCCGGACTTTGTGTTTGAACAGGAAGGAATTCTTTTTGTTGGGTCTGCTAAGATCGCGGGTTGCTCAAGAGCGAAGAGCAGAAGCAGTGGTGGCAAAAAGCCCTCGAAAAAAAGCCTCCCATAGCTACCACAAGACCTGGAACTCGGTGGAAAGACGCTCCTACATTGGCTTGAGATCCGTTATCGATTCTCCCGCACAATCGAGTTTTTGATATCAGAAAGTATCTAAAACTGTCAAGTCACTTGGGCACCTGCGAAGGAGAGAAGAAAGGGGGCCATGTCTCTAACATCATCCTCGCCTCTCGCCTGCGCGCAATCCGCCTCGCTCGCTTCCCACACACTCTCAATTCTACCCCTCGCGGCCCGCAATCACGCCCTCACATCCATGCACAGCGCACTTCTCAGGTTCAAAGACGACGTCCTCTCCGCCAACGCGCGGGACATGACAAGCGCCAAACGCGCCTCCGAAGACGGCACTCTCAGCGCCTCGGTCCTCAAGCGCCTGGACCTCTCCCGGCCCGGCAAATACGACGACATGCTGAAGGGCATCCTAGACGTCCGGGATCTCGCGGATCCGATCGGCGTCGTCGACCTGCGCACGAAACTGGACGACGGGCTGGAATTGGAGCGCGTCAGTTGTCCGATCGGCACGCTCTTGATCATCTTCGAGGCGAGACCGGAGGTCATTGCCAATATTGCCGCGCTGGCGATCAAATCGGGGAACAGTGCCATACTGAAGGGCGGCAAGGAATCGACCGAGAGCTTCGAAACCATTGCGAAGATCGTGGGAGCCGCCTTGAGGGACACGCAGGTTCCGAGCGAGGCGATTCAACTCGTCAAGACGAGGGATGTCATTGATGAGTTGTTGGGGCTGGATAAGTACATCGACCTTGTCATCCCTAGGGGTGGGAATGAGTTGGTCAGGTATGTCAAGGATCACACGAAGATCCCAGTCCTGGGCCACGCGGATGGATTGTGTTCGGTATACTTGCACAAGGACGCCGAGAAAGTCGGGGATATCGCACGAAATGTGGTGGTCGATTCGAAATGTGATTACCCTGCGGCCTGCAACGCTGCTGAGACATTGCTCGTGCACGAGGATGTTCTTAAGACCGTTCTACCGTCTGTTGCAAGCGCGCTGCTAACTAAAGGCGTGCGATTGCGATGTGACGAGAAGTCCAAGGCCGCTTTACAAGAGACACTGAGCAAAACCGATGCAGCATTACTCCAGGACGCAACAGAAGAAGACTTCCAGACCGAATTTCTCGACCTGATCATGGCGGTCAAGACCGTACCAGTATCCTCTACATATCTCAACGGCACTACTGGCGACAGCGCCACAAGTTCCACGGCAGCACAACAAGAAGAAACCGACCCGTCCCTCCTCGCCGCCATCGCCCACATCAACACGCACTCGAGCCACCACACCGACGCCATCGTGACATCGTCCTCCGCAGCGGCAGAGAAATTCATGTCCGCCGTCGACTCCGCCGGCGTGTACTGGAACGCCTCGACGCGGTTTGCCGACGGCATGCGCTACGGCTTCGGCACCGAGGTGGGAATCTCGACAAACAAGATCCATAGTCGCGGCCCCGTCGGCCTGGAAGGGTTGACGATATATAAATACAAGGTCCGTGGCAAAGGTCAGGGCGCGGGGGAGTATGGAGAGGGCAAGGAAAGGAAGTTTTTGCATCAGAGCATGGAGATTTGAAAGAGTGGTTTAGAGGGGGATGATGTTGGGGGAAAGGAGTGGGCCAGATGCGTAGCGATTGCAGAAGAAGTCACGATCTCACGAATGGCTTGACGCAGTGCTCCTCGCGGGGTTTACTGAAGGAGGCACCAAAAAGTTTGGGTCTTTTCCCTCGTGTTGCGAAAGAGAAAAGAGGGGAGGAACGATCAAAATGCACTTTCTTTGTTGAACCAGCGTTTTGGAATTTTTCCGATGGGTAGCTCAGCGGTCTCTCGAGTAAGGTCTCCCTCGGTTCTGTCTTATTTTGTCTTGACTGCTCTCTTAACACCCGAGACACCTTCCGTCTGAATCATGGCAAGAGCAGACCACGCAGCAACTCGAGCCTGCCGATTGATATGTTTTTCTCCCCCTTCCTCGTCTCGTCTTGCGTAAGCTCGTAACACGCACACCATGATCGATGCCCTCAACCCCGAACTGCAAAATTTTGCCTTGTTCTCATGAGCCACCACCACTTCGCCCAATAAGTTACCCCATGAGGCCGATCTTTCAGAGGAAAAAATGGAGTAAACCCACAAACAGCCCATAAAGCAAAGCTGTATGAGTAGTATGGTTTCTTTACACCTTGAAACCCTTGGATCGTCTCCTTCCTCGGCCCTTCTCGAATTTCCGGCCCTTGCTCTCGATGTATGGCTTCTTGTGCTTGTGAGGACCCATGCCGAAGTGCTTGACTGCCTCGCGTGCGTTCTTGGGGCCGCGCAACAAAACAACGTTGCTGCCGGTTGGGTGCTTCATGGCCAACTGATCGATGGTGAGACACTCACCGCCGGCCTTCTCGATCCTGGCGCGCGCAGTGGATGTGAATCGGAGGGCTGCGATGTGCAGCTCGGGAATCGTGAGCATGCGGTTGTCGTCGGTGACGGTGCCAATCACGGCGATGGTCTTGTCGGCATAGGCCTTCTTCGCACTCTCGCTTGTCACTTTGCTGGCAATGCGGGAGATGGACATGGGCGGGCGGTTGATGCGGGACATGAAGAGGCGCTTAAGCACCACTTTGTTGAACGAACTGTCGGTTCGGCCTGGATTTTCAAGCAAATTGTCAGATATGTCTCTTTCCACTCGTTCTCCATCCTAGAATTCAGAACGTACGAGCAAGAAAGCGGTATAATTTCGTTAGAAGCTTGAGATAGACATTGTCGCTCTTGGGCGCTTTCCGATGGCTTCCTTTGACGTGATGAGAATTTAGATCAATCCCTGGATCAAGAGGTCAGTTGCCCTGCTGATAAAAAGCGACGATGTCGATTTGTACATACCCATGATTGCTGTTTGTGGAGGGTATGCGGGTTGGAAAAAAAGAGAAGGTCGAAAGAAGTGGGAAGTGCCAAACTCGAAGGTGCAGCCGCAACAGAATTCTGATGGTGCGCCAAGAGTTTGCCACTAACTCCTTTTAGACAAACATGCTCTAGAAGTGAGCCGGATGGGCATTTAACGCCAGACCAGGTCCATATCTTCACTTACCCACGGTATCCTTCGTGCCTTCCTCTCATCTAGCATTGCGATGACTCCCCAGGTAAGTTCCGACGTCAGTGCGGGTTCATACATGTTAAAACTTGCGTATATCTCGACGTTATCTCGACTATGATAATAGTCTCAATGGTGTCTCCCGGCGATCTCAACACAGGTACAGCCGCCTTGGTGCCGGCACCTGCCAGACAGTCATCGAGGCAATCATTCCTGCTTTGTTGTCTCCAAACTATGTGGAAGCCAAACTGCATGTCTACGGCGTACACCAGCACAGCAAGAGGCCCGTCGGGAGCCAATCAGATTATCAGCCACACAAATGCAACTGCATGTAATTGAATGTTCAGTAAGGATCTAAACCGAAGACTTATGCCCGAACTTGAGTCTCCATCAAGGAAGTCTTGCTGCCTGTAGAAATGCCCCCAACCCCGTCTAGTCCTTTTGCCTGACCGTCTTACTCCAAGAAAATGTCGCCATGTTCCAGTGTATCGTGCAATGTACAGCAGCTCTCCTTGAGAGCTGGTCCGCCTGTGCCCTCGAAATTTGAAATGGCTAAATAATATGCCTTGTCCCTATGCCCAGGGCTCTTATTGTTAGACCTTGATTCCGATCAATCATACTGTGTGAAAGATCTGGACCATGCTTGGGAAAGATCATAATGGCTCTGCCTGTTCTTTCTCCGGAGCCAGACTGACAAGAAAGTCTCTGGCCATCTCAAAGCTGAGCCAACTGCTTGCCATGCTCGGAGCCACTTTGAGAAGATTGGGTACAATTCCCTTGTAGAGCCCGAAAAACCCTTCTTGGGCAACAATGGTCGAGATGGCACCCCAGATCGACTTATACTGATATCCCATACCATTCATGGAGTTGATTTGAAATCGCCGGCGGAGGACGTCAAAGGGATATGTCAACGTCTGGGCAACAGCTCCGGAGATGGCGCCAGCTGCCAACTTCCTGTACCACACAGGATTTTTCTCGCCTGGTTCGGTGAAGTATTGTCTGACAGACTCGTACACCATAAAATTGAGACCGACGTAAGGGGCAACACCGGCCACAGTGGGAATAATACCTCGGTAGAGACCTAGTACACCTCCTTCGTTTCTGTACATGACCACCATGGTCTTCCACATGCCAGGTAATTCGCCTTCATGTTTTCCAAGTGCAGCAAATGAGGCGGATTGGATGGATAATCGTGTTCGGACAATGTCAAGAGGATAAGTGAAGGTTACTGATGTGATACCCGCCAGACCACCACAGATAAGTCGGCGGATTGGATCGAGATCGGCTCCTGGGGTCGGTTCTGCAAAGCGCTTGTAGAGGTTGTAGCTCCCAAACTGGACTGCTGAATAAGGGATGATTCGTACGCAGTTTGTGCCATTCCCTCTCATGAAGCCCCTCCAACCCTCGTCGGTGTACATCTTTTTCAGCGCCTTGACAATAGACATCTTGTACTCGTTGCGGCCTACGCTTTGTATTTGGTAGAGGATCTTCAGGCGCTCTAGAGGAGAAACGACTGTTCGAGAAACCGCACCTGCGACACCACCTGCGCAGAAGGCGGCTGTGAAAGGTGTAGAAATAAACTCCCGTGCAGGAGCAAGGAGGTCGGACGTCGACATGGCGGTAGGATTCTACAATCAATCAGGCCAAAGCAACAAAACGCAGCAACATACTGACCTGTGGGACACTAGGTACATCTGCCAGGGTAACTGAGCTCTGGCCTATGTTGCCGTTCACAGTAACGGGTGCTTTTTCTTCCAGCCTCATGACTCTGGCGCAAACTGCGCAAAGGTAATGATAGAAGGTCCAGCGGATATAGTGGTGAGTATTGTGGCGTCACAGTGAGAGGTTTTCTGGTGTTGTTCGAAGCTGTGGCGTCCATGGAAAATTCTTTCTCTATGATAATCGATATTCGTAGGAGAGCATTATGTGTCTTTCAAGCTGCCCCTCTCTTCTAAACACAAGCCCAGGCTGTGATAATGAATAAGCGTGTTGTATTGAGGGCTGACCTGTTATCATTCACCGGGAATCCAGGCCAGGAAGGAAGGGTGATATCCGATCGACGCGGATACGGGTTAAGTCGGGCGAAAGGCTGGCGCTTGTCGAGTCGACTGACGAAGTGAAGGCGAGGAGATGAAAGGTTTATTCAATGCCACATAAGCGGTGAAGGCGAAGAATCGAAAGAAGAATGTCAAAGAGAGTTTGAGAAGCGATCTGGGGGAGTCACCTAGAGTGACGGTGGCAGTGAGTCTCCTGGCTGTGAGGCTGCGTGACCGACCCTTGTGCAAAGTCTCAAACTGCGGCGTCGGCAACCTGGAAGACTGACCAAAGGAACCAATCACGTGCCAAGATTGCGCTTTTCTCTTTTGGGTTTAGCCCGAAACTCGTTGGAAAAATGAGGCGTTGGTTGTTGCAAGTGCGTACCCGTACCCAAAAACATCTCTTCACCTTCCACTCAACCCATCAACCATCTGTCCAACCCAGTGTCTTCTTCATCATTCATCCATCAGACACTGCGCCCCTAAACTGAAGTGGTATACCCAGCCTTTAGGCGGTTATTGGGCTTTGTTTTACCGGTTTCTGGCCACGTTGATCGAATCAAACTCCCTTGCCACCTGGCCCCTTTGAGTCCCTGTCCTCCACCATGTCGTCTCGATCTGGCACCACCCTCTATGTCACGGGCTTCGGCCATGGCACCCGTGCTCGTGACCTTGCCTACGAGTTTGAGCACTATGGCCGACTGGTCAGATGTGACATTCCCGCTCCACGGACAGCATCCAGCAGACTGTAAGTCAAAGCAACCGCCTCTCTAGCACCGCTGACCCAGAGTCATAGTTTCGCATTCGTCGAATACGAAAGCCGCCGTGACGCGGACGATGCCTACCATGAGATGCACAACAAGCGCATTGGCAGAGACGACGTCTTGAAGATTGAGGTAAGAACAATCATACAGAAACAAAGAACATATTATCTGATCAGTGCGGTAGTGGGCTCGTACTCCTCCATCTGCCACCTGGCGCTACGAAGCTGGTCGTGATCGCGGTCGACGAGAACGTTCTCCTCCTCGTCGATCTGGTCGTTCACCTTCTCCTCGCCGTCGTGATTATTCTCCACGCAAGGATGACCGCCGAGATCGTGATCGAGACCGAGAACGAGACCGAGATCGGGACTACGACGATCGTCGACGCTCACGTAGTCCTGCTGACCGGGATCGTGACCGAGATCGAGACATGAAAGACGACCGGGATCGCCGTGACGACGACCGCGATGCTCCTGCCAACGGAGATGATCGCAAAGGTACGATGGATCTCGACACCGATGCAGACATTGTCTGAAACGGACGCTGACACCCGCATCAGCTTTGGACTCGCCTCCCCCAGCGCACGACGAACTCGATACAGCCGAGTAGTGAAATGTTGCACAAAGACGATTGTGCTTCCTAGCTGAAGGAAACAAGGGCTGTTTGGACAAGGGCGAAACAAAAATTAACCAACTCCGCAGCGTGGGCAGAATGTGCTAGGTTCTTTCTCCAACCTTTGTTGTTGACAAAAATTTCAATGGTGTTCTAAGTGCAGAGCTTGTCGTGGCCTGAGCTTGCCAGATGAAGCACTGCACGGTGAAATTGACTTGTTATGGGATTAGATCGGTCTCGAGCGAACGGATTGTACAGGCTCGATCCTGGACAAACGGCTTCGACCATCAACGTTCAATCAACATTAGCTTACGGAATCTTCGATCGATCGAATCGTCGAGACGAATAATCGGACGATACCTAATTAGACAGCCTGTACCGCCGACTCACTTCCCTTCCATCTCCTCGAAACGTACAGCAGTTGACCTTCGAACCCCCATTGTCATCCATTTCCGCCGCAGCGCACCCTCGATCTTCCCCCTTTTCGCTCGCGTCCACATATCCGTTACAGTCGTCGTTCTCCCTCCTTCGCTAATCAACTCGAGCGTTTTCTAAGCGGCCTCGTACAGCATCCATCCTTTCACCGTCTCAGATAGACCCTCGATCCATCCGTTTCATCCCGTCGTATACTCGAATCCCGACAACACGACAGCAACGGTTTCATTCTCATCCCCTTTCCCCCACGTGTTTGCACCCTTTCCCTCGGTTTCTGCAAATTCTTTAACTTGCCTAATGAAATGCTGCGGCTGCTATGCCAAACCAGTGGAAATGGTTGGCTGAGCATTGCTGATGCGTTGCATGGCCGAATTAAGTGTAAGTTTGTTATGGTCGTCCTGGGACCAATTTGCCCTCGCAGGCATAGAATTTTATTGTTGAATACAATATCTCTACCCGTTCATGTCTTCATTGTAGGGAACAGATGAGCTCATCTATTCACCTGCCATCTTCTCCTGTTTGGTGACTTGATCTGTTGTCCGAAAACTAAAACCACTTATCAATTGTGGTGAAACTTGCATCATGTTGAATGTGCCTCATCCGCGCCTTCGCAATGCAGTCCAGGACAAACTGGATATTCAAATTCTCCCACCGAGGCATCCCCAAAATCATCTCCAGCATCGTGAAACGTTCATTCGAAAAGAGTGCAATGCAACGCCGGGTGCCGGCTCATCTCCCTAGATCTTCTCAGCACTCAGCATCCAAGTCAATAAATCCACCTTGGTCACCACAGCCGCAGGCTTCAAGGTTCCCTTTTCGTCCCGCTCCGTGACGATCGCGGCGCTCTGCCACTCGAAGAAGCGGTTCAACGCACTCAATGGTGTGTCCAACGTGATTTCGACAAATTGTTTTCTCTTGCTCACGCTCTTGGCTCTCGGACGCACATTTTCCTTGCCGTTCACTTTCTCCGTCATTTCGCTGGAAAATTGCATCTGCTCGGTTTCATTGGCCACAAGGTCGGCAATATCGGTTCTATCGACACTGACTTCGGCGATTTGGCTGAAATCGAACATGACCTCGGACACGGGTGACTTCCCCGAGGCGCGGCCGTGACTTATGCGCGACAGAAGGTTGCCCAGCGTGACGAGGCCGACGAGTCGACGGGATGGGGACGGAGCCAGGACAGGGAGTTGATCAAAGCCCTTTTCGCGCATCACTTCAATGGCGGAGCTGCAAGGGCTGTCGCTCGTCACGGTTTGCACTGGCTTCAGACGCAGATGTCGCACGCGGGCGCCGTGGAAGGGGTCGTCTTTCTTGATGCTCGGCGTGCGTGACAGTTGCGGGGACGTCGGTTCGGCGGGTGGCGTAGGTGGGAGTAGATTGTTAGCGGCGAGCCAGTCATCATCGACGAATTTGGAGAGATATGA
This sequence comes from Cladophialophora exuberans, assembly GCA_030068005.1. Classification (NCBI taxonomy): domain Eukaryota; kingdom Fungi; phylum Ascomycota; class Eurotiomycetes; order Chaetothyriales; family Herpotrichiellaceae; genus Cladophialophora; species Cladophialophora exuberans. Next base: position 10,431 of record JANSVK010000017.1, on the reverse strand, counting down.
TCGAATCGAATCGGGCAGAATGGCTACAATCACGTCGCCCTTGCCGAGTTTGAGATCCCGCGCGGCCTGGATGGTTGCTGCCAGCGCTGACCCGCTGCTCCCGCCAACCAGAAGGCCTTCCTCGGCGATGAGTCTGCGGGCATAGTGGAAAGACTCTTGATCGTCGGTCTTGTACCATTTATCCACGACTTTCTGGTCCAACACGTCGGGGATGAAGTCATAGCCTATACCCTCCACTTTGTAAGGCTGGTTTGCGAATTCATCGTTTAGGGACGATGGGAGTGCGAGAATGGAGCCCTGAGGATCAGCCGCAACGATTTTGATCGACTTATTGTGCTTGTGCAGACCGCGTGCCAGACCTGTGATGGTTCCTCCCGTCCCTGCGCCAGCCACTATGCACGTAATTTTCCCGTCCGTCTGCGTCCACACCTCCTCCGCAGTGCCTAGTTCGTGCGCGAGCGGGTTATCCTTGTTCCCGTACTGGTCCAAGATGTGCGCGTTGGGGATTTCCTTCTCGAGTCGTTTGGCGACGCCGATGTGCGATTCTGGCGAGTCAAAGGCTGCTTGGGTGGGCGTCCGGATGATGGTGGCATTGAGGGCTTTGAGAACAGCGACTTTTTCGGCCGACATCTTCTCGGGAAGCGTTATTATAGTGCGGTAGCCCTTGACGGCGGCGACGAGGGCAAGACCTATCCCACTGTGTGCATTTGTTGGTCCATTAGCATGAATACTTGCGCTACCGGCGTTCCTCCCATATCCTTAAGAAAAATCTTACGTATTGCCACTCGTTGGTTCGATCAGAGTGTCCCCAGGCTTTATTCTCCCCGACTTTTCTGCTTCTTCAATCATGCGCAGAGCTATGCGGTCCTTGACACTCCCACCCGCATTGAAGAACTCGCATTTTGCATACACGGTGGCTTCGATACCTAGAGATTGTGGAATTTTGTTGAGGCGGATGAGGGGTGTCTGACCGATCAGTTCGAGAGAGCTGAGATGCGTGCCTTCGGCGTTGAGACGAATGCCATTAGAAGCTGCCATCATTGGCGATTAAGGAGATACTTTGTCTCAGTTACACAAGATTGGGGATTTACCAGGAAGAGAAGAAAAAGTTCCAGAAGATCAGAGGAATTGGAGTGCATGAGGTGATGATGGAGACGCCCTGGACGCCCGTGTCGCCCTTCCAGTTCCAGTTGCAGCCGGGGATAACCGCAGCCAGTGCGGGGAGCTTGAATTCCGTCTCGTCCATCATGTCAAACTTGGCCAGCTCTTTCTTCACTTCGTTCATCTTCGTTACCATCCTATAGCGACCGCCATTACAGAGAAACCGCTTCCGCTTGTCACACGACGAGCTTTCTTGTGAACTATCAAGGGGGGCCTGATGCAAACTGGTGGCCTCAATTCATAGCACAGGTTTGTTAGGGGCAACGCGATTGACGTGTTTTCTGATTCTTAATCAATTTTCACACACAGCGTGTTTTTTAAATCAATCGTAGGATTAGACATGGCTTATCCTGGATTCACCAAGATCTATCGAAAATCGTCATATCCCGCAATTGATCCTTCACGACCCGAATTGTCAGTAAAGAGCAAGACGGTCATTGTGACAGGCGCTGGTGAGGGCAGCATTGGAGCAACAGTTGCTCTGTCGTTTGCAAAAGCCGGGGCACAAAAGATTGCCCTGGTAGGGAGAACAGAGTCAACGCTTGCAAAGACAAAAGCAAACATCGAGAAGGCATTCCCAGAGACATCGATTCTGGTGTCCACTGCCGATATATCCCAAGCAGAGAGCGTTGGTAAGGCTGCGCACAATATCAGAGTAGAGCTGGGAGCGTGGGATGTTTTCGCAAACTGTGCTGGGTATGGTAGCAGGTTTTAGCACACGAAAGAATGCTTACCTCTCGAATAGGTACTTGCCAAATCTTACCACTCTTGCCGGAGCCGATGAGGACGACTGGTGGAAAGCTTTTGAGGTCCACGCTAAATTTGCATCTCATTTTGCGAAGCACTTCGTACCCAAGTGCCGACCGAATGCGACGTATATCAATACGAACGCGGCATCTTGTCATCTGAGTGCCTCACATTTTCCCAAGACATCGGCATATCTCGCGTCAAAGCTAGCGATGGCAAAACTAGACGAGTACTTGGCAGAAGAGAATCGCCAGCTCCGTGTGTTTACTGTTCATCCCGGTGTTGTTCCTACGAAAATGGTTGAGAAAGTCATGGGAAGCCTTGATCAGCTTCCTGCGGGTGCCAATTTGGACGATCCCGAATTGTCAGCCAATTTTATGGTATGGCTAGCAAGTCCAGAGGCCGACTTCCTAAAGTCCGGTCGATTTCTTTGGGCAAATTGGGATGTGGAAGAGCTCCTTGCGCGGAAAGCAGAGATAGACGCCGATCCGTCATTGTTCCGAATCACCATTGGCGGCTGGCCCTTCCAGCCTTGATATTTGACAAATACTGGAATTACCAAATCTGCAGGTGACTGGCTTGGACTCTGGGTCGTCGCTTGTTTTTCATGCACATGGATTCCTTGCATCTCTGCCAGTGGCCGGGAACCGACCTTGCAGGAAGAACGTCCTGTGGAGGGAGGGCCTGTGCAGCGGTCTACGAATACATTACTTACGGTCACGTTCATGGCCAGGATCAGGCTGTGCACTAACCCTGGCCTCCTCTTTATTCGCATCCACGGCCTTTCGGCTTTTGCAGACACCAGACTTCACGACGTACCGATGTTGAGAGAACATACCGGTTTAAACGAAAAACTCTGGTTGTCTCCCGTTTTTCATTTCATGAGCCCTCCTTCCCAGGAACTTTTTCTTTTCACAGCGTTGACATGTCAAACAAATTTTTTGGCGCCTTGAGTATACCTCTTCGCTTAACCCGGCCTCTCATTTTCGCCCCATCGTCTCGTATTTTTGGTTGGGTGCTACCACGCGGCGTCACTTAGCGTCCACCCACCCTTAACAATTAGGGCGTTGTTTTCGTATTCATCCGACTTAACGCAATCATAGATGGGGGATGGACGTTCTATTTTCCGAAGTGCTAAGACATTTAAAGCTCTAGAGGAAGGCTGTATCCTCTCCTGGTCGTTTCCGCCCCGTGGTTTGCGTCTGTTCCGCGCTATTCAGGCTTTCATTTCCTTGATGGCCCTATTCCCGACCATAATGACACAAGACTCTGCGACAGTGCTCAGAGGAGCTGCACTATCTCTAAATGCAGTACCTCGTTTGGTGCAGCATGGGCTGAGAGCGAAGGAACTCAGCCGCAACCAATATGAGCAGGCGAAAGGCCAGTACTTCTGCTCGAGTGCACACCGTCTGGCAGTGCCTCATCTGGCTGATCCTGACACTTTCGTCTTTATTGAAAGCCTCTCCGCCCTGCTGGGTCCAAAACATGCGAAGCTGGGTCCATCGCACCTCGATATCCGATCGTGTACCAGAGCTTTCCTAACATGAAGGTTTTAATTCTGGCTTTCGCAGCTCTACTGCGTCTGGCTTCTGCACAAGATGCTACTACGACAGCCTACACAGACTCAGCGACGAGTTCCTCCAATTTTGGCTCAACCGATAGCACTACAGCGACAAGCACAAGTTCTCAGCCGTTCACCACCACTATCGCCGTTGGACGGGCAGGAAATACGTTTGAGCCAGATGTAGTGCAAATATCACCTGGCAACTATGTTGGTGCGTGATTATACCGTGAAGTCTGCTTCGAGGGCTCTGCTAAGATATGGTTCAGAATTCGACTTCTATCCCACAAATCACTCTGTCATTCGAGCTGAATACAAGTATCCATGCATCCCATATGAGCTCACAGGTGAATGACCCGCGTACCTTTTTGATTCATTCACCCCGAATAGAAGCTGAGATCATTTACTTGAAGGTATTGATAAAGTTGGATTCTACTCGGGCCCTCAGCCCGTCGACGCCATCCTCTCGAATCCACCAAAATGGACTCTCTTAATCAACGACTCCAATCCAGTGTTCTTCTATTGCGGTGCTCCAAATTCATGCATTGGCTGGGAGATGGTTGGCGTTATCAATCCCAATGCAAGCGTCTCGCTACAAGTCCAGAAGCAATTAGCTTCAGATTCATCCTACATGCTTTTGCCTGGTCAGAACTTTCCCGATGAACAGAACCCCTTTGCGACAACCTCTACCTCGACATCAACAGCCACGACCGTCCTTACTGCAACAGCAACCTCGCCGCATTCCTCCACCACATCAGCTGGTACAGGATCTGCAAGCATCGTTGCTGATCAGAGCGCATCTCATCACTCAAGTCTCTCAGGTGGAGGCATTGCCGGGGTTGTAATAGGTGAGCTAAAAATATGGCTGTTCTCAAGTTTTGTGACAACTTTCTAACATATTGTAGGCGGAGCAGTGGTCGTTCTTGTCGCTGCAGCGCTATTCTACTTCTGCGGCCGCCGATCGAAGCGTGATCGTAAGAGCGAACTTGAGGCGAGCCAGGCCACCCATCAACCTCCCGCTTATCTACCAAACCACTACGGCTACAATCCTCCTGCTAATAAAAACTATCCATACGCATCCTCCACGCCAGTAACCGATGCTTTCGGCAACACAATAACGCCGACCAGCGGCATGTACGGCTACCCGGGCGCCTACCCGCAAGGTTACCAACCACTCCAGATGCAGCCGAACCCGATGACAATGGTACATAGTCCTGCGCTCGGCCAGCCTCATCCCTCGCCTCGAGCAGACATCTTCGGTCCCGTTGCCGCATCGCAGCAACAAGTCGGGACGCCAGAGTGTCCTCCGCCATCGGTGCCCGGCACGCAAGAACCCTCTATTCGTGCAGGAAGTCCCACTTCAGTACACGCCGCATCGCCACCTGCTGCCGGTGGTATTGAGGCATTCCTACAACGGCATGGGCAGATGAGCCCGCAGCCAGAGCGTGAGACTTCAGCGCAACAACCTCATCCAACGCGGTACTCGTGGATTCCTGGACAAGACATGGGGCCGTATGAGATGTCTGCTTCGGGGACTATGAATAGAAGGTCAATGCAGTAAGTTTCAATGAGGTATTTTTCTGCGCAAGGGACGATTATTTGGAAAGACGGTACAAAAAAAAAATCTCGTCGTTGTAGGAATTTACGACGCAGAAGAAGTTCTCGTCTGAGCTGCAACGAAGCTAGAGGAGGATGTTATCATGACGCGACCTTTTATTTTCTAGATCTATACCATAGTCTAATCTATGTGCAAATGGTGATCTATCTATGTAGCGGGAGCGAGTCTTCTATCGCTTTCGCAGATAATCGCCTCCCTTGAGCGCACTCAAAACGCCGTATACGCCAGCCAAGGGCCACACACGCCAGATGCCTTTCTCAATCGGCAATCTCGCATCCTTCAGCACGACCTTCCCATCCTTTTCCTCCTCCTCGAAGATTCCCTTCGTCTTGACTTTCTCATACACGCTGGGAATGTGTCCCTCGGCGCGATACTTCGTTCTCAGTCCATCGTACCATTTCTTGTCGTAGATGGACCAGAACTCCTCTTCGGTGTAGAACGTCTGGGCGTACAGCCATTTCATGCCAGCAAGGGACTTCAGCTTCGCCTCAATTGTGCGGTTGATCGTGACCTGGAGGTATTTGGCGGGCGTTTCGCCCCAGACCCCGATATTCAGGAGGGCGTTTGAGAACTCATCTGCCTCTGGCTCCGCGACGTCATTCCTCATGTGCGGATTCATGCTGACCCCGGCTCCCGGCGTGAGCGGACATAGCCAACGCGGATATACGTGTGGCAGTTCCCGGTCCAGCCAATGCGAGAATTCCGGCATGTTTTTCTGCGGCAGCGCCATGTCTTGGATGATGAACCGCTGGTATAAGCCCGAACGATGAAGGGCGTGGTACATGATGCGCGTGTGCATGAAATAGTCGACCAACCAACGGATCGGGCGAATGAAAGGTACGTGGAAGTACTTGAATGCGAAACGGCCGGTCCAGAAGGCGCCACGGTCGTAGCGGAACAGGTAGTCCGCGAGGGGGATCAGGTCTCGTGGAGGTGAGATGCTGGTGATGGCGGTGTCGTTGTTAATTCTTTTCTCGGCGTGCAGGTAGAACCATTGATCCCAGGCCTTTGTAAATGTAGTGACTCGAAGATCCTTATTGTCGTCGCCGCGATCGGCAAGAGATCCTGCCATCACGACCCCCCGATCGGGACTGAACATGATGCCGTCTAAGAAATCCGATTCCCCTTGCAACATGACTTGCTTTATGACTCTCTGCGCATGCTCGATATCCGTTACGGGAATGTAGGAGAGCTCGACGAATTTCTTTGCCGGGATCAAGCGCATTTCGAAGAGCGTGACGACGCCCAAGGTGCCAAAGGTGCCGGCCATGCCCGCGAATAAATCTGCTCTCACCGTCTCCGACACTGTCACCACTTCTCCATCCGCGAGCACGACCTCGAGCCAAATGACTGAAGCGTCGAAGAAGCCGTACTTGAAACAACTGCTCTCGCCGGCCGTGCCGGCGAAGCCTCCCCCCACGGTTATTCCAGGGAACTCAGGCACCACGGGCGGCACGAGACCATACTCCATGGTGGCCGCGACAAGCCTGTCCATCGACACATTCGGCTCCACCAGACACGTCTGCTTCTCCACGTCAACGGAGATGACATTGTTTAGGCGAGAGATGTCGATGTTGGCATCGCGGGTTCGCTCACTGAGCCGTGTTGAGTTGGTGTTGCCGTGGAAGATGCGGAACGGAACTTTACGGGCGTGAAAGTCCGCGAGCTTCTTAGAAACAGCGGTGACAGCAGTTTGATGTGCCAGCAGAAGGGGTGCGTCTGCCATGGGCCCTGAAGATCGGGAGATGTCGTCCATGACTGAGTGTGTTGGAGTATGTCTGAATGTTCACAGTGATTCGCTATGTTAAGCTACTTTTTGCTTACGAGGTCGGCTTTCAAGTGGATATCAGTGCCTTCCTACTCGCCGAGAGGCGGTGGAAACGTTGGCAAACTCTGCGACGGTCAGCAGATGCTCGAGTTGATCAGTATCAAAGTTCGGCTGGAGGCTAAAGGTTGCGCAGAAGACATTATGGCGGATCACAAGCCTGCATAGCGATTGCTTTCACACTCCTTTCATTCTCATCGCATTTTGTCAAGCTCTTCATCTGTTCCTTTTAGACCTTTTTGGCTCCGCTTAATCTGCTTTTCAATCTCAGATAGAGACATTGTAGTCTCGAGCTTACGTGGTCAGCGAATTCCCTCATGGCGTCTATTCAAGAACAACGTCGAGTCATCAGGCGAATATGTCACCAAGTCCTCTATTTCTGATCAAGACAGCGTCTTCATCGACATTGAAATAATAGAAACCTCGGTGCCTTACCTCGGCGACCAAGCTCTGTCGATTTTAAACCGACTATCATGGGATTTTGGAATCCTCCATAGCCATAGCCGACACAAAGTAGCCGAGCAAGAGCGACCACACGAACTGAATTCTACAAACCCCGTTGATGAAGGCAAGCGCCGTTCTCTCTACATCCAAGTACTAACCGTATGCGTTCCATTCACCGAAATCCATTGCCCTTGCCATCAGCAAAGTCCGCTGTGCCTCTCTCAAAGTGACTGCAAAAGCGAGAAGCATGCCTACCTAGGTAAGGTTCGTGGGACGAAAACAGTTATCCGAGGATCATACCTCCAACGTCCACTTGTCTCCGCCCGATACCGAATACGAGAGAAAAATGCCACAGACTTACTGGTAAATATATCTTGGTATTCAATGTCCTCTCCCAGACTACGGCGAAGACTGCGGGGGAAGCGACAGGGATTCCCCGGACGCGGGGACATGAGCGTCCGAGGCCTTCATTCTGGCTGCCGAACCGGTACAGGACTGCATTTTTGCCAGCAATCTAGCGACTGAGCGGAATCTACCAGCCTCGCCTGTCGTCTGGCCCTCAGAGAAGATGAGTGGCAGATGGTCAGCCCAAAACTCTATTCGATAATCTCTAGCTGAGTTACCACGTTTACCACAACGAGAACAACAGGGTCCAATACCACACGCACAAACGACGATCTTCTGTTAAGCGACCATCTCATGATGATTCAGATGCATGGGTTTCTCCCACCCATCTTGAGGCCCAGACTTTAGCTGCAGGCTTGCAACGGTTCGAGGCCGAGGCAGCTATCACCAGTCAAACGGCTCGAGCCCGTGGAGGCTGCGTTCTAGAGCGGGGAGCCGTGGCAGTGCTGAATTCCAATATGTTTGTTATACAGTCCTCACCTGCCTCTGTCTTCACACTTCTTTCAGATTGATCCTGTCTAGTTGAAGACGGCCATCACTTTCTCGTTAACCGTTGACACGAAACAGCAAATCAACATGAGTGTTGTGCCACCAGAGAACACTGACCGCCTCGAGCATGAGAAGCAACATGCTTCCGAGCTCCGCCACGACAAGGAAATGGCGGAGCACGAGCACCATGAACATGCTCGCTTGAGGCACGAGAAGAGCCAGGCCAAAGATGATCTGACCACTGCAAGCGGTGGTTCCGACGAGCCTAGCAGCGAAACCCCAGAGTATCAGACCAAAACTGTGTGGACTCTGAAGACTCTCGTCGCCACCGTCGCTTTATCAGGGCTCTACGTCGGCTCTCAGATTCCTCTTTACTTTGTGGGAGGATCTCTTTCGTTCATCGCCGCAGACATTGGTGGCGCCGAAGCATCCGCCTGGCTCTCAGTCTCGTATGCCCTCACCCTCTCTGCCGTTGCCCCATTCTGTGGGTACCTCCAGGACCTTCTTGGTCGTCGAAACATTACCCTCGCTGGCGGGGTTGCACTCATGATGGGATGTGTCATCCTAGCAACGGCACATACATTCGGACAGGGAGTTGTGGGCATGAGCTTTGCTGGAGCTGGTGCTGCAATTGGAGAGCTCACGGCTTTAGCAGGGTCTGTATCGAAACAAATATCTCGCCGTGCGCCGTATCTTAGACAGCTAACACAATCATCAGAACTTCTGAGCTGGTCCCGGTCAACAAAAGAGGCATATACCTCGCTCTTGTTACGCTCTTTGTGCTGCCATTCACTCCTTATTTGTTGTACGCCGAACTTCTCTCAACTTACCACACATGGAGATGGGGCATTTGGATCTGTCTGTAGGCACAAGCACGCATCTGACACTTATCCCACGGTCTATGCTGACTCGAGCACACTTTTAGGATCTGGAACGGACTCTGGTGGATAATCATTTTGGGTGTCTATTTTCCCGAATCCCAAACTCGAGCAAAAGGTCAAGCAGCAAAGGCCATCCTGAAAAGGATCGACTACATCGGTGGAGGATTGTCTATCATGGGCTTGACGCTAATGTTAGTCCTCTTCACTTTGCAAATTTTCCTATTCCGTGTTCTGCGTACCGTTATGTCCCTCTCATTCCTCAATCCACTGACATCAGGCTACGAACTACAGCCTCGTCGCCCTCCAAGCAGGAGGCTACTCTCATCCCTGGGACAGCGCCTACGTCATTGCACAGCTCATCATTGGCGTATTCCTCATCATCGGCTTTATCGTTTGGGAATGGAAATTCTGCAAAGATCCCATGGTGCCACACGAAATGTTTGCGGGGCAGAGAATCGTAGGCATGGCATACGGGATTGCTTTTATCGCAGGTAAGAAATTTCAAACCCCAAGTCCAAGCCTAAAACTTGCGAAGGCAGAATGCACATAGCATACAAAATCGACCAAAAAGCTAACGACGAGTGGTGGGCAAAATAAACAGGAATGAATTTCTACGCCATGCTAAACTTCTTCCCCCTGGCATTCAGCTCCATCTTCGACCCTGACCCCGTCAAAGTCGGCCTGCGGGGCATAGGCCCCGGCCTCAGCACGACCTTCGGCGCCGTCCTAGCCAATGCCGCACTGTCCTGGTTCAAGGGCCACAACCGTGAACTCCTCCTCGCCGGATGTGTCATAATGACCGCCTTCGGCGGCTCCTTCGCCGCCGTAACACCCGACCGCGAGGGGCTAGCCATTGCCCTGGGCACGCTGACAGGGTTTGGCGTGGGCTCTGTGCTCGTGCCTGCCGCGACGGTAGCCGTGACGGTGACGCCGGACACCAGCATCGCGACGTGCGTGGCACTGTCACTGACCATCCGCGCCGTCGGCGGCTCCATCGGCTACGCCATCTACTACAACGTCTTCATCAACAAGCTAACCACAAAACTACCCACTCTGGTCGGCGAGTACGCCGTGGCCGCCGGCCTGCCCCTCACATCCGCGCGCCAGTTCGTCGGCGCGTATCTCGAGAGTCCCGCCGACCTGGCCGCCGTGCCGGGCGTGACGGAGGCAGTCCTCGGAAATGTCCAGTAACACGAGAGTTCGAGATGAGTTATGAACCAGCAAGCGGTCTTTTGTGTTCAACCTGGAACTGAAAAATGCTACCCCAAGGATGTGTGGGTGGATAGATTTTGAAAAAGCC